>JNFW01000001.1:0-50699 GCA_002564245.1 Saccharomycopsis fermentans
ATTACTGTTTTCTTTTCTACTTGTTGTTGGTCCATCAAATCATCTCTTTCGTTTACCGTTCGTTATTTATTTATCACTTTTTTTTCTGCACTTTTGCTTGCTGTCTGTCTGTCATCTACTGCTTTTATTTGATCAATCATCGTCATCATGTTCGATCTATATATTCTCTGTTTCCACTACATTTCGTATARTACTCATTAATATACCATCGTTCAACCATCCATTTCGTTATTATATCTTTACTCTTTTTTGTTTCTCCCCTTTGTTCATTCATTCATTAATCTTTCATCACTGTCTTTCTGCCATATTTCCCATGATTATTTATCTTTGGTTCTCATATATCCATCCGCATTTCATCATTGCTTCTGCTTGCTGTCTATTTACAAATTTCCCTCAATGATCGTCGCTCCATATTAATTGTATTCATTTGTTGACTCCACTATTTACTTTTTTTCACTTTTCGATCTGCACACCGTTTGATAATAACACCCTTACATGTCCTTATATGTCTCCACGTCATCCGTTTCCTCATTCTATTTATTCCATCTGTTCTCTTTGTTCCACATGTTCCTTCTATTCTATAACTTATTATCTTCACTCGTTTCTGTTTCCCCGTATTTTCTCATGCTCCTCTATTTGTTTGTCTTTTATCGTTTGCTCGTTTTCCTTCGATGTTTATTCTCTGTTTTGTTTAATGATCCCTTGTTTTCATTTAACATTTATTTGTTTCTGTTATGATGTCCTCTTGCTTCCCGATATTTTTCTGTTTATGTTACTAGGTTTTTATTTCATTGGTTCGTTGTTTACCTTCAATGTTTATTGATTGTTTAGTTGTATTCCAAATCTTCTTTGATTCCCCCAAATATTCATTTCTACTTAAAGGTTATACACACTGTTATCTCTCCGTACGTTAGTTACGTTCGATACTAATCTATCTTTGGTTTCACTGTCTGTTTGCCTGCTTTCCGAAAATTATTCGCTTATTGCTCAATGTTTGTTAATCGACTTGCTGATTAATTTCTAATTCCCTGTTAATCATTACTACCATTGTCGTTGTATGCTCGTCTGTTTATTGTTTGATTTTCCATGATAATCTTTTCATTCTTTTTATCATGGTTTCAGTTGTATACACTGACATAATCATTCTAGTTCATCCTTCCACATTCAATCGTGACATACCTTTGTTTCTGTATACATTTATATTTATCTATTCATCGTTCTTTGTTGCATATTTCTACCGATCTATATTTCCCATAATGATCTCTTTCCATGTTTCCCACAATGATCCTTATAGTTCTTCATCCGCTGCTCCATCTTTTGTTAAGTTCTGTTCCGTTTATATAGTCACCTTTTTTCTGAGGGGAATTGTTTTATTGTAATCAATGTTCTTGCGAGTTATCATTTCCACTCGATTTTATTTATGCTTTGATTATTTCGATCCTTGTTTATTGGAAATTGCTCAACTTCTTGCTAATATGATGACCGTGGTTCGTGGTACGACAAAGGCTTTTTTTTTTGTGTGATTTTTTTTTTCGCGATTTTTCTTGTAATCGTTTCTTACAAAACCATCAATAATCTATAAATATATTTATTATAATAAATCAATCTAAACATAGAATGAACTTTCCTTCTTGTGTGCTAGCAAGTGCCACCATCCATACATGAAAATTATAAATTCCTTGAATATCGCTCAAACTTAACATATGACTTACCCAATCATCAAAGAAATGAATTTCCTGAACAAATTGTTCAACAACCCCTATTGTATCATGATGGTTATAAAACATTATCAACATGAATATAAGAATAGGAAACTTTGATTTGAAAGGACATCTACTAGTTCTAGTACAATTGAACCTAAAACAATTGAAACACATCCCATATGAGTTTTGTAAACTGAAAATCCCGCCTTTTCGGAAATAAGTCTCGAAAGTAGGACAGTTGAATTTGACGAGTTTAGATATTTTGCGTATTTCGGTATACGTTGATCGCACCCATTGATGGTATGGATATTTGTTACACACACTTTCTGAGTACGAAATACTTACAGAAGAAGAGAACTGTAAGTCAATGTAGCAAAATTCAGTAGCAATTTTTTTGAATATTTTCAATTGTTTTCAATTTTTCAAAATCTTAATCGCTAATTTTTATAGGTATCATACTTTTGTTCAGCATCTGGAGTATACATTGGTAAGTCCATTTGAACAGCAGATGCAGATTTGGTTTTATGTCTTTTCGTTTCATGATTAACTATCTTGTTATTCAGAACTAGAAAGTTTACTTTGTTTAATGAAATTGTCAGATAATTATTGAATTTTCTTCCTTCCATTTTGTTGTTCATTTCTTTTTTTTTTGGGTATATTTTAATATTTTTTGTGGCTGTGTGTACGGGTGCATGAATATAATGATTTAGATTTTCTTGCGTGCGATTTCTATTTGTGCGTGCTGGTTCTCTTATTTATATAATACTTTCAGTATTATTTGATTTTCTTTCGTGCACACCGTCTATGTATTCAGTAATTTCAATTTCATCGATTTTTTTTGTATTCTTTTTTGTGCGTGTCGGTTTTGCCTTACGTAAAATATATTTTCAGTTTCATCGATTTTTTTTGTGCGTGCCGGTTTTGCCTTACGTGTAATATTTTTCAGTATCATCGATTTGCATACTGTTAGTATAATGTATAGGTTCAGTATCATCGATGGTTAAAAGCCTATATAGCGGTTTTTTTGATCTCTTTTTCGTGCGTTCATCACCAAGGAAGAGCACAATTTTTTGATTATCAGTTATGAACGATGGCGCAAGTTGTTGATGCAGATGGACGCATCATACTGCAAAAACATAAAGGAGGAAGGGAACCTTTTTCTTCTATGAGTTTAGATTTTTAAGAGTTTTTTATTGTTTTCAATTTTTCAAAATCTTTTTCTTAAAGTTTGATAGTTTTTCTTTGTTTTTTCTCTGCAAATTATATTTAGTTTGGTTTTACTTGTGTGCGATTTTTTTTGTGCGTGGTGACTTTGCCGTTTGTTTAGTCATTTTCTATTTCAATGATTTCCTCCTCGTTAATGTGATCATTTTTTAATCCGAATTGAGCCCTGAGTTTTTTCTTTAAAATTTTAATTTTTTTTTTCATACCAGAGTTTCGGAGGTAAAATTTCAAGATCCGATAAGAAGAGCTCGGTACCACTTACTCATAATACAATCATGATCTTTTGTACAAGGTTCATATATACCTTAGATAAGACTCTTTGACTACAAAAATATAATAAGGTAAATGATTGTCCAAATCAGAAATTTCCTCAATTGTTTTAAGAAAAAAGATTATTTTCAAAAACAAAACGCAACCCAAAATAGACACATCCTTGATTCCTGGCACTTAATTCTGGAAAATGAATTCTTTCCTTGATCAAATTCTACTTCGAAGCTTACAAAACATTGATACATAATAGTTTCTCGTCTAGATAAAACAATTAAATTAAGAAATCACCTGATATTGCACAATAATTCATAAAAGCAGCAGGGGCTAAACAAAATGCGAAAACAAACAATTACTATTTTGGAAATGTCCCAGGACCTAAAACGTTCAATTCTAAAACCAAAAAGAACCTCTTAATAATGATGCATGCCTGCGAAAAACCCCTTTTTGATATTAACTTCATGAATAGCTTAAATTCTGAAACAAAATATCAACATCCAAGACAATAATAATTACAATTTTTGAAAAAAATCAGTTCGCTTTGATTTTGCAAAATTACCAAATTGAGAGACAAAAAATGTAAATATTCTTATTTGGATGAAAGCATATATCTTTTGGGCATAAAAGCTTCTATGCGCCAAGAGCTGTGTGCTAAAAAACCATGTCTACGACAAATCTTTTGATATTAGCTTTATGAATAACGCACCTTAATTCTGAAACATAACACGACAAAACTTCCAGAAATCTAATATCAAAAACTAAAACAAAAATCGGTTCGTTTTTGTACTTGGCGATTACTATATGGGGAAAAGTTGAAGTAACTATTTGGGATTTATCGAGCAAAAAGCGTTTCAAAAAAATAGAAAAAAAAGAATATTCCAACAAAAATATATATCTGCACAAGCGAAATTTTGTACAAACATTTCTGTCATAATATCATTCCTGTATACGGAAGTACAATTGGTCTTTTATGTGTAAGCTGCACAATCCTATGCAGGTTTTATTTATGTCAATAGTTTGATCGTACGTTGATATAAAACTTCCAAAAATGCTAAATGACCATGAAATTCGTACTTGCGTTAGCATTGATGCACTTCGCACAGGTTTTAGCTACGATAAATATTAAGAAGCTAGTAGTTCTGCAGTTCGGAGTTAAGTCCCAAATAAGTACCAAAAAGAGTTGTACATATTATTTCTTTTTTCTTTTGCATATATTGAATTAGTTGTTAACATGCGATAATTGTTCAATAATACCGATAAGAATATACTTTGCGTACTGTACTTTTCTTTTCGGTTATGACTTCTGCGCGCTCAAATTGAATTCTAAAATATTAACAAAACCGATTATTCTGTACGGTGTTTTGAAAAGTTAATGTCTGAATCTAAAACACTACACTGTTTTTTTTTGTTTACCAAATTCATATAATTAGAAGCAACACATCAATATCTAATATCTATGGGTAAATTTTCAGTAAACTCAAAAGAAATTTTGGGTTTGCAGAATTCTTGGCTTGCAGTAATACTTACATTTCTAATATGCACATAGATTTTGAAGAACAAAACTTTCCAAAAAAAAATAATATTTTTCCATGCTTCGAATTTTTCCATTTTGGGAGATTGTTTATACAAAACTTTTCAAGAAAAACAGAAATTGATGTTTTTAGAAACTGCTAATATCAAGGTTTTCGTGGAACAAGAGGTAATTTATGAATTGTCATTTTGGCCATGACCAAACAAACAAGTTAATCTACAATCTCATGATAATATTTAAGAGATGCCATATATAAGTTTAACAATTTCCTTGAACTTCATTTGAAAATGTCTTTGCATATTAGTATTTGCACATAAAATCAAAATATCTTCATATATATATTTCTTAAACTTCAACAAAATGTTTTGGAAATATTTGATACCCTTAGCTAGTCTTATATCATCCATAAAAGCCGATCAAGATTTCGGTGCATCTGGTTCGGCTGACGCTTGCATACTTGGAACAACTCCAACCACTAAAGGCTTTGATGTTCGATTTTTCGAGTATCCTTTGAACGATAAAGTTGATTATAACGATATACTGTTTCTTGAAACAGGATATCTTAAGAATGAATATATCGGGTCTGTTAATGGCGTTGATGATATTAATTTAAATTTATCAGGCGATATCCATAATGGAAACCCTGTTGAAGGTACCTTATATGGATTTCCTATTGATGTTAGTAATTATACTGCAGAAATCACTAGTTATTTTTATGCTGAGGAAGATGGTATTTATACTTTGGAGTTTCAGAACGTTGATGACTCTGGTACTTTATTTTTCGCTGATGGAAGTGCATTCATTTGCTGCACACAACATGATGTGGTTACTGATCCTAGTTATCGTATGATTAACTTCAAACCATGGGGTGGAGCAACAGATCCAATTCAAATTTACGAGCAATATTTGAAAACTGGCTATTATTATCCTCTCAAAATTATATGGATTAATGGTATGAGTCAACGTCAAATGCATTTCAGTATTATTACTCCATCAGGAATTGTAATAACCGACTCATCAACTAACCAGTTTTTCTCTCCTGGTTCTGTCGACGATACAAAATGTACAGAAACAACTGTTTACACTGATGTATACACATCTACTACTAGTTGGACCGGCCAAGAAACAACCACCTCCGTTATTCATTCTGGTGAAACCAATGGTGCCACAGAAGTTATCTATCTTCCAGATCCAACTACAACAGTTTCAACACCATGGACTGGTTTAACTACATCAAGTAGCTTGGCTACTCCTAACGGTGCTGGTACCTGGTCAGAGATTATTTATACACCAAGAGCCACTGATACTACAACTAACGGTTGGACTGGTGCATATAAGTCTACTTATTCTACTACAAATCCTGCAGATGCCAACAAACATGCTACCGTATACGTTGAAGTTCCAGATGCCATTACCACCACTACTATTCCTTGGACCGGTGCCGAAACTTCTAGTACTACAGTCTATCCAGCTGATGGTGCGAGCGGTACAGTCACTGTTGAGATCTTGACTCCAAGAAAGACCGAGACTAGTTATGTTCCATGGACAGGTATTAAAACCGAAACCAGCACCACTATTATACCAAAAGATCCAGCTACTCCGGCTACTGTAGTTATTGAGATCCCAGATGCTATTACGACCACTACCATTCCATGGACCGGTGTCGAAACATCCAGTACTACAATTTACCCAGCTAACGGTACAAATGGTACAGTTACAGTTGAGATCTTAACTCCAAGAGCAACCGAGACCAGTTATGTTCCTTGGACTGGTGCTAGTACCTTCACTAGTACTACTATTATTCCAGAACAATTGAGCATTCCAGCAACTGTTGTTATTGAAATCCCAGATGCCATTACTACCACAACCATTCCTTGGACCGGTGCTGAAACTTCAACTACAGTCTTTTACCCATCTGATGGCAAGAATGGTACAGTAACTGTCGAGGTCTTAACTCCAAGATCCATTGCCACTTCCACCACTCTTTGGACAGGCGCCTTCACATCTACTTACACCACTTTTGGCCCAGCAAACGCCGATGGCACAGTGACTGTGGGTGTTGAAGTTCCAAGAGGTACTGAAACTGTTACCGACTTCTGGTCTGGATCCACTACTTCTTATACCACTGAATTCCCATCTGACTTGAACAATGAAGTCATTGTGCATGAATACGTTCCACAATCCGTTGTCTCTGGAGACATTGTTTACGTTACCACTTACTGGACTGGGGACTTCACATCCTACTCTACTGCTACTCCAGGTTATGGTAACGGCACCACCACTGTCTTTGTTGATATTCCACAACAAGTTATCACTGAAACTTGGACTGGTGTTGTCACTTCTACCACATATTACTGTCCATATAGCGGTGCGGCCTCTACTCCAGTTGTCTTAGTTCCAAGCACTACAGTAGTTACAGAAACCTGTGATTCTTGTAAATCATTAGGATCCGGCTCACCAGCTCCAACTGGTGGTTCTTCTGGTTCAGCTCCATCAGGTGGTTCTTCTGGTTCAGCTTCAACTGGTGGTTCTTCTGGTTCAGCTCCATCTTACGGATCTTCAGGTTCAAGTTCTCCTGGCTCATCAACTCCATCTAACGAGTCTCCAAAATCTGGTTCGTCCGCCCCATTCTCTGAATCCTCTTCTCAATCTTCCGAATCTGGTTCTTCTACAACTCCATTCTCCGAATCCTCTTCTCAATCTTCCGAATCTGGTTCTTCTACAACTCCATTCTCCGAATCCTCTTCTCAATCTTCCGAATCTGGTTCTTCTTCAACTCCATTCTCCGAATCCTCTTCTCCATCCGATTCATCAGTTTCCAATCCTGTTGCCGAAATTGATTATTCTAATGGAGCAACTCAAAATATCAACTTCAATTTCTTCAGTATCATTTTGAGTTCTCTCGTCGTCTACATTATTTTTTAGTTTCTCAGTTTTCTTGATCTCAAAACTTTAACTTTTAATTTTACTTTTACCTTCTATTTCCAACGTTTTTCCAAAATACCCCATATTATTTATATTTGATTTTCTTCTTTACCCATTTTTCTAAGTTCTGTATTAAGTTCTCGTTTATTTTATTTTTCAGTTTCTATAATTCTTCTGGTAGCTTTCACCAAACTTTTCGTTTATAATAAATAAATGTTTTCCAAACATACTAATGTAAATATCATTCTGCTTATCGTTACATTTTTTTTGTCATTTGTGGATCGCCGTTTGACCTTTTCGCCCTTCCATATTTCCCACGTTATATTTTTGTTACGTTCTTTTCACTTATCTATCGATTCACCATTCCACATTTCATTGTCTTATTTTAATTACCGATCTTTATCTAAATTTTTCACAGTTTACATTCAGTTTACTATCGCTTGGTTTTTGCCTATTTCCTACCATGATCCTTATAGTTCTTCAACCGCTGCACCATATTTTCTTAAGTTCTGTTCCATTTGTATAGTCGCCTTTGTTACAGGAGGATTGTAACGATCCTTTTATTTGTATTCGTTCGATCCCACATTTACCAGTTTTTAAATCCAAAGTATTTTGGGTTTTCCAATGTTGCTAGTAGTCGTTATT
Source organism: Saccharomycopsis fermentans (assembly GCA_002564245.1). Taxonomy (NCBI): domain Eukaryota; kingdom Fungi; phylum Ascomycota; class Saccharomycetes; order Ascoideales; family Saccharomycopsidaceae; genus Saccharomycopsis; species Saccharomycopsis fermentans. Next base: position 8,296 of record JNFW01000001.1, read on the forward strand.
TTGGCTAACGATCTACTTTCCACCACAATTTCCCAAGGAAAACTTGTTCTTGCGAGTTATGATTTCCACCCGTGCTTGCTTATGCCTTGATTATTTCGATCCTTGTTTATTACGGGGCTTTTTTTCAGGGGGCTTTTTTTCTGTCGACCGCTTTTTTCTTTCGACTTTTTTTTGTCGACCGTCCATTCGGACGACTTTTTCTTTTCGAACGGTCTTAGACGTTATGTGCCCTTGGTTTGCTTGGTTTTGTGCACCTTCGCTCAGGTTGCTGTGCCCTGATCTTTTAAACGTTGTGTGCCCTTCTATTTGTGAGGTTGTGTGCACCTGAATTGAAGATTGTGTGCCCAGTGCTTTATCTGATTATGTACCCTGGAATCCACATAGTTGTGTGCCCGGTTGATAATTATGTGCCCTGCTCTCAGAATAGGTTTGTGCCCTTGGCTTATGTGGTTGCGTGCACTTTCAATGATGATGTTGTGCACTGCTCTTTTAGTGATTATGTACCCTGGTTCTTGTTTTTCATTTTTTATTTTTCATGCACAATCTCGAAATATTTTCAATTGAATTTCAACATGCCAAAACAACATTGTAAATGTTGTTCTACATGCTTTCCTGACCAGAAAAACTGTGATTTTGGCCAAATTCAACTCAGATAAACCACTATTTGGTACATTCTTCACTTATTATTGGAAATTGCTCAACTTCTTGCTAATATGACCACGGTTCGTGGTATGACCAAGGAATTTTTTTTTTCTAGTGCGATTTTTTATGATCGTTCCTTACAAAACCATCAATCATCAGCAGATATATTTATTATAATAAATCAATCTCAAAGTAGAATGAAATTTTCCTCTTGTGTGATCAAAGAAATGAATTTCCGGAATAAACTGTCCCACACTATTGTCTCATGAGGGCTATAAAAGATAATCAACACGAATATAAGATTAGGAAATTTGATTCGAAAGGACATCTATTTTTATTAGTACAATCAAACATAAACAATTAAAACACATACCATATGAGTTTTTTAGACTAAAAATTGGGCCTTTTTGAGATACTTTGATGAGAGCGCTTGTGACAGCGTCGATTCGGGCCGCAGCTGTAGCAGCTTGTAAATCTGATGAGGTATCATATGTATAGGATGTTTTCGAAACTACTGTTTGCGTAGGTCCTATACAGGTTTTAGGATCAAATGTTAAGAAAGGTATTCAAAATGGTCAGGTAAATAACTTTGATTCGATTTCATAATTACTTTCAACATTAATAGACATTCTGTAATTTGGTATTGATAGTGCAAGAATATGCAACAGTGGACTCTTGGTATATGTGTTAAAGGAAACGGAACACAGAACCGGGTTTTTCAAATACATATTAGACCACTGATTTATATTGCATGAAATCAGAAACCAATTTTTAGAAACTCTACGTAATAGTGAGGATATAGTTGTACAAAATATAGGGTATGAATTTTTACTGAGGAAGTTTCCATCACAAATAATGCTCAGAAGAAAAAATCTTTGACTATATCGAAACGATCAGTGAAAGTTGAAACTTTTCTTTTCTTTACTCAATGAATTTGCATTCCATTCGAAGTGCCTATAACCTAACTCTTGAAAAACGTATTTCAAAAGTATTGACACCAGTTCTGGTAGAATGCAAGTTCGTTTTAGCATTGGGAAAAGGTAATACCTCATCCCACCTAGTTAGCGCCGTTATTTAGATCAGTTTTCATCAACACCATTGTCCCGACAGCTCTCGAATTATCTTTACATATGAATGTAAAGGTTGCTGACTCTTCAATAGCCTCTGAAGAGTGCGAAAAGTAGAAATTATACTGAGTTGTGTGGAAGAGCTATGTAATTAAATGCATCGGGTCTCGCGATTTTGATACTTTGGAAAACTTTTCATAAAGCCACCTAGTGTGCTTCTAATACTTTAAATGCGCGACGCTTGAAAGACGTCAAACCAGCGAAAGAATATCCTAGTGACTGCTGAAACTGATTTAATATTTCTTCCAAGGTTGCCAGAAGCGTTACTTTCATTAAAAGTAAGGCTGCTCTAGAATTTTTTCTCGTTGGCTCCATTTAAAAAAACAGAGTCACTCTCTCATTAAATTTGTATCATACCTGAAATTTACTGCAAGAATAGGAAGTGTTTCTGTCAACAAGCCTGATTATCGATGCGTGCATAGAAACAACTTTCTACCACATTTTTTTATAAAACGATGCTACACAGTCGATTTTTTTGCGAAAATATCACATATTTGGTAGAATCATTAAGTTTGACTCTGTCTCAGAATATTTATTAACATCAATAATAATTTTTTACTTAAGAGAAGTCACAAATTATATATTCATTTTTTTTTTCTTCATTGCCGGATAGATTGAGATTGAGATTTGTCGAGACAAATCTTCCTGTTCGTTGAGCAGTGAGATTTCCTCGTTATCTGAATCACTCTCTACATTAACAGACATAGTTGATTCGAGAGAGATAATTAAGTTATATATATTAATTAGTTGATTATTCTGTATTCCTTCTATTCTATTCTATTTTAGTTCCTTCTTTACAAGGGGAATTCCCTTCTATTTATATTAGTTGTTTGTACACAAAAGATTACTCGGTATTACTTTCTTATATCGAGTGACTAATCATTTATGACTCATAAAAAATATTACTGAAGTGAAAATAAATAGGCTATGCCAAGCCAGTAATTACCAGTTTTTCTGAGTAACACTGTCTCAATATGATTAGACTGGTGTACATAATGAATTACTACATAGGAGATCTAATTATTAATGATTTGCATTGAAAATACGAATCAGAGTTTTAATACTTGTATCTCGTGTTAAGAGATAGGGCCTGCAACATTGCTAATACTACCTATTGTGAAAGATGTTATAAGTAGTCTACATTTCTCTGAGGTATCCTTAGATAGTATTTGGCACCAAATAGATAAAATAGATAAGAAAAGCGAAAATCAGTTATTTCTAGAACCACCACAGGCTAGTTTGAAATTATCACTAATTTTTTGCAAAGAATCACCATTAATCAAAGATAACTGCAACAATATTCTTGCCTTCTGCGGATTCAAATAACCACTGGCAATAGCTCCTGGAAACCCTTGGTCTCCACTTGGTAAAATGCCTACAGGGACAATTCCATGGAGGTTCCTTGTACTATAAACAACAGGGATACCAGTACCTAAAGAGAGCTTCTTCAAGATATTATTGCCCTCGTCTGTCCAAGAACCTGGTCCAGTACAAGCAAGAACAATACCTTTTAGCCGGAAAGAGTTAACTGCTATTTCAACTAGGTAAGGGTTTAAAGATTGGTAGGCGTAAAAAATCATAACTTCTGGAATGGCTGACAGTGAAAACGAAGACGAGGAGTCTACTTCTTTTTTAATAGTCTCCTCAGCGACAACAGCCGCTAATTGGTCAAGTTTTTTTGAATGCGCAAAAAGTCCAGTAAGCCAATGCTTGTAGGGAGGAGATACAAACCAATTAAGGGTTCTATCAACGTACACGCCTAGTGACCCTTGCTCATTGTTCTTAAATGTATCAAGAGAGTTTGAGTTCCCCTTTGTAACGTGTATACCTGAAGTTATGCGATCGTTTAACATAACAAACACACCCCTACTGCGGGATGAAGTGTTGGCAGCTGCTACCACTGAGGTGTACAAGTTCATATAACCATCATAGGAAATGCTAGTGCGAGGCCTCATACTACCGGTGATACAGATTGGGATATCTGTATCCAAGGTGAGTTCGAGAAAGAATGCGGTTTCCTCTAATGTATCACTACCATGGGTTACCACCATACCATCAAAGTTTTCAGATGTTAAAGAGTTAATAATCTCTTGACGAAGCTTGAGAAGGTGAAAAGAAGTCAATTCGTTAGATCCAAGATTAAAAAGTTGATCAAATTCAATATTTGCAACATCTGAAAGTCCAGGGATGCTATCAACCAATTCTTCAATGTTCAAATTGATAGAATATCCAGAGTTGTTGGTAGGTGTCAATCCGGAAGATGCAATTGTTCCACCTGTGCCAAAAATTTTAACATTTGGCATCAGCCCGTCGTCCCTTGTTCGAACCATTGAGAATTCTATTCCTGTACTTATTAATTGGCAGAATATTGAAAATTCAAGAAGATAAACGCTCAGGAGGAAATAGGTAAACTTGTATATTTATATTTTCAAATGAAAAATTTTAAAATCAAATAATAAGTTTTTTTTTAAAAGGAAGTCAATATTTATTACTGGTTTAATGGTTTTATAATAAAGTACGTTTATACTATTAATTTTTTGGTTATTGAAATTTTCTATTTCTTATACACATATTGAATAATGACCAAAAAAATTTTCTGGGTCATGCACTTTATAATAACTTAATATAATTATCAAATTCCTATTGGTGTTAGATTGTGAGCTTATTCAGAAATAACTCAAGGTAAATACCTTATGGCAATGATAATTTCTATCGAGAAACGTTAAAACAATTCTTATGATTTAATACATAGGTCGATGCGGGATAGCCTTAGAGAGGTATGAATCACAAATGTTGTCTAACCGCCACACCAATCTAGAACGTTTGCGTAGGTTTTGACTCCGTCTATACAAATCCTTTTGAAATGATATCTAAATACTTATAAATTTCTTGTTAGTGGATATTCAGTTTTTTGTAAATCTTTCGACGAAAGTTGCCATATATATGGCCTAAGGTTCTTACGATTTTCATTTTGTTCGGATTTTAGATGGACATTGTTTTCCAATCACCAGCAGCTTACCTAATCATGTATATTCCTAAACATTTTTTATCTGAAAGCTGGGAAGCACAAGAGGATATTATAAAAAGATATCCTCTTGCAACAGTTATTACAAATGATTCTGACGGTTTATATGCCAACCACTTTCCGTTTTTGCTACATAAAGACGAATCCTCAGGAAAGTATTTTTTGCATGCACATGTAGCTAAAAGAAACCCCCAATTACAAGCATTCCGTGAAAGCAAAGAAGTATTAGTGATCTTTCAATCGCGTGATTCATACATTTCTCCATCCTATTACCCAGGTAAACCAGAAACTCATAAGTACGTTCCAACATGGGATTTTGCTGCTGTACATATTAGGGGTAAGCCCCGCGTTATTGATGATCCGACCTGGGTGAGAAAGCAATTGGAAGGTTTCACGGATCAAAATGAGTTAAACCGCAGTAATGTTTGGAAGGTTAGTGATGCTCCTGAAAACTACTTGAAGGTCATGCAGAAGGTAATTATTGGTTTAGAAATCGAAATTGTTAACATTGAAAGTAAATTCAAATTCGAGCAGAATATGAAGCCAAAAGATATTGAAGGTGTTATTAAAGGCTTAACTGAGGAGGGGTTGGATGAGGTCTGCAATATAATGAAATCATGCAACAAAGGTGTTATTAATTGATAATAATTCATTTTCTTTTTGAAGTGATATCCATTCCATAAGAATTTTGTATTTTGCTTCAATCTAAAAACTGTGAACCACTGATACACCGTAAGACTTTTTCTTTGTGAATGAATATGGATTAGCCAAAAATGCTGGGTCACGATGCAATTGGATCAGGAGGACATAACAGAGCAAGGCCAATTTCACATGTCCAACTGTTGAGTAAGACATAGCCGTAGTAGTGAACCATAAATATATGCAGCTTGAAACATGTTGTCATTGAGTGACTGAGTAATCATTGTCGAGCTGTTGTCTCTTGCTGGAGTTGCAGAGACTTGGGCTCGTTATCAGATTCACTATTTACATTAATACTGCATTATTAACAATCAGATCTCCTTCTATAGTACTACTGGGTTAGATCTAATGGCTCACTAATATTGTGTCAACAGCACTTAGTATTACTGACTCAACACAATAAATTAAACCATACTTTTTTCCATTTGAACCTTGTTTTTTTTTCTCATCCGTGCATTAAAAATTCAATCTTTTTTTTTCATACAAAAGTTTCGGACTGTTTTTTTTTAACTATGCTTCAGGCTTAAAATTCAGAGGCCCTACAATAGATCAAATCCTGAAAAAATGTAAAGGTGTGTTCCAATAAATATACATGTAAGGGTGTATAAGGTAAATTTGAAATCTCTAAGGAACCAAAAAACTACCACTGAATTAATACTCTAAACGAAAAATGAACACCTAAAAAAATCACCCTGATTTTTATTAATGTACGCAAGGTTTATATCCACGGCATTCCTTACTCAAAAAGCGGTGGCCCTTCAGCAGCCGCAAGTAGCTTGTTAAATATAATAGGCGGTTATCCTGTACAAAAGTGAATACTGTACTACATCTATTTTGGGTCTTAATCTTAGTAAACACAATCTACTTCTCTCTCTGGGGTGGCCCTTGGGTGTGCTGTCATATTGACCATTTTTTTCATATTCCCTTTTTTTTGACGTATGCTTAATGCTTATATCAATAATACGCATTTCGTATGCTTCAAAAACCTTAAATCTCACACTGCATTACAAGATTCTTCCGCATATATACAATCGTAGTTTCGAAGTTTGTACACAAAAATTCCCATCTGCAAGATTACTGCTTTTATGCATTGATTTTCTTGCTTTTTTTTTCTCTTTTTTTTTGATCTCTTGTTCGTTTTGAGCATTGATGCTACTTTAATCTTTTCATATTAGGAATAATCAAACTGGTTGTTTTTAAGTTAACACCAAGACAAAATGCATGCTAAAGAATAGCAATATCGCTGTCGGTTATTATTGCTTGATTCCGGGTCTATATTTTTCTTTTACAGACAGACGGTTTGAAGGGTAATTTTGAACAATAGATAAATTTATGTTTATATTTTATTATTGATCTCCCCGGCAGCCTGTTATAAGTATATATGATAAGAAAGAGTAGAATTTAAATAGAACAATATATGCAGGAATTTTGACAGGTATCAAGCAAACAAAAAAATTGATAGCGTAAAAAAAAGTTGAGCCAAAATAATTATGTAAAGATGTATACTAATAAATGCTGGTGTAGAGGTTGAGCTAAAAACTAATTGAAATGTTGGCAACTAAGAAACAAAAAAGACCTCTTTATTTAAATATCAATAATCTACATATATTTTGTATGGAAAGACGTATTGAGTCGCTAAAAGATATCCTTAAAGATGTGTAGTCTCAAGAAAAATTTATTAGCTATTGAGTGAGGAGCCGTAACATGGATCAGACTGATGCGTATATATGACTGTGTATGCTAACAATAGCACAGAAGGAGATTCATCCTCACCAACTTTTCAAAGATCTATAGCTATATTTATTAGTCTATTTAGGCAGGAATTAAATGAGTTAAAGGTATATAAATTGTTTATAAAAATAGTTTGAACAAGAATTGAATAAAAGAAACTGGGAGTAAGAACTAAATAAGGGTAATGAATATGATTGTTATGACACCTGCAATACACTTATCAAAAACACTTGATAAAGAACCGCTGTTTGAAAAATCTATGGAATTAATGTCACTATTTGAGGAAGAAAATATTGAAGAGACAGATGACACGGCTTTTGCGGCTAGTGTAGTTGCAACGTGGGTGTTGGAATCCAGAGAAGCCGAGCTTTCACTACCAATAGCCTTAAGGAGAGGAGTCGCCAAAGAGCTGGTAATAATGGAAGAACTTGCTAAACCAGATGGGGCAGTCAAAGAGCTAGCAATAATGGAAGAACTTGTTAAACCAGATGGAGCAATTAAAGGGCTAGCAATAATGGAAGAGCTTGTTAAACCAGATGGAGAAATCAAAGGGCTAGTAATAATGGAAGGACCAACAGTACCCCCAAAAACAACATTTGATGAAACATCTGAAGTTATAGGAAGATATGTGGTATATGACTCCACAATATTTCCTTTAGTGGTTGCAAGAATGGCAATTCCTTCTGTAATAGCGGCACCCTGCGATGTTATAATTGTAGTAGAAATATACGAAACAGTACCACTTCCTGATGAAATTGCATTTATAGCTTGACCGGCCATCAACTTATTATCAATTGTACTATTGGTTGCAAAGGAGGATGCATTGGAGTAAGTATTGATTCCAAAAGAGTCTGGACTGTTGGAAGCGGATGAAGAGGCAATCTTATTTACCACTGATTGAGCGGCTGCGAGAGTAGTATTATTGGCGGATGATGGAGTAGAATTGGTAGTAGATACTGTAGAGGATGCTGTAGAAGATGTTTCAGACATGGTTTTGGAGGATTCTAAGGTGGCTGTTGATGTAGGGGTATGAGTAGGAGTGTATGTCGAGATGGATGTAAAATAATGAAGACTAGATTCTGTAAATGTCGTCCCTCCATATTCTGTGGCTGGGTCTGAGCAAACATATCCAGGGTTCACACTTCCAACAATGTATCCATTATCATACCAAGTAGTAGTAATAGTACCAGTTGCAGTGGGATGAAAACTATATCCAGTAGAAATAAAAGTACTAGTATAGGTACTAGTTGTTGTGGGGTGTGAATTATAATAAGTATATGTATGAGTATAATCATAAGCATCAATAGTGGTACTAGTTGCTGTGGGATTTGAAGTATAATATGTATCAAAATGAGTCCAAATATGGGTACTAGTTGTTGTGGGATGTGAACTATAATAATAAGTAGTTTCAGTATGAGTGTGGGTATTTGCAACATCATATATACATCCTTCAACGGCTGCTTCTTTAACGTTTATGTATTTAAGATATGATATACCAGTACTAAAGGAACCTACAACAAATTGAAAGGCGCTTCTACTACTTATTTTTGGTAAAGATTTTAGCACAGTTCCGTCAAATCTCCAGATTATTTCAGAATCAGTAACTTCAATACCATATTCGTGGAAATCAGCACTGATGTTATATTTCATATCTTGTGCCCATTGCTGAGAACCATACGTCATAGTGACGAAGGTCGGATGTGAACTATTTTGCAGAATTCTTGGGTCTTGTACTCCATTATAAAGTTCAAAATATATACTATCCGAAGAACCTAACTTCATCATAGCACTATATGCTCCTTGTACCACACTAAATATGGAACTGAACCGACAACTCCGTTGACTCAAAACATTGTTTTTGATTGAGATTAATTCGTTAAAAGAGTAATTACTGGAATAGAAATCTTTCCGGAATGTGTTCATATCTGTAAAACGAAACTGAATTTCTTGAGTAGTACCGACACCGTACCCTTGGTACCATTCTACCTGCTCGGCCAGGGTACTACCAAATAAAAAAAATATGGAAAGAATTGTAGTAAAACAGAGTTTCATAGTGTTAATTATGATAGTGTTTTCTGGATTGGTATAAGAGTATTGAATAATTATATTCTAATATTCATAATCGCTGTAAAATTTAAGAGAAAATCAACGTTCTTTTATAATGTATTGAACAAAGAAGGTATCAATAGCGAAATTCCACGTTCCGCTGTGAATTTTATTTGAGATTGTTTCATGTAATATCTTTTACGTTTGAATAGATTCACTTCAAACAAAGACTCTGTGGAAAAAATAACCCCTATTACAAATAGATAAAGTTTCAGGTTGATCAAATCCTGAATTGAGGTATGCAAAAATATTATTTTATGGAAATATCTGACCTCTAAAAAATCTATATGCAAATATCCATAATGAAATGCATAAAATTTTGTGTCCTATCATCAACTGCATACGTTTGAAAAATCTCATGTTGAATTTGAAACTGGAAAATAAAGGATGTATACATCTGTGTATCTCTCTGTCTTGAAAAGAATAAAGAGATATTTGGCACTTTCTTTTATCAATAATAGCACATGATATAATTGTGAATAGGGGTTTGAACTGTCTATACATCACATCTATTATCCAGTTTGTTTATATTATTTATTGTTTGAAATTATGTTGACATAGAAATTCTTTTATCAACTTCTTCAAAATTTTGTATAGGATGTTTCAACTAGTTTCTTTTCTTTGATTTTATGTTTCATTTAATTCACGCATGTACTACTATTTCTACACCAATAATTGTCAGCAAGCAACTATGTAGGAGCTAATTATCGTTGTATGTGTTGAGCCAGGTTTTGTTTACTTGACTTTGACTTTTAATTACTCATGATAATTTGAGAGAGATAAATTATCTGTGTATATTTGAAGGGTGTTTATTTATAATTTTCTGGGTCTTTACAGATCTTTTGTGAGATATAATCTAAGAATATTCATTCAAGTAGCGATTTCTTAACTACAGACTTTTGTTTTTACAATTTGTGTTTGTATTCAACAGTCTTTCATCATGTAAATTGTCTCAACAGGCCAAAAGACATGTTTAGTTTTTAGCAAACCTAGCATATGGATCTAATTTGCTTAGCCATTCACAGCAGTCTTCACCAAACCATATCTTTGACTGGAAAGTTATATCAAACTGTTTGCTAATATCATCACTTTTGTAATCCGTATATTATTCTCTTTCACAAAACTTTCCAATTTTTAGTGGTGGTTCTTAGCGACAAGATTTCTCAAAGGTTCTTTTCACCAGGTTTCCTGACTTTGGGTTTCTGACCTTATCATTTCTTTCTCTGAAGAGTAGAATACTTCCAACGCATCTAAGTATTCAAATACCCACATTTATATACATAAATAACCTGGGTGTATCAGATTTGTTTCAATCCTTGTAATTTTTCTGATCAGAGTCAGGTCACAGTCAGAGATAGCTCTTTTAAAAATCTATAGACATAAATGATAATGTTGTATTTATTCAAAGCTATTATAAGGAAGTTTTCTGAAAACTTCATATAATAATATAGTATAATTAAGTGGGAGAGATGCATATGAAATGAGACATTGTGTTTCAACATGTTTTCATATTTGAAAAAATAAACTGAATAGTTTTTTTATGGTACACACATACAACAAAATATCTTATTTTATAATGAGCAATCTTTTTTCAAGTGGTCCTGAAAAATAGTTTTGTTCTCAGAAATATATATATATATCAAAGAATTAACCAATATTACCTTTAATCAAACAGTTTGTCATTTCAGAAATGTTTTATCTAGATATCTTTTTTGCTATTGTATTTCAATGGTATATAGATATTTTCATGTTCCAACATAAATTAATAGAAAAATGAACTTTTTTCTTAGTGTATTTCTTTTACTATCCGTGGGCATAGCCTTTGATATGAATTACGGTACAGGTACTAGTGACAAAGTACAAATCCTATTTGATCAATATTCCATACCCTTTTCACAACATGTTACCAGCGGTGGTATGGTGACTACCCAATCAAATATAGGATTTGTGCTTCAGACTCCGATAGACAAAGTATCAACCTCCACAATCACATCGGATTTTGATGTTGTCGAAGGTATATTTGCAGTGATGTTAAAACCAGCATCCAAATATGGGCTTTCTTCATTCAAGATCTCATCGTCTACTAGCACACTTGCCTTTTTTGTTAATTCTGCCTATCCAAATACACTTTCTGTTTACTATTTTCAAACCTGTTTGTTAACCAAAGACATGGGCTATGATATTACTGCTGACTTTCATGAATTTAGCATTGAAATTGATGATGAAGGAATTAGTTGGTCATTTGATGGTACATCTATTTATCGTTTGTCCAAAACTGACGCTTTGAGTAATAGCAATTACGCGCAAAATTACCCTTACAATAAGCTTTCTACTGTCAATAATATGTTGGAAAACGATATCGCAGCTAATGATGATCATATCTATTACAGCTACGTGACCATAAAATATGTTAATATACAACAAAATAATAATGCCTTTATGCTTATCTCCAACAATGATATTATGTCTGAAATCCTTACAGAATCTTCTCAAATTTATAGTGGAATGACTTTTACTAACACTCTCGGTTTGAATACTTTAACTCATATCACTACTTATACACCATCTATTACTTCTAGTCTTAGTATCACTAGTACCCCAAGCATCTCTCAGAGCTCAAGCACACCTATTATTTCAAGCATTTCCACAGGATCAACCATCTCTCAGAGCTCAAGTACATCTATTATTTCGAGCATTTCTACAGGGTCAACCATCTTTCAGAGCTCAAGTACATCTAGTAGTACAAGCGATTCCACTAAGTCAAGCATCTCCCAGAGCTCAAAGACACTTATTGGTTTAAGTATTTCAGCTGAGTTAATATCCTTTAATAATTCAAGTAGCAATACATTAGTTGCTTCTGGATCCATAGTATCGTCAACTAGCTTTATTACGAAAGCAGTTTCATCTATAGCTTATGCCATTAAAGAACAGGAATATAACGCTGATGTTGCTGTTGGCATGAATACTATTAATCATTTTATAACCTCTTACACTGCTTTATTTTCATTGACTGAAGGATCCTCTAAATCTACGAATAAGGTTTCTGATCCTTTGATTACAGCTGCTGTTGACTCACAGGAAAGGGTTCCTGTCCCAACTATCTCTTTCAATGGCCCTGTAGCAACAATCCTTAGTAATAGTGCCAATGAGATTATCACTTCTTCCTCCATATACTTCCCAATGACTAATGTAAAAGATGCTGAGATTACTCGTCCAACCAGTATTTCTCTTTTATCTGCAAAAGCTCTTTCTGCTACTATTTCCAGTGCTCCAATCTCATTTACTCTTGATGCTCAATTATCAACTTCTTATTCATCAGCTGCTCATATTGGTTCATCTGCTGATTTATTTACTCCATTTTTTGTTTCTAGCTTCAGTTCTCTGTCTTCTTCCGCTATTTTCAGTAATCCTTCAAATCCAAACTACAACTACGGTTACGCAGTTGGACTCGAAAACAGCGCGACTAGAAATTCTATTAGTTATGGTGCTTTGTATTTTACTCTAATTTCGTTTACAATTTTCATATCTAAATTGGGATCTTTTTTGCTTCAGGTTTTTTATTTTTTTATTGATTTGTTATATTTTTAAGTTGGTTCAATAGAATGATACATTCTTATGTATTGGAACACACCAATCAGTGAGAAAATTGTATTAAATACAATAAATGTAAATAAATAAATAATACTATGTTAATTCGAATATTGTAAGAGAATAAATTTAATTAATGACAATATATATAATGCTAATCCATATTCGCCCAGTAAACATGATAACGTTTGGTCTTGAACAAGAAACAAGCATTAACTAAGCGGATACAGATTTGTCGATTTATTGATTTGACACGGATATTTTGTGCATATTATTTTAGTGCGGTCTGAGTTTTCGCACGCCAATAGGTAATATATCTTTTTAAAGGACCCATGGACTATTAAATGAAAGGAGGTAAGCCATATTAAACAAAACAATACTCTCTCTTTGAATGACAAAGTAAGAAAGGAATTAAATAAAAAAGCGAATTTAAAATTAGAAGTGAACAGTTAATAATAATAATGAGAAGAAAAATAAGAAACTACAAAAAGAAAAATAGAGAAGAAGAAAGCTAATTTGCGTTTATCCCCTCTAGGTCTACTTCCTACTCATTGAAGGAATGTCTCTGATATATTGAAGAAAATTGGTTAACTAATTGTTTGGAAATGTTAACAGTTTTAGTTGCCTTAATTATTTCTGGGGTCCAGTCTTGTTTAATAGAGTCTGATCTCCGTGTGGTAATTATTCATCATTTGCTGCTTACCATTGAGTTCGTAATATATCTTGCCAATAAGTAACTGTTGTTCTACATCAATTTTGAAAGACTATCTACAAATAAAGTTACATTCTAAGAATATAGAAAACATTCATTTCAGTAAATGAAAATTTTGGTGAAAGTTACCAGAAGAATTATAGAAGCTGAAGAATAAAATAAATGTGGAGTAAATAAAACACTTTGGAAAAATGGATGAAGAAAATAAAATGGAAATAATATATGGGGTATTTTGAAAGAAAGTTGGTAATAGAAGGTAAAAGTAAAAGTTAAAGTTTTGAGATTAAGAAAGCTGAGAAACTAAAAAATAATATAGATGAAGAGAGAACTCAAAATAATACTGAAGAAATTGAAGTTGATATTTTGAGCAGCTCCATTAGAATAATCAATTTCCGCAACAGGGTTGGAAACTGATGAATCTGATGGGGAGGATGGAGAGGATGGAGTAGATGATTCGGAGAATGGAGTTGAGAAAGAACCAGATTCGGAAGATGGAGAAGAGGATTCAGAGAATGGGGCGGACGAACCAGATTTTGGAGATTCATTAGATGGAGTTGAAGAGCCAGAAGATCCATTAGACGGAGTTGAAGAGCCAGATCCTGATGAACCAGATGTTGGAGACTCGTTAGATGGAGTTGATGAGCCAGGAGAACTTGAACCCGAAGATCCGTAAGATGGGGCTGAACCAGAAGAACCACCAGTTGAAGCTGAACCAGAAGAGCCACCAGTTGAAGCTGGTGAGCCGGATCCTAATGATTTACAAGAATCACAGGTTTCTGTAACTACTGTGGTGCTTGGAACCAAGACAACTGGAGTAGAGGCCGCACCGCTATATGGACAGTAATAAGTGGTAGAAGTGACAACACCGGTCCAAGTTTCAGTGATAACTTGTTGTGGAATATCAACAAAGACAGTGGTAGTGCCGTTACCATAACCTGGAGTAGCTGTTGAGTAGGATGTAAAGTCCCCAGTCCAGTAAGTGGTGACATAAACAATGTCTCCGGAGACAACTGATTGTGGAACGTATTCATGAACAATGACTTCGTTATTTAAGTCAGATGGGAATTCAGTAGTGTAAGAAGTGGTGGATCCAGACCAGAAGTCGGTGACAGTTTCAGTACCTCTTGGAACTTCAACACCCACAGTCACTGTGCCATCGGCGTTTGCTGGGCTAAAAGTGGTGTAAGTAGAAGTGAAGGCGCCTGTCCAAAGAGTGGTAGAAGTGACAACGGCTCTTGGAGTTAAGACCTCGACAGTTACAGTACCATTCTTACCGTTAGCTGGGTAAAAGACGGTAGTTGAGGTTTCAGCTCCGGTCCAAGGGATGGTTGTGGTCGTAATAGCATCTGGGAGTTCAATAACGACAGTGGCCGGAGCAGCTGGATTTTTTGGTATAATTGTTGTGCTGGTCTCAGTTGAAATACCAGTCCATGGCACATAGCTAGTCTCGGTTGCTCTTGGAGTTAAGATCTCAACAGTGACTGTACCATTTGTACCGTTAGCTGGGTAAATTGTAGTACTAGATGTTTCGACACCGGTCCATGGAATAGTAGTGGTGGTAATAGCATCTGGGATTTCAATAATGACAGTGGCAGGAGTAGCTGGATCTTTTGGTATAATTGTTGTACTGGTCTCGGTTTTGATGCCTGTCCATGGAACATAACTAGTCTCGGTCTTTCTTGGTGTCAAGATCTCAACAGTGACTGTACCGCTCTCACCATCAGCTGGATAGACTGTAGTGCTAGAAGTTTCGGCACCGGTCCATGGAATGGTAGTTGTGGTAATGGCATCCGGAACTTCAACGTATACTGTAGCATGTTTGTTGGCATCTGCAGGATTTGTAGTAGAATAAGTAGACTTGTATGCACCCGTCCAACCGTTGGTTGTAGTATCGGTTGCCCTTGGTGTATAAATAATCTCTGACCAGGTACCAGCACCGTTAGGTGTGGCCAAACTACTTGATATTGATGAACCAGTCCATGGAGTTGAAACTGTTGTAGTTGGATCTGGAAGATAGATAACTTCTGTAGCACCATTGGTTTCACCAGAATGAATAACGGAGGTCGTTGTCTCTTGGCCGGTCCAACTAGTAGTAGATGTGTATACATCAGTGTAAACAGTTGTTTCTGTACATTTTGTATCGTCGACAGAACCAGGAGAGAAAAACTGGTGAGTGGATGAGTCGGTTATTACAATTCCTGATGGAGTAATAATACTGAAATCCATTATTAAAGTACTAATACCATTAATAAATATAATTTTGAGAGGATAATAGTAGCCGGCTTTCAAGTACTGGCTGTATTTTTGAATTGGATCTGTGTCTTTACCCCATGGTTTGAAATTAATCATACGATAACTTGGATCAGAAACAACATCATGTTGTGTGCAGCAAATGAATGCACTTCCATCAGCGAAAAATAAAGTACCAGAATCATCAATGTTCTTAAACTCCATAGTGTAAATACCATCTTCCTCAGCATAAAAATAACTAGTGATTTCAGCAGTAAAATTAGTAACATCAATATCAAACCCATACAATGTGTCTTCGACTACATTTGGATTAGTTTGATATTTTGAATTATTCAAATTAATATTAGGAACACCACTAATAGACCCAAAGTACTTATTCTTGAGATACCCTGTTTCAAGAAACAGTATATCGTTATAATCAACTTTATCGTTCAAAGGATACTCGAAAAATCGAACATCAAAACCTTCAGTAGTTGGTGTTGTTCCAAGAATACAAGCATCAGCCGAACCAGATGCACCGAAATCTTGATCGGCATTTATTGATGATATAAGACCAGCTAAGGATATCAAGTATTTCCAAAACATTTTGTTGAATTCACAGAAATATATATGGATATTTTGATTCTCTGTTCAAAATACTAATAGGCAGAGATATTTTCAAATGAAGCTTAAGGAAATTGCTGAGCTTATATATGACATTTCCTAAAGAATATCATGACTTTGTAGCTTAACTTTTTTGTTTGGTCATGGTCAAGATGACAATTCATAAATTACCTACTGTTTCACGAAAACCCTTGATATTCACAATTTTTGAAAACGTCAATTTTCTATTTTTCTCGAAAAGTTTTGTATAAATAATTTCCTAAAACAGAAAAATTCGAAGCAAGGAAAAACTTTATTTCTTTTTGGAAAGTTTTTTCTTCAAAACCAAAGCGCATGTTGAAAATGCAAGTATTACTGTAAGCCAAGAATTCTACAAACCCGAAAATTTCTTTTGAGTTTACTAAAAATTATCCGATATTGAACATTTGACTTATGTGTAAGAAAAACTGCAAGTAGTTTTTATGCATGTTATCTGTGTGATTTAGAAGCATCAAGAATGCAACTTTAGGTCCGAAAAGTCTTTGTTTACAAATTTCGTGCATGATTTCACAAATTCTAAAGATTTTTGTCCCCTGTGAGTCTTTCATAAGTCTTTCATAATATTAATTTTGTTCACCAATCGTTATAAGATATTGATATTTCGTTTTCAAGTATATAAATTTGTTAAAAAAAACCCTTTTCTTTGTATTGATTGGGTACAAGTATTTCATGCACGTTTTTCCGATGCAATCAAATATATTAAAATTATATGCGTTATATGTCGTCCCGCTTATTATTACCCTTCTTTCAACAAAACATGAGTTATAAAATATAATGTGTAGAGCCGCAACAAATACAATAGTGCTTTTTGTTGAGGGTGATATTTGAAAAGCAGTTCAGCGTTTCAGATTCAGACAGTAAGCTTTCAAAATACAGTACAGCATAATCAGTTTTTACTTGCTTCTTTTGCAGATATCCATGCAATCACCCAACAAGTAGGGTTCTATTTGCATAAAGGTTTTGTAATATTTTTGAAAGCGCATTATTTGAGTGAAAAAATATCAATTAACCATTATTGTATGACGAAGGCTCGAATAAGAGGGGTTTAAGCAAGAAATGAATATACAATATATAAAGTGAAGTTTTAGGATATAATTTGAGCGCGGAGAAATCATAACTGAAAAGAAAAGTACATTGCGCAAAGTATATTCTTATCGGTATTATTGAACAACTATTGCATGTTAACAAAATAATAATAAATAGAGTTATAACCAGCAGTATGAAGATTCATGCATAAGCTATTTGAGAATACAAAGTTTGGTACAGTTCAATTAAGCAAAAACAATAAATTGGGTACTTTTTAGTATGTTCAAAATAAAAAAGAAACACTATGCCTAGTTCTTTTACATACCTAGTTGAGACTTAACTCCGAACTGCAGAACAACTAGCTAGCGTCTTAATACTAATCGTAGTTGAAATCTGTACCAGGTGCATAAATACTAACTTAAGTACACATTTAATGGTTATTTAACGTTTTTGGACGTTTCATATCAACGTACGATCAAATTATTGACATACATAAAACCTGCATAGGATTGTGCAGCTTACGCATAAAAGACCAATTGTAATTCCGTATACAGGAATGAAATTATGACAGAAATATTTGTACAAAATTTCGCTTGTGCAGATATATATTTTTGTTGGAATATTTTTTTTTTCTATTTCTTTGAGACACTTTTTACTCGATATTTTTTGGAAACGCCACGACTCAAAAAATGTATCCACACAATGTCTCTATTGATTTTTGTTATTTTTTATTTACGAAAAATTGATTGGAGAAGTTAGTCTGAACCATGAAAAAGATAATGCAGCATTGAACATGGGTTTTATGTATTCAATCAATTTGTGTAGTCAATCAAGACCCACAAATCTATATAAACATATTAAAAATAAATGAATCGTTTCCTTTTCTGGGTCACAAAATTTTATATAGCTCTATGAAGCCCAAATAGTTAAATCAAGTTCTCCCCATATGGTAATCGCCAAGTACAAAAACGAACTGATTTTAGTTTGCAAATGTTTGTACGTGGGGAGTGTATACAATATATTTTTTTTAGTTCAATATTATATTTTTGTTTTAGATTTCATGAAGTTTTGTCGTGTTATGCTTCAGAATCAAGGTGCGTTATTCATAGAGCTAGTATCAAAAGATTTGTCGTAGACATGGTTTTTCAGCACAAAGCTCTTGGCCTTAGAATAGAAACTTTTATGCCCAAAAGATATATGCTTACATCCAAATAAGAATATATACATATTTATTGTCTCAATTTGGTAATTTTGAAACTTCAAAAAGGACTGATTTTCTTTAAAAATCGAAATCCTTATTGTCTTGAGTGTTGATATTTTGTTTCAGAATTCAAGCTTTGATGCTATTAATGAAGTTGATATCAAAAAGAGGTTTCTTGTAGACATGCTTTATTAGTAGGACTTTGTTTGGTTTTAGAATTGAACTTTTTAGGCCCTGCGACATTTCCTCTTTTGGTTTATACATTTCTGGAAGTTTTCTCTTCAGAAGTTGAATTAATATCAATTGAATCTGTTGAGCCAGTAACACGTACTGACTCAATGTTACTATTAATAGAAGAACTATTAATAGCAGAATTATTCATCATATATGATGAATCACTAATATGATAGAGCAATTATTGTGATAAGTAAGAATTGGAAAAAGTAACCAATATAAATAGAAGGGAATCCCCCTTGTAAAGAAGGAACTGAAATAGAATAGAATAGAAGGAAGACAGAATAATCAACCAATTAATATATAACTTAATTATCTCTCTCGAATCAACTATGTCAGTTAACGTAGATAGTGATTCTGATAACGAGGAAATCTCTCTGCTCAACAAGCAAGATAGATTGTCTCGACAGTACCTAAAGAAACAATTCAAAGAAATTTGACAATTATTAAAGGAGGTAGTAACATTACTGATGATAATAATGATGGTTCTATTAAATCAACTTTACTCGTGCCATCTTCTTCTTCTTCGGATGATAATAATGAAAATAATGACAATAATAAACTTGTAACGTTGGTCGTTTCAGGGATTGGGTCTAGTCCAGTTTTAAACTTTTCATTAACACTGCCAGTTTCATTTACCAAATACAGGAAAGGGGGTTGCTTCCCTTCGCGTTGGAACTGAAATGAATCCAATAACTGGAATCTCGAACTGTAAGACTTGTATAAATTTTGATGCTCATGATCTGCGATATGCATAATCCTGCAGGTCCCCGATGCACGCGTGCATGGCCTAGACCACATTCTAACGATGAAACGAAAATAATCCAGCGATTCAAGTTTTGAAATCTTTGAGTGGTATCCATCCATCAGAGAGTATTTTTTTGGCCAATTGTAGATATAAAAACATGTAAATGTCCTGGATGGATGAGTTTTTTTTTTTTGTTTTGTTTTCTTTTTCATTCATTTTTTTGATGGACAAATAATAATAATAATAAAAATGATAATCCCTTATTTTATCGTTTCAACAATTATCTTAACAGTGGCTGCAGTTAAGAAGGAAAGAACGTTTGCGGTGATGCGTTTTAATGGGAAACCCGACCTTGTGAGAGGAAGAATGGATCCCATTGTCACCCCAGGTAAAATCTCTGGTCATGTTCATTCGGTACAAGGAGGTAATGCATTTGCAATTGACATGCCAGGAAACACTGCTTCAACTAAATCCACATGTACCACTGCCAAGATTAAAAATGATAATTCCAACTATTGGTTCCCCTCACTATATTTCCATCATGAAGAAAATGGAACTTTTACCGCTGTTGATTTATTTTATGTCAATGTTTACTATTTCTTTGAAGCAACAGATGATGATATAGTACCATTTCCTGAAGGTTTCAGAATGGTTAGTGGAAATGCAATGAAACGTTCTGCTCCTACTAGAAACACTGGTGAACAAAATTTGGACCCAGCAAATGGAGAAATAACTCCTGTACAATTTACATGTCCATTCTCTCCAGAGAAAGGAGACCCACCAAGATATTCAACTAATGATGGTACAAAGGGAGTAGGACTTCAAGATCCAAATAATAAGGGGGCAGGAATTGGATTTCCCGATGCTCAATGTAACGTTGGTGGGGCACCATTACGTGCGGATGTTCATTTCCCATCATGTTATAACCCAGCCATTGGACCAACAAATTTCACTCATAACACCCAATTCCCAACTTCAAAAGGTGCTAAAAATGGCGCTAATTGTCCAGAAGGTTGGCTTCATCTCCCGCACCTTTTCATCGAAACTTATTGGGATACTCCTAAATTTAATCAATACTGGACCCCGGGCCAAGGTAAACAACCGTTTGTCCTCTCCAATGGTGACCCAACTGGTTATGGACTCCATGCTGATTTCCTCAATGGGTGGGATACTCAAACGTTGCAAAAAATTATTGAAACTTGTGATGCTGGTGATTCCGGGATGGATAAATGTCCTCAAATCATTGGTGGCCTCACTGATGAAAATGAAAGTTGTAAAATTGATAATCCCGTCAATGAACAAGTGATTGGTAATTTAGATAAATTACCAGGTTGTAACCCATTATCTTATGGGCCGGAAGATGCAGTAATGTGTTCTAACTCCACAATCATTGACCATTCATCATCATCTTCTTCTTTTTCCTCCTCTACTACTCAAGCAACCTCACTTGTCACGGTAACCACTTCCAACGCCACCACCATAGTTGACAGTTACCAAACAGTAACGATTATTCCATCTGATGCTGTGAGAAACCGTACACACAAGCACTCAATTTAACTTGTCGCTCTGAATATTTATCGCACATGATATTCACGTACTCATGCATGAATCATCTAACCATAACTTAGTCATACATTCCTGATAACGAATGATTCACAATGGAATGACACAATAGAATATGAAACTGACACAGTTATCCGATTATAACAACCACATTTAAAAATACATTTGAAGAACTATTTAAAGGAAACAAAATCCTATTAATTTCATTTTTATTATCTCATTTTGTTGAGCCAGTAACACGTACTGACTCAATGTTACTATTAATAGAAGAACTATCAATAGCAGAATTATTAATCATATATGATGAATCACTAATATGATAGATCACTTATTGTGATAAGTAAGAATTGGAAAGAGTAACCAATATAAATAGAAGGGAATCCCCCTTGTAAAGAAGGAACTTAAMTAGAATAGAATAGAAGGAAGATAGAATAATSAACTAATTAATATATAACTTAATTATCTCTCTCGAATCAACTATGTCAGTTAACGTAGATAGTGATTCTGATAACGAGGAAATCTCTCTGCTTAACAAGCAAGAAAGATTGTCTCGACATTTATCATCAGTAATATATTCAATTAATACCAATAATGCTGGGTGTTAATATTCAGTAAGATAAGGACACTACTAATAGTTTGCTCTATTCATAATCAATTCTTTTCCTAATTAATTGATTATTTTATGCCTTGGATCCTTTTATGGAATGCAGAATCAGTTTTATAGGGTATTACTGCTCCAACACATAGTGGCAATTAAGGAGAAATAATATAAACTAGAAAATGCAACGACAGGCATTCGGCGATTCCTTTAAATAACACATAAATAGTGATAGGTTTTTATCCCTAGGATTATTATCTTCAGCACTATATTACATACTCTTTCTTATCTTTAATCTTTTATATTATTAAACATCCCTTTATATTATTCAACATTCCTTTATATTCTAGTTGATGGAAAGACTACGAATACATTGTATTAGTAGGGAAAAGATAAAAGAGCAACCACAATATTAAGAGGGAAGAGAGAAAAGAGCGAGCTCAATAGTTGCTATTTTCTTAAAAGCTGCTTATGATGAATTTTCCATATAAACATGTGCATCTAAGGCCAGCTAGTATTATCAAAGATAAAAGAATTGTGAGAGAGATGTGTGAGGGACCTAAACAAAAAAAAAATTTAAGACAAAGTATTTAAAATGCCTTACATCATCAAACTTTTAGTTATTGTCAAACCTAATAAAACTAAAAAAACTTCAATCGTAGTCAATTCAAGATAAGACCTATCTAAGCTATTAAGATAAACAATAAAAATAATTTTTAAATGACTCGAAAATATAAAATGTGATCATTAAAGGCAGTATCTAAAATATCTATTTTCTTTGTCAGTCAAATCTTCAAATTCGAAAATTTCGAGATCCAGAAGATTTCTACTGTTATCAGCAAGGCTGGCTTCCTCTTTCTCCTTCTTCTTATTACTCCACCAATAATTGAAATAAATCAAGGCGATAAGTATGATGGTTGCACAATTACACACAACAAAACCAATTTTTCCTCCAGTGTAGGAAGGTCCCTGTTTGGAAATAAACGTTTGCGGACCAATAATATTGCCTACACAATACCCAATCAGAATTATTGCATTAATAGTGATCTTTTTGGTATTGCCTGCGGTATTTGATGCAAAATATGGTAATACACAGATAGAAGTAACTGGATAAACGTACATTAAATAATAACCTGCTAATCTTACTTGGGATGAATTGTTTGCAAAAGCCAACATACAAGATGCTGCTAGAGAGACAATCATTGCAATTAAAGAGATTACCATTCTATGAGGTGTAACCACTTGTGAGGCAGCAAACAAAATACAACCAACAAACTCAACTGCACCACAAGGCATATTCATCAAAAGAGATTCTCGAGGAGAATATTCAAAATCTGAATTTAGAAGAATACTTCCAAAATTAGTTAACGCACCATTAGGAATATTAGATGCTACACCAAAAAAGAAGTATAACCAGGTGTTGATGTCCAACACAGCCTCATAAAATTGATGTTTTTTGAAGGGTTCATTAAAAAGTCCTTGTTGATTACTTCTGATTCTTTTGACGACTTGTATTTTTTCTTTTTCGTTCAAGAACCAAGCTTTTGACGGGATATCAGGAATATGCAAGTAAAATAAAATACCAATAACAATGGTCATCAATCCAGTCACAATAAACAAAACTTTCCATCCTGTGATAGAATAATGTTGATCATTCTTGGCTACACCAAATGCTATGGCACCACCCATAATAATCCCTATACCATTGCACGAAAGCCAAAGTGCAGTTCTTAGAAAATGTTCCTCTTTTTTGTACCATTGGCCTGTAAATATGACCATGGCAGGAGTAATCGAGGATTCAATCATACCCAATAACGTTCTTAAGGTTATAAATCCAGCATAAGTACTTGGTGTTGCAAGTAAACATAAAATAATACCCCAAACAATAATAAATGCAGAAGTTGTTTTGGCTAGTGGAAATCGTCGAAGAACTGCATTAGCTGGAAACTCGAAAATCAAATACCCAATATAAAAAGCAGTTCCACACCATGAGTACAAGTCTCCTACCATATGAAAGTCTTTTCTTAAACCCATAACTGCGGCATATGAAGTGGTAGTTTTGTCCATAAATTGACAGGCATAGAGTAAACAAATTAGTGGAAAGAGGTTCAAGTCTATTTTTCGTAACAATCGTATATTATCAGCCTCACTGAATTCAATATTGTCATTTCCAAAGGCTATCTGCATAGCCTCTTCCACATCTCTTATTATTTTTACAGTATTTCCAGTTGCAGATGTATAACTTGTAATAACTTCTGGAGATCCCATATTTTCATTTGTAAATACAGCAACTGGCTCTAAGTTTTCGTTATCTTTCCTCATTTTTCTATCACGCGTGCTTGATTCTATTAGGATTGTGAGCTGAGTTTTAAATGGTACAATAATGGTAGCATTTCAATTGGAAAAACGTCATCATTTTATACCAATTACAAAAGTAAATACTGTGCAGTCTTGTCTTTGAATTAACCCACTTGTAATACTGATGCACTGGCTAGATAGATATAAGTCTGAAGTTTGCATTTCTTTTTTTCTCTTTTGCATACTCTGTCTAAAATTCAACATCTTATTTGCGTCTATCACAGCAAACATTCCTGCATTATTTGAATATAAATTACCTTTGAAAAACAGCATCTTTGCTAAAAGAAGACGCTATAGGCAACTGGAAAACATGGATACTATTTCTTCCTGATTTCTCCTATAGAATCTGCTAAAAATAAGGGCACAAAGATCAAAAAGAAAAAGGAGGAAAGAAAAGAATATATTGCATATATAGAAAACTATATAAAATGATTGGCTGTCTAATGGCCACCTGTTTTCAGTGTTATAATGTCACGCTAGACAAGGTTCAATGAATGTCTTTATCCAGATTGAGGAGTTCTGACTAGATTCAACTACAAGGTACGTATTTTTTTATAGTATCAGTGTATAATAAGACATTTCGGTTTCGTTTCAAATCGAACAAAAAGTGAAGTTGTCCAAAAAAATAAAAGCCAACTTAACAGGCAAAGAAACTAAAGGGGGAAAAAGATGCTTTGAGGAAGCGCACCAGCGCATCAGCACAATTAGGAGATACTCTTATGTTAAACCACATTAATTATACCGAATTCCAAACATCTTTCTGTTTAATGAGATTGTTTATTTCTGTTCTGTTTCTTTTAGATACAACTAGATAAAACTTTTGGAATTATACTGATTAAATGGCTTTAAACTTGGATATTGTGTGTCGAGTCTCATGAATAGCAATCTCGTATTTATTATTTTATTCTGCTTTTCAATAATTGTTATGAAAATTGTCCGATACATCTAGAAGAAAGAGTTCGCTTATTTTTCGTAGCATTTGCTTTGCATATGATGGAATATTTGTTACTGGTATTGGTATTGGTTGATTAGGTACAATTAAAATGACAGGCAAGATCTCACAAAGTGAAGGAGGTATATTTTCAGGAATGAAAATCATGTTCTATGGTTTGGTGCCGCTTTTACTCTGAAATTTGAGGTGTTTTCTCTGATATGTAAACTAATAACTGGTTTCCATCCAAGGAAATATATATACGATAAAGAATGTGATATATATATATATATATATATATATATGGAGAAATGGGTAACACTGGAAAATCACACAAACTGATACTGGTGAGTAAAACTGAAAGTCATAGAAATTAATATTGTCAACCATTAATACCAGCCACCATTAATATTGTCCACCAATACTAGCCACCATTAATACTAGCCACCATTAGTACTAGCCACCATTAATATTGTCCACCATTAATATTGTCCACCAATAVTAKYMWCCATTAATAMWASCCACCMWTAVTACTAGCCACCATTRATACTAGCCACCATTAGTACTAGCCACCATTGATACTAACCACCATTAGTACTAGCCACCACAAAATACTAGCCACCACAAGACCCCAACCATCATTCAAGGGAACGTAAATAATAAAAAGAGTATACTCTACAAGTTTATTAATATAATCTAATATTACATTCCTGATATGTTTCTACAAATTCCAAAGCTATTGTATTGCTGGGCAGAATTTCCGCTTCACATATTGAATCTTTGAACAGACTATTAGATCACGTGACACACTCACCTACTGGATTCTCGAAAAATATCGAATCAACCTGTTATTATCGCTGTACAATACTTGGAATCGAGTCACGTTCACCTGACTGACGTTTGTAATTCAGTTGACTGACATTTGTGTTTCATCCAGCTGGAAATCTGCAATTGATCATTCTTCCTATCTAAATTACAACAAATTTTTATAGAAAAAGTTCTTTCTTAGTTTTTTCTATGCAATGCCGCGATCGGCATTATCCATTTCTATGAACACAAATATCGCCAAAATATATTGATAAGCATTGTTAATAATCCTAAAAGGTTCATAAAGTTAATTTGTTTGATAATGTTGTTACAAAACTCTATTTTTCTATTTACTTTTCCGATTTCGGAGAAAGTATCAACTGATTCTTTAACGGACTTCGAACTCAGTTATACATTTCCAAAATGTCATAAAATGTCAAATGCAAAAACCATGCATGACCGAGAGGAGTTTAAGACTGAAGATTTATTTCTTTATTTTTAATTAAGTATTTCGAAATTTTTTGAGGGGTACCGCCATCTGCATCATCTAGATTTCAATTAACTATTTGAAAATTTAGTAGAGCCCTAAGTGAAACAAATGTTTCTAATATGGTAATTTAACTCTAGCGGTTGCTTTGTGCAACGTAATTTCCGGGTATTTTTAATCTGTGGCCAGATACAGGATGATTGGATCATATGTTTGGGCGAAATGAGCGAAATTCTGTAGTGAAATGACCAAAATACTGTAGTAAAATGACCACAATGCGGTAGGAAATGACCAAAATGCTTTGGTACTTCCACCATGAACTACTATCAAATGACTGGGAATTAACCAGGACTCTTTAATTAATTTAGTAATTTTTTATCAGGTTCCCCTCAAAATGTATGCTATATCTTTCTTTGATTACTGTAAAATAACTTGCATTCAACCGAATATTGCTAAAAGAATATCAATATATAGTTAAAATTGATAATATTATTAAAAAATGCAAAAGAATCCATAGTCTAGGAAGGAATACTAAATATGCTTCAATTCCATTTATTTCCACTTTCCATGTTTGAATTCCATTTATTTCCACTCTATTTGCTTTGGACCTTTTCCCTTCCCTTGTATTTCTTATGGACCTTTTACTTCATCCCTTGGAAAAAGACTAACAACTAACAATGTCCAAAACAAGATTTATGTCAACCCTCTCGAAATTTCCTTATCCTTTGCCCGAGGAAGAAGCTAGGTTTCTAGCCAAACAAACTGCAGAGATTGAAAAATGGTGGAAAACTCCTAGATTCAAATCGATTAAAAGACCTTATTCTCCAGAAACAGTTGCTAAGTACCGTGGAACTTTACCAACTCAAGTTTTCCCATCGTCTGTACAAGCAGATAAGTTGTTCAACTTATTGACAACTAGGAAAAAGGAAAAACTACCTGTTCATACCTTTGGATCTATTGATCCAGTACAAATGTCGCAATCAATTTACAATCAAGAAGTTATTTATATTTCTGGTTGGGCTTGCTCTTCTGTTTTAACCACAACTAACGAGGTTTCTCCTGATTTTGGTGACTATCCATATGACACGGTTCCTAATCAGGTTGAGCGTATTTTTAAGGCCGAGGAATTTCACGATCGCAAGTCTTGGTTTGATTACACTAATGGTAATTTCAAAGGAGAACGTGTGGACTATCTCAGACCAATTATCGCAGATGGTGATACTGGGCATGGTGGAATCAGTGCAGTTATGAAACTTGCCAAATTATTTGCAGAAAAGGGTGCCTCAGCAATCCATTTAGAAGATCAGCTCCATGGTGGAAAGAAATGTGGCCATCTTGCAGGTAAGGTAATTGTTCCAACTTCAACTCATATTTCCCGACTTGTCGCAACGAGATTGCAGTGGGATATCATGGGTGTTAATAATATGCTCATAGCAAGAACAGACTCTGAAAAGGGTAAACTTATTTCCAGCTCAATTGATAGAAGAGATCATAAGTATATTCTTGGCACAATCAAAGAGGCAGTCCCATTAGCAGAACTTTTGGATCATGCTAAATACAATATGAATTCTAATGAAGAGCAATTAGGAAAGATTGAAAGTGAATGGTTAAATGCAAATCCATTATATACCATAGATGAAGCGGTCAAATTAAAGTTCAAAGAAGCAAATCTATCCAACTATGATGAATACTTGAAGCTTTCAAATGGAAAATCTTTATTTGAAATCAAAACAGAAATTCTTCCAGAGTTTTTAGGCACTAAGAACGATTTCTATTTCAACTGGGATAGTCCAAGAACAATAGAAGGTCATTATATGTTTAAAGCAGGTATCGATGCCGCTGTTGATAGGGCATTGCTGTTTGCTCCGTACGCTGATATGCTCTGGCTAGAGACAAGCACCCCCGATTTGGAATACGCTAAGAAGTTTGCAGAGCGTATTCTCTCACAGTATCCAGATAAATTCTTAGTTTATAATCTATCTCCATCATTTAATTGGTTAGGACATGGCTTTACAGAGCAGGATTTGAAAGAATTTGTTTGGAAATTAGCTGAGTGCGGGTTTACATTACAATTGGTTTCGCTTGCTGGGTTACATTTGAATGGCTTGAAAGCTTTTGAGTTTAGCAAGCTGTACAAAACTGAAGGGATGAAAGCATATGTTGACTTAGTCCAACAACCAGAAAAGGAATCTGGAGTAGACATTTTGACTCATCAAAAGTGGAGTGGTGTTGATTTGGTTGATAGTATGGTTAGAACTGTTCAAGGCAGTGCAGGACAAACCAGTGCAGTTGGAGGAGACTCTACAGAAAACCAATTTAAATAGTTATAAAAAATAATATAATTCTTGTGAACAAAATACACTCAATGCATTTGCAAAATATTTCATATAAAATTGTATAGATCCAGAAAATAAGACTGTTAAAAAATCAATATTAGTTACATAAGCTTTTTTGCAGTTAAGAATGATTAAATTATTTATTTTAGAATAAATTCTGTTATTTATTTACTTTTAGTTACAAATAAGTCAACAAACTCATCAACATTCATCTCATCAAAATTTTCTCCTTTGATAACCTTTTGAATTTTCTCAACTTCATTAGAATCCTTCCCAAAGAATTCATTCAAATGACGATCAAACTTCTTAAACAATAAAGGTTTTCCCTCTTCTCTTCTCAAACGGTGACCAACTGGATACTCGACTGCGATTTCATCCAAAACAGTTCCATCCTTTAAAGTGCAAGTTAATGCATTACCAATACTTCTCTTAGAGGGCTCATGGTAGTCAACAGTGTACTGTTTGTTCTCAACACAGAACATCTTGCTTCGCAATTCATCAATCTTTGGGTTTTTAGCAATGTTGTCCAAGTAGTGGTCAGCCTCTAAGTTTCCATAAATCAATGGAATTGCTACCATATATTGAATACAATGGTCTCTATCAGCATAATTATACAATGGACCAGTTTTGTCTATAATTCTTATAGCAGCTTCTTGAGTACTGATCTTGATAGATTCAATATCATCAATGGTTTTTCCAAGAGAATCGAGTTTTGCCTTTAATTTAATAGATGCTTCAACAGCAGTTTGAGCGTGGAATTCTGCTGGGAAAGAGATCTTGAAAAGAACATTTTCCATAACGTATGAGCCATAATCTCTTTGGAACTTGAACTTATTTCCCTTGAACAAAACATCGTAAAAGCCCCATGTTTTGGCTGTCAAAGCTGATGGCATACCGGCTTGACCGTTTTTAACATGATAAACCAAGTTGACTGCTCTGTAACAAGCATCACCAGCAGCCCACGACTTACGACTCATGGTGTTTGGGGCATGACGATATGTTCTTAACGCAGATCCATCAACAAAAGCATGCGAAAGTGCATCAATGGTTTGCTGCTCGGACAATCCCATCAACTTAGAAACAACAGCAGTCGACGCAACCTTAACAAGCAAAACATGGTCAAGACCAACTTTGTTAAAAGAATTTTCCAACGCAAGAACACCTTGAATTTCGTGGGCTTTTATCATAGCTTCCAACACATCCTTAATGGTGAAGAGCCTGTCTCCGTTACCAGTGGCCTTCTTGACACGATTTAGGTGATCCGTCACAGCTAAAATAGATCCTAGGTTATCACTTGGATGACCCCATTCGGCAGCAAGCCAGCAGTCGTTGAAGTCCAACCAGCGAATAATAGTACCAATAGCAAATGCACCCCTGATTGGATCCATTTGATGGGCAGTTCCTGGAATCTTAGTTCCGTTAGGTACAATGGTGCCAGCTACTGGTGGGCTGATGATTTTCTTGACCTGATCATACTTTAATGCAGCCAAACCACACCCAACAGTGTCTATGAGACAAAGACGCGCGGTATCATAGGCAAGTTTTGACTTGATATCATACTTGTGTACGTAGGAAGTAATATCTTTCAAAACAGTGTCTGTGTTAGGACGAATATTGTCCTTATGGATTGTAGAGTATGCCATTCTGGTAATTTTCAAATATTGGCACGTGACCTTACTGTTGACTTTGATCATCATTTTTTTTTTAGTATTGATGCGTTTTGATCAGGTTATTAATGGATGGGTATGTTATTTTTGTGTAGATATTAATTTCACTTCCAACAGAAAGTTCTTTCTATATAAATACAAAGCACAAAAAGAGAAATTCCGTTCCCTATAAAGACCAATAAGAGAAAAACCCCTCTATATGGACAAATTTATTCATTTGAACAGACATTTGCGAGCTCGGAGCCGGATTCAACATTATGCGTCATGATTTGATGATGATCTTAGACTGACCTATGCAAGCTGTAGAACATTCACATTTATTATCTAGTCAGGCAGCGGTCACTAGGTATTTTCTACCCGATCGCTGGCAGTGGTCCAAAAGCTTCCAGGGTTCCGTCCCCCACATTTTTTTTCGCTGCTCCACATAATTATTATGAATGAGGCAAGAGACAAAAAAAATAAGAGACAAAAAGATAAGAGACAAACAGACAGAGACAAGCAGACAGAGACAAATAGACAGAGACCAACAGACAGAAAAAAAAAGACAAAAGACAGAAAGAAAAGTGACAAAAAACAAGTGACAAAAAGGCCCCCCTCTTATATTTCATTAACTGCATTTTGTTCAACCTGCTAACAACTCTCATATTATTCGCTACTGGATATTGATTGCGAATGGATTTCAAATGAATTGCGAATGAATTTTCAATAGATTTTGAATGTGTCGCCAATGAATTTCGAATGATTTGTCAATAAATTTTCGTAAAACTTGCATCTATTGATTTTGAATGCTATAAAAATAAAAGGTATTGCACTTTTTATTCAACCCTACAGCACTGTAGAATCTTACCTTAAGCATGCCAATAACAATTCATAACAATACATAAATGTCATTATTAAAAAAAGCTATCAAAGAAGTTATTCCAAGTAGACGCGAAGCATTTCTTGCTGTAAAATCGAGCTATGGAAACAAGACTCTTGCTAAACTTCCAGTTGCGAGCACATTGGGAGGAATGAGAGGATCCCCAATGGTTTACTGGGAATCTTCCAAAGTTGATCCTGAAAAAGGAGTCACCTTTCATGGAAAAACCATAGCAGAATGTCAAAAGCAGCTTCCACATTCTCGTTTCGAGAAAGACAGTAAACTTTCCGAGTTTTTGCCAGAATCAATGTTTCATTATTTGCTAACAGGAAAAATTCCTTCACAATATGAAGTTGATGAATTGAGCAGAGAATTCGCTGCAAAGGGTCAATTACCAGAATATTTATTGAAGATTGTTGATTCTTTGCCTAAAACTATGCACCCAATGACCCAGTTATCTATTGGTATCTCGGCTTTGAATAATGAATCAAGCTTTGCGAGAGCTTATGCTAATGGAATTTCCAAGACCGAGTACTGGGAATACATCTTTGATGATTCAATTAATTTGTTGGCAAAGCTTCCAGCATTGATCGGAAGAGTTTACCAGAACACTTATACCAATGACGACCGCTCAGAAACCCTTGGTGAGATTGACCCTGAACGTGACTGGTCGTACAACTTAGCTTCAATGATGGGGTTCAATACCAATGAACATTCTAAAAACATTAAAAGTTTTAACGAGGAAAAGGCTGGTGATTATGTTAACTTAGTAAGATTGTATTGTGCGTTGCATGCCGATCATGAAGGTGGAAACGTATCATCTCACACAACACATTTGGTTGGCTCCGCTTTAAGTGATCCATTTCTTTCTTATAGTGCTGGTGTTCAAGGACTTGCAGGACCATTACATGGCTTAGCTGCTCAGGAGGTTGTTAGGTTCATTCTTGGAATGAAGAAGGAGTTAAACATCGAAAGCGTTGGTTCTGTGCAAGAGCTGGATAAGCAAATCAAAGACTACTTATGGTCTATTTTGAACTCCAAAAGAGTAATTCCTGGGTATGGTCATGCTATTTTACGTAGACCAGATCCAAGATTTGAGGCAATGATAAAATTTGGTTTATCTAGAGACGACATTGTTAAAAACGATGTTCTTTTTAACTTAGTGTGCAAGATTTCTCAAATTGCACCAGGTGTCTTAACAGAACAAGGAAAAACCAAAAACCCATATCCTAACGTTGATTCCAGTTCAGGTGTCTTATTTCATCACTACGGATTGAAAGATACATTGT
Organism: Saccharomycopsis fermentans; assembly: GCA_002564245.1. NCBI lineage: Eukaryota > Fungi > Ascomycota > Saccharomycetes > Ascoideales > Saccharomycopsidaceae > Saccharomycopsis > Saccharomycopsis fermentans. The sequence goes on from JNFW01000001.1 coordinate 40,922, forward strand.
TTTATACAGTAATATTTGCAGGATCAAGAGCATTTGGACCTTTGAATCAATTAATTTGGGACAGAATTTTAGGTTTACCGATTGAAAGACCTAAAAGTTTAGATTTGAAGAGTATTATTGATCTCGCCCACTGAATTCCAAATTTTGAGGGAGATTAGTTTTACTGAATCAGTGTCACATAGTGATACTGCTCAGATAAAGATTACAACATTTTCAATAGTACAGCACTTAAGTAGATGAGCCGCTCATTAAAAACATGAAAATGAATAAATATATATATAACATACGAAATAAGCAACTAAAATACAATTCATCATCTCTCACATTTAGAACGCCAATTAATTTTGATAGTAAGCCAGAAAGAGAATAAGTGTCTTTGTTAAGATTACAGAATAATACATTGATTAGAAAAAAAGAAAGGGGATGAAGGAAAAGAGAAAGAAGATGATCTATACCTTGTTTCAATGAATCCAGATCCAATACTTCATGAACCATTTTTTTATTCTTACAAAGAATAATTTTTAATGAAGCTATTTTGATTCAAGAGAAATGAAAACCGACAATACACACCCTCTAGGAGTTCTATTGCTAAAAGTTCTGCCGCTCGCTCGATACATAGTTTTATGCATGCGATGTTGAAAATATTTAAACAGTTCCTAAAAAGGTCAATTTTTATAGGGCATCTACTAAAAATATTTTCAACATGCATAAAACGTACGGGCGCTAATTCAAGGCATGGATAGAGCTTGCTTATCACACCCAGGAAAAAAGTAACAAATGTACTAAATAATTCTATGCATAGCTAATTTTAGAAAATCAAAAATGATCAAGAAGACCCTTTGTATATGATAATGTGTTTAAATTAGATATTACAGAAGCCATGAAATGAAAAAATAAATAAATAAACTTTTTAGTAGATACATATTGCTGGTATAAATATCCAAGAAATTCTTCACTTCTTGACGATAGATCTTGGAAGAAATTCCTTTTTTTATATATCTAAATCAACAAACGATTCTATCTTTTCTTCTACTTCTCTTTCTTCCTTTTTCAACAATTTTATCATTCTTTCATCTTATTTCATTCTTCTTCAAACCCCCTTCCCCCCTGAAAAATGCAATTCTCTTCTTCTGTTTTATTTTCAGTTCTTGCTGCACTTACTGCAACTACCGCTGCCGCTCCAACTGCCAAGCAGCCTATGAAAATTGATTTCGATGTCAAAAGATTTTCCAAAGCCGAATTGCAAGCTTCTAATACTACTAGTATTCATGATGGTGCTTTAAGACGTTCTTCTTCTCAATCCGGTGTCTTAATGAATTTGGAGAACGAATACTCTATGTACTTGACTGAAATTGAAATTGGTACTCCAGCACAAAAAGTCAAGGTTGATGTTGACACCGGCTCTTCCGATTTATGGGTTCCAGGTGCTGGAACCCAAAGCGATGCTGGTACTTATGACCATACCAAATCTTCTTCGTATAAAAAGGTCAGTAACGACTTCCAAATTGGTTACGGCGACGGTTCCTATGCTAAGGGTGACTGGGCCAAAGAAAAGGTTAAGTTATCTGGTACTCAAGCAACGGTCAATTTCCAGTTTGGTGATGCTACTCAACAAACTGCAGGTGAAGGTGTTTTCGGTATTGGTATGATAGGTAACGAAGCATCTGCTGCTTTAAATCCTTCCAGTGGAAAATCTACTTATCCAAACTTTCCAGTTGCTTTGAAACAACAAGGTTACATTAATAAAGTTGGCTACTCATTATACTTAAACAGTGCTGAAGCTACCCAAGGCTCTGTTTTATTCGGTGCTATTGACCATGCTAAATACGAAGGTGATTTGAAGACCTTAGACTTAGTGAAGATTGATGACTCTGGCTCCCAAGTTTCTGAAGCTGTTGCTTTCTTTGTTGACTTAGACAGTATTTCGTCTGCTAATAAAAAACTTGCTAGTAAATCATACCCAGCTTTATTGGATTCTGGTACTACTTTGATCTATGCTCCATCTGACGTTGCTACTGCCATTGGTAAAAAATACGGTACTTACAACCAAAGATATGGTGGTTACGCTACTAAATGTGCTTCCACTGGTGAAGACTTTACCTTTGCTTTCGGTGACAAAACTATCAAGGTTCCATACAGTGATATGTTGTTCAAAGTTGATAACACTGGTGCCGACTGTTTGATTGGTGTGTTAGGATCTGGTTCTGATTACTATATCTTAGGTGATGTTTTCTTAAGATCATCTTACATCTACTATGATTTGGAAGCCAGCCAAGTTAGTATTGCTCAAGCCAAGTACACCACCTCCTCTAACATTGAAATAATTCAATAAATTTTTATTGAATAATTTGATTAGTAACACTTTGATAGTGATTGCTTGATTTTTTTCATTTCATTTATTTTATTTCATTTATTTTTTGTTTGATTTTTCATTTCTTATAACATTGGAATCAATATTGGTATTTTATTTAAAATAGTAGTAGAATTGAGCCAAAAAAAAAATAAAAAAAAAAAAACCAAAAGGAAATCTACTGGACTTAGAAACATTTATTAATAGTTTGAATTGTCGAGACAAATCTTCCTGCTCGTTGAGCAGTGAGATTTCCTCGTTATCTGAATCACTTTCTACGTTAACAGACATAGTAGATTCGAGAGAGATAATTAAGTTGTATATTCATTAGTTGATTATTCCTATCTTCTTTCTATTCTATTTCAGTTCCTTCTTTACAAGGGGAATTCCCTTCTATTTATATTAGTTGTTTGTACACAAAAGATTACTCGGTATTACTTTCTTATATCGAGTGACTAATCATTTATGACTCACGATCAATGACTCACAATAGGTGACTCAGAATCAATGACACTGAGTCAGTAAGCATTACTGGCTCAACAATAATAGTCAGATATTACAGTATGGTGCTCGCCAATTACGTACAACAATATTGGCTCAACTTATTTGACTATGGTTATTATATTACAACAATTAGCATCGCAGTGGTATTTCATATTTACTATTTTAAGAGTCATATGATGTTATTTTACTCAGGAAACAAGTTGAGGTATTATTCTTCAAGGGCATCGATAAATATATACATATATATACGAGCAAGGTCATTTATTATAAATCATAAGCATGGGGAGTTGGAAACACGTTAGTATCGAGAGAAAAAAATATTAATAATTTTCGAACCATAATCACATGCTTACTTAACAGAGAGATATGCTCGCTATCTGAATCAGTAGCTACGTTAACCGACATAGTTGATTCGAGAGAGATAATTAAGATTGTATTCCTTTGTTGTCTATTCTATGTATTCTATTCTAGTTCAGCTCCTTCTTTAAAAGAGGAATTCCCTTCTATTTGTATAGGTATTAGGCATTCATTCCAATTATTACTTATATTGAATGACTCATCATTTATGAATCATAATGATTGATTCATCTTGAATGACTAATAGTTCTACTATAATTGATTTCGTTGTAACACTGAATCAGTAAGTATTACTGGCTCAACAAGTTCGTAATACGTCGTGTCAATAACTAACATAATTCCACTCAATTTTGAAAGACTATCTAAAAATAACCAATTACACTTAAAGAATATAGAAAAAATTCATTTTAATAAATGAAAATTTTGGTGAAGTTACCAGAAGAATCATAGAAGCTGAAGAATAAAATAAATGAGGAATAAATAAATTTTAGAATAGACGAAGGAAATAAAATGGAAATAACATATGGGGTATTTAAAAGTTGGTAATAGAAGGTAAACGTAAAATTAAAGTTCTCATATCAAGAAAACGTAACTAAAAAATAATATAAACGACGAGAGAACTCAAAATAACACTGAAGAAATTGAATTTGATATTTTGAGCTGCTCCATTAGAATAATCAATTTCGGCAACAGGATTAGAAACTGATGAACCAGAAGATGGAGTAGATGATTCAGAGAATGGAGTTGAGGAAGAGACAGAAGATCCAGCAGATGGAGAGGAAGAAGAATCAAGTTTTGGAGATTCATTAGATGGACTTGAAGAGCCAGGTCCTGATAAACCAAAGTTTGGAGACCCATTAGATGAACTTGAAGAGATAGATTCTGAATATCCATTAGATGGGGTTGATAAGCTAGGAGAATTTGAACCTGGAGTTCCGTTAGACATAGGTGAACCAGAAGAGCCACTGGATGAGGTTGATGAACCAGATTCTAATGATTTACAGGATTCACAGGTTTCTGTAACAATTGTAGTACTTGGAACTAAGACAACTGGAGTAGAAGCTGCACCGCTATATGGACAGTAGTATGTTGTAGATGTTACAATACCTGACCATGTTTCAGTAATAACTTGCTGTGGAATATCAACAAAGACAGTGGTAGTGCCGTTACTATAACCTGGAGTAGCAGTGGAGTAGGATGTAAAGTCCCCAGTCCAGTAAGTGGTGACATAAACAATGTCTCCAGAGACAGCTGATTGTGGAACATATTCATGAATAATAACTTCGTTATTCAAGTCAGATGGGAATTCGGTTGTGTAAGAAGTGGTGGATCCAGACCAAAAGTCGGTAACAGTTTCAGTACCTCTTGGAACTTCAACACCTACAGTTACTGTGCCATCAGCATTTGCTGGGCTAAAAGTGGTGTAAGTAGAARTGAAAGTGCCAGTCCAAAKAGTGGTAGAAGTGACAACRGCTCTKGGAGTTAAGACCTCRACAGTYACAGTACCATTCTTACCATCTGATGGGTAAAGGAYAGTAGTTGAAGTTTCAGCACCGGTCCAAGGGATAATTGTGGTAGTAATAGCATCCGGAATTTCAATAACAACTGTGGCTGGAGTAGCTGGATCTTTTGGAATGATAGTTGTGCTGGTCTCAGTTGAAATACCTGTCCATGGAACATAACTAGTTTCAGTTGCTCTAGGAGTTAAGATCTCAACARTGATAGTACCGCTGTCACCRTTGTYTGGATAAATTGTAGTGCTAGAAGTTTCAACCCCGGTCCAAGGGATTGTGGTTGTAGTAATGGCATCTGGAACTTCAATGTATACGGTAGCATGTAAGTTGGCATCTGYAGGATTTGTAGTAGAATAAGTGGATTYGTATGCACCAGTCCAACCGTTGGTTGTAGTKTCAGTTGCTCTTGGTGTRTAAATAACCTCTGACCAAGTGCCAGCACCGTTAGGTGTRGCYAAGCTGCTTGATGTAGTTAAACCAGTCCAAGGAGTTGYAACCGTGGTTGTTGRATCYGGAAGATAGACAACATCCGTAGCACCCTTTCCTTCACCAGATTGAATAACAGAAGTGGTAGTATATTGGCCAGTCCAACTAGTGGTTGATGTGTATATRTCAGTGTAAACAGTTGTTTCAGTRCATTTTGTATCATCAACAGAACCAGGAGAAAAAAATTGATTGSTAGATGAGTCKGTTATTACAATTCCTGATGGAGTAGTWATACTAAATTKCAAGTTTAACTGAGAATCACCGTTAATAAATATAATYTTGAGAGGATAATAGTAACCGGCTTTCAAATATTGCTCATAGGTTTGAATTGGATCTGCCTTTCCTCCCCATGGTTTGAAATTAATCATACGATAACTAGGATCAGCAACCACATCATGTTGTGTACAGCAAATAAAGGCACTTCCATCAGCAAAAAATAAAGTGGCTGAATCATCAATGTCTTCGAATTTCAAAGTGTACATACCTTCTTCTTCAGCATAGAAATAACTAGTGATTTCAGCAACGAAATTAGTAATCTCAACGTCAAATCCATATAATGTACCTTCGACTATTTTGTTTTCAGGCAAATCATGTGCATTTGCATTAATATCAGTAACACCACTAACAGAACCAAGGTATTTATTTTGAAGATAGCCGGCTTCTATAAACAGTAAATCATTGAAAAGAACATTGTTCATTAAAGGATAGTCGAAAAACCGTACATCAAAACCTTTAGTTGCTGGGGTTGTTCCAAGTATACAAGCGTCGGCTGTACCATGTGCACCAAAATCTAAATCAGCTCTTATTAATGGTACAAGACCAGCTAAGGGTATCAAGTACTTCCAAAACATTTTGTCGAAGTCACAGAAATATATATATGAAGAAGTTTTGATTTTTTGTTTAAAATACTAATATGTAAAGATACTTTCTAACGAAGGTCAAGGAAATTGCTAGACTTATATATGGCATCTCATAAAGATTATCATTACATTGCAGATTAACTTGTTTGTGTGATTGTGGTCAAAAAGAAATTCACAAATTACCTGTTATTTCACAAAAACCTTGGTATTCACAATTTTTGAAAACATCAAATTTCTATTTTTCTCGAAATGTTTTGTATAAATAATCCCCCAAAATGGAAAAATTCGAGGCATGGGAAAACTTTATTTCTTTTTGGAAAGTTTTTTCTTCATAATCTAAATGCGTACTAAAAATGTAAGTATTTCTGCAAGAAAAAGCCAAGAATTCTACAAACCCAAAATTTCTTTTGAGTTTACTGAAGATTATCCAATATTGGCTATTTGATTTACCAATAGATATTAGATATTGATGTTTCGTTTTTAAGTATATAAATTTGTTAAACAAAAAAACACTTGTCCTTGTATTGATTGGATGAAAGTATTTTATGCACGTCTTTCCAATGCAATCAAATTTTGTTAAAGTTACCACCTGCGTTATGTGTTGCCCCGCTTATTAGTACCCTTTTTTCAACAAAACATCGGCCATAAAATAAAACATGTACATCCTCCACAAATATAACAATACATTTTGGTGAGTGTGATATTTAAAAAGTAATGCAGTGTTTCAAGTAAGTTTTCAAAATACCGTACAGCATAATCAGTTTTTACTTGCTTCTTTTGCAGATATCCATGCAATCACCCAACAAGTAGCGTTCTATTTGCATAAAGTTTTTATAATATTTTGGGAAGTGCATTATTTAAGTTAAAAAAAATATCAATCAATCATTTTTGTACGACTAAAACTCGAATACGACGGGTTTAAACAAGAAATGAATATACAATATACAAAATGAAGTTTGAGAAAATAATTTGAGCGCGCATAAATCACAGATGAAGAGAAAGTACATTGCACAAAGTCTATTCCTATCGCTATTATTGAACAACTATAGCATATTAAAAACCAATTCAGAGTTATAACCAGTAGTATGAAAGATTCATGCATAAAGCATGTGGGAATCCAGAGTTTTGTACTGTCCAATTATGCAGAAACAACAATTCGAGTACTTATTTAATATATGCAAAGAAAAAGGAGTACTACGTACAGTTCTTTTTCGTACTTATTTGGGATTAAACTCGAAAAATTAGAACTACTAGCATCTTATTAATGCTCATCGTAGCTCAAATCTGTACGAGGTGCATAATTACTAACACGAATACAACTTTCATGGTCATCTAACGTTTGTGGACGTTTCATATCAACATACGATCAAACTATTGACATACATGAAACCTGCATAGGATTGTGCAGCTTACTCATGAAAAACCAATTGTACTCCCGTATACAGGAATGAATAATACTATGCAGAAATGTTTCTACAAAATTTCGCTTGTGCAGATACATAATATTATTGTTGGAATATTCTTTTTTTCTATTTCTTAGAGACAGTTTTCGCTCGATATTTTTGGAAACACCACAACTCAAAAAAAGTATCCGGATATTGTCTCTATGGTGATTTTTATTATTTTTTTATTTACGAAATATTGATTGGAGAAGCCGTTATTCTAAATTATGAAAAGATAATGCAGTATTGAACTTGTGTTTTATGTATACAATCAATTCGCATAGACATCCAAGACCCACGCATCTAGACAAACACATCAGAAATAAATGAATCGTTTCTTTTTTGGTTCACAAAATTTTTTATGGCTCCATGAAACCCAAATAGTCACATCAACTTCTCCCCATATGGTAATCGCCAAGTACAAAAACGAACTGATTTTTGTTTGCAAATGTTTAATGTTGGGAGTGTATACAATATATTTTTGAATGGTTGAATATTATATTTTTGTTTTAGTGTTGATGTCAAGCTTTAATCTCTTGCTGATTTTGCAGAGAGATATGCTCGTTATTTGAATCACTATCTACGTTAACAGACATACTTGATTCGAGAGAGATAATTGAGATATATATTTGTTAGTTTTTCATTCTATTCTATTCTATATATTCATCCTTTACATTTACTATATTGGATTCTTTGACCTTTTTATATCCTAATTCCTCTTGAGTTGTAATTCTACATTGTCAGCTCATATTCTATTAGTAATACGAATTTAACATTATTTATTGTATTAATAATTTTTCTGGTCTGTCTGTTAACACCGAGATATGATTATTAATAATCAGATCACTTTATATGGTATTGGGATAGATTCAGTAGCTTACTAATATTGAGTCAGTAGCACTTAGTATTACTGGCTCAACAATAAGGAAAGCATGAAGATTAAAATTGTAAAAAGATAGAAAAAAAAAAGAAATATAATATGTATATAAGATATACATTACCTCTCTCGAATGAAGAATGGTCATTAACATTAAAAAGAAGTTTGAAAAATAGAAATTGCTCAACGGCAGAAACTTTTTGATAATAAGTATGATAATTATAGGATTTTACCTAAATTTTATCGAATAATTAAATTCATCAGAAAACCCTCAAGTGCTTGAGGTAGTTTATTTCTATGAATAGGACTTATAATAGCAAAATGTGCAAATAGAGTATAAGATCTTTATCTGCTAGAAGTCAGGTTCAGTTAAAAATTGAATTGCCCTTGAAAAGCAAACATCAATATTAGGGAAACATTAAAGAGGAAACAATACCCATTAAAATTAAACCTCTGTGGATATAGTATGTGTTTCCTTCACCACCAGAGTTTTTGGAACGAGGATGAGCATTACCAGAAGTACTAGTGGTTCCAACGGTAGTACTAGTGGTTCCAACGGCAGTACTAGTGGTTCCAACGGTAGTACTGGCTTTCAGATCACTACTAGTAGTTTCCTGAGAAGTAGTAGTGGTTTGTTGAGCCGCACTGGATGTTTGCAGGGAGGAGCTAGCGGATGACTGAACAGTACTGGCGGATCTCAGAGCAGTATTAGTGGCTTGAAAAGTACTTCTGCGTGTTTGAAAAGCACCGTTGCTGGTTTCGGAAGCAATATTGTTGGTTGGGGATGCATCACTGTTGGTTCTCGAAACACCACTGATGGTTTGGGAACCAATACCACGAGATTGATAAGTACCACTGCGGGTTTGGTAAGAACCACTGTTGGTTCCGTAGTAATTAGTATCGGTTCCATAATAATCACTGTCAGTACCGTAGTAATCACTGTCAGTACCGTAGTAATCACTGTCAGTTTCGTCATAATCGCTGTCATAATCATAATAATCACTGTCTGTAAGGCCTGCTTCAATCTCCGAAACCACACTAATAGCTTGACTAAAGTAATCAGTATTTGAGATGACAACAGTATCACCATACTCATACAAAGTAGTTGGACCGACAAACGTAGTTACAACACCAGCAACACTTAAGGTATAACTGAATGGAGCATCTTTGGCCTGGATGGCTACCACGAAGGATGCAGCAACAGCAGCAGCAGAGAAGAAGTTTTGTTTAAATTGCATTTTTCAATTTGTTTTGGTTATTGTTATCACAAATATTAGTTAATGTCGAGACTAATCTTCCTGTTCGTTGAGCAGTGAGATTTCCTCGTTATCTGAATCACTCTCTACATTAACAGACATAGTAGATTCGAGAGAGATAATTAAGTTTTT
>JNFW01000001.1:59296-220963 GCA_002564245.1 Saccharomycopsis fermentans
TCTCTCGAATCTACTATGTCTGTTAACGTAGAGAGTGATTCAGATAACGAGGAAATCTCACTGCTCAACGAACAGGAAGATTTGTCTCGACAGAAGTAAACTACAATGCTTTTCGAATATATATATCTATATCTATATTTATGAATTAAAATCTACTAAACTGTAATAAATGAAATGAAATAAAAGTAAAAATGGAATTTGATAGTAGGAAAAAAAAAAGAACTGAATAGAAAAACAGGAGTAAAGAATTAAATGAATGTGACGAATATGACTGGCAAGATGCAAATAATCCATTTCTCAGAGACAATTGACACAGAACCGCTGTTGGAGCAATTTAAGGAGCTAACGGAATTTTCTGAGGAGGGTTATATAGAGACAGATGATATCGCAATTGCAGCCAAGGTAGTGCTACTATGAGTGGAGGAACCCAGAGAAACCACATTATCATTAGCAACAGCTTCAAGATGATGTGAAGCTGTCGAAGAGCTGGTGAAAACCAAGGAACTAACAGTACCAGCTGAAGCAACTTTCAATGAAGCTATTGTAAAAGAAGTTGTGTAAGATTCTTCAATATTTCCTACAGTAGTAACAATGGTTGCAACACCTTCAGTGATAGCGGTTCCCTGTGATTTGATGAAGGCACAGCCTTGTTTATCACTTATTCAGCAGGAGCAAGAGTAGTATTGGAAGATTCTGTAGAAATAGAATTTTGTGGGATAATAGCACTGTTAACAAAATGTTCTGGGCCGCCAATTGATAAGGCTGCTCATATTGCAGAAGTAATAGTCCACGTGAAGTGAGCTTGGAAAGAGTCGATCTGGGCTGCGGGTGAAACAGTTAGTGAAATTACTGATGAGGTTTCAGATGTGCTGATGGTTTCAAAGACCACTACTTGTGTAGGTTTATATGTAGATTGTGAGCTTAATTGTTGAAAATGGTTTCTAAAAAAATCATATTCAGATGCTTCTTTAAATTGTGTGCATGCGACAACTGATTGGCTGATTTTCCACAGAGTTGATTTCCCCATAAATTCTGGAGCTTCAGACTGATAAATACATCCATTATCAGCCGCTTCTTTAATTCCGATATATTTGAGATATGATACACCTTCCCCATTAGATAATACAGAAACTACACTATAATAATCAACTGAATCAGTAGTTTGCTGTGTAATGCGAAGGATATTTCCGTCAAGTCTCCAAATAATTTCGGATTCGGTAATTTCAATGCCGTATTAATAGAAGTCAAGACTTATATCGTAATCAATATCTTTTTTCCATTTCTGGGGTCCAGAATTCATAATAACAGAGTTTGGATGTGTCTTGTTGTTGTCGAGACAAATCTTCTAGCTTACCAAGCAGAGAGATTTCCTCGTTATTAGAATCACTATCTACGTTAACTGACATAGTTGATTCGAGAGAGATAATTAAGTTATATATTAATTAGTTGATTATTCTATCTTCCTTCTATTCTATTCTAGTTAAGTTCCTTCTTTACAAGGGGGATTCCCTTCTATTTATATTGGTTACTCTTTCCAATTCTTACTTATCACAATAAGTGATCTATCATATTAGTGATTCATCATAATATGTGATTCATCGTATATGATTAATAATTCTGCTATTAATAGTTCTTCTATTAATAGTAACATTGAGTCAGTACGTGTTACTGGCTCAACAGTTGTGACAAATCAGAGCTTCCGAAACTTGAAGCACATATTGTTTACATCTCCACCTTTCATCATAGCACTATATGATACTCGAAATATGGTAAATCTCGACATTACAAATATATTATTCGAACAACTCCTGGAAGATGTGAGGTACAAAATGTTATTTTCTATTTTTCTCTACCTGCTATACAATAGCCATGCACAAAAAAGGCACTATCAATCAAACTTTCAAAATAATCATCGAAATTATACTGTAATTCTTCTGGAATATCCACATCAAAAAAAACCCTTCATATTAGCTGATATCCAAATTGCCGTTGCCGTTGTGGTAAGCACCGCTATCGCCCAAAGCACAACCGACCAAAAGAAAGATAGAAAGAAAAAAAAGGAGAAAAGCAGTTCATTGTTTTGTTAGGGACCTGCTGCTTATGTAATTTTGATGATTTATTTTGAAAATGATTATTATACTCAGTTTATTGGGATTTAAGAAGGAATAAAGTTTCTTTTATAGAATACTGAAAAGAGACAGCATCCATAGAATAATTAAATGGAATTAAGTGAAAAAGAATATCCGATGGTTCACATGACAGTATACCATAACTATTGTTCTCACGTGAACAGATAATTAGCACATGTTGAAACACCTGTAAAACTTCAAGATGTTCAACTGCAAAAACTTCTAATAAGACGTACCATTTAGAGTAATTTTTATTTCTCAGTAACGCTAACAAAGGTACATTAGTTAGATGGATATGGTTTAGCAGAATGCAAAGAGCTTGCAAAATACAAAAATAAAATTAGTAAGAATCAATTATTACGTGGATACTTTGTAACCATTGCAACTGTTTTCTTTATATCAATCTACAGAAAAGCTTGAACCTTATCAGAATTGTTGAGTTCATAGTGCATAACTGTCGAGCCATAATCTATTGTTAATTTAGCAGAGAGATATTAATCAGTGTTGAGCCAGTGATACAAAGTGCAACTGACTCAATATTGGTAAGCTACTGAATCTAACCCAATACTGTATAAAGAGATCTGATTATTAATAATGTGGTATTAAAAATGCAAATCCGAATTATTAATAACCATATTTCGGTGCTAACAGACAGGCTAGAAACATTATTTGTAGAATAAATAATGTCGAATTTGCATTACTAATAAAATATGAGATAATAATGCCAAATGGCAGCTCAATAGGAATTATAATATAAAAGTTCCAAGACTCCAAAGAACTAAATGCAAAGGATGAATATATAATAATAAAATAGAATAGAAAACCAACAAACGAATAAATAACTTAATTATCTCTCTCGAATTATCTATGTCTGGTAGCGTAGTGATTCAGATAACGAGCATATCTCTCTGTTAAGTGAGCATGAAATTATGGCTTGGAAGTACCATTAATAGAGTACTAACGTATGCTTAGAGTTCATGTTGATACAGAATTTTAAATGTAGAGAAGGACGTTTCCAGACAAGAGAGATAGAGAGAGTAGAAGAAGAATAAGAAGAGGATAAGTTACATAAATTAGACCAAAAATTAATACATATATAATTATCTCTCTCAGATTAAGGAAGACTATTAATGTTGATACTAATTTTGATAACATGCCAGTATTTTCATAAAATCAATAATATTGATTCCCTCGACCAATTTTCAAAAAACAAAAACAAAATATAAAGAGCAATTAAATCTTCTGGCGTTACTTTTAGATGAATTTTGTTCCAAAAAATGACAGCTAAACAATTCTTTTGGTTTAAATAAACCTATTTCTCCCCATAGCAAGTTGAAATTGTATCATTTGCAGCATCATCTCCGTTTGGTGGTTTTTGCCTTCCCCTATAATAACTTTTTGCACAATTTGTGAAATTTCTGTGTTTGCCATATTATGATCAATCTCTACTTTATTTCCTTTTGTCCAATGAAGAAAATATAGATCTCTATTATATTGACAAAGGGTTGTATGAATTCCCAAAGTCCATTCATTTCTTGTTCTGCTATGTATCTTATCAATAATATGTTGAGGCAAAGTATCTTCAAAGACTACTAATCCATTTGACAAAAGACCTATAAAATCATCACCACATCCAAAAGAAAGGAATTTGATAAGGTTCTCTGCCCCATTTGTGTAAGTTGTGCGCAACCATCCAATAGCTTGGTTAAAAGAATTTGGCATTGGAGGGTTCATACTCCATCTAACAGTGTTGTTTGTATACCTGTGGAACCAGCCGCCTGTGGATGTAAATGATACGTGTTCAATAGTGCGAGGGGGAGATGGGTAACAGTTAATATCGGGAGCAAGATACGGGAACATATCGGATGGGCCAACTGCATCGTAAGAGTTATTCGACATGATTTTGGCAAAATACCAGTTATTTGGCCCATTTGTCATATAAGCTAAGTTCATGCCATTGAAAGTTCCATTTTTGACCTTCTCGGCATAAGTTGGTGGGAGTCCTTTGAATTCAACAAGGGATCCGTTGAATATTAAAAATGAATCGGGAGGCCCTACAAATAAAAATATAACTGACATTAAAATATAAAAAATGGTTTCAACAATAGCAATGGGTATGATAACGAAAGAATAAGGATAAAAGAGTGCCTGATTGGAAAGAAGGTGACAGCGTGGTTGAGAAGAGAAAAAGTCTTTATATATTGTGAGAGCCCTACAAATCATGATTATGCTAGCGAGCTATTCTTGAAAAAAAAATATAATAGCAATTACTTTTCATGCACAGAAATGCGCACAATTGTCAAGAAATTTAGCAAAGGCAAAAGAAAAGGGGAAACATGCATATAGTAGCTAAATGCGGACACCAGACAATAAACCGCTTTTTGTTATACTAATTTCAGATTTTGGATATTATTGGCTTGATATAGTGCGGCAAACCCACCTTATCCCACAAGGAATTGCATGTACATGCATATGAAAATTGAAATTCGTTTTTGAAAGCTATTGTTAATATATCGGGAATCTATCTTGGATGATTCAAAATAGGGTAACCTGCCGAGTCATTGATGTTGAATTGATTTCCGAATCGCTATTAACATTAATAGACATTCTTTATATTTGAGAGAGGGTAACATCTACGATTGACTTAGTGTTAAGACTGAAAGTCAATTGACATAATTCATCTGAAGATAGGTCGCGGGACAATTGGGATATAAGTTACTCGCTATATTTAAATAGTTTGAATTCCTCACTAAAACCTAGGTGACGAATTAGTTATCATCACTAATCTTCAGCACCGATTAGTAATACAATTAGATACTCCCAATTAGGAATCTCTAAGGTCTCGATACACTAGACCTTAGTTAATCTGTTTCATAACTGTAAAAGATGACCAATTAATCCCAAATTCTTACGAATGTTGAAGTTAACTTCTTTATTCAATTTGTACATTATATCTTAGGCAATTCCGCACTTTTCCTTAAACGAGATTATAAATCATTTTTTGCCTACTTAACAAAAGACTACTGATTAACAAAAAATAAAAAAACATCCTAATATCCATTTAACGTTACAGGTAAAAAAATGCAAACAGTCATGGCAAATTGTTTCTTAGATTAGTTTTATTACTCCTGATTCTGCTAAACTTGTTAATTTAAGATTTCGCTTTTTCTATATGTACGTATATAAAAAAAGGTTAGAGAGTTTTTTTAAGTTTTTTTTAGCGTTGGAAATTAAGCGATTTTTTAAGCAACAGCAGTACCTTCTGTCCAGTCAATAATGTTAACTCGTTTTCAGAAACACTGTTAACATTAATAGACATTCTGTATCATTTGAGAGAGATCGTAAATTGTGTATTTCCTAGTTTCCTCTTTCTTCGTTTCCTATTCTATGTATTCTGTTCTATTTCAGCTTCTTCTTTACAAGAGGAATTTCCTTCTATTTATATGAGTATTAGCCATAATTTCCGATTATTACTCATAATCAGTGATTCATCAAAATAAATGATTCATCATTTATGAATAATAGTTCTACTATGAAGGATTTGGTTGTAACACTGAGTCAGTAAGTATTACTGGCTCAATAATATCAATGCTAAGATCCTGAAACCATCAGTCTGTAGATAAAGTGGTTGTTATATCCTGAAGAATTAAGAGCATGTTTGGTTATGAAAGAAACTAGTATGATTGAAACACAGTTTTTGGAGCTATTTTAATATAGATTATGGAAATTGCTGATGTTATACACTTTCAAAATTATTTTTGCTAGGTATTATTACTTTGTTAAAAATATCACACTCTTAATTTCCTTCTTTGATTCATACGTTACTCAAACTTCTCTAGAAGTTATATAACTTACATTTGCCATTTTTGTACAACTATCCTATATTTGAACACACTTGTGGTTATCCGTTTTTCTTCTTCCCCAAACAAACGGCCTCAAAAGTTGAAATCTTACGAAAAAGCTATATTATTTGAAATAATTTCTATTCAAGGATAAGTTTAAGCCGCTTTCTCTTGAGCTTGATTGTTAATCACCGTTGGTTTAAATTAAGTTATGGGGAATGATCCGGCTGAAAATTTGTGTATATCAATATCTACAGTCGAAGATTGCCCAAATATGAACAGCCTGCTGTGTCTAGGTGGAAGCAAGCCCAGTTTTGTTTAGAATAGTCAAATTATGTTACCACTGATCTTTTCTATTGTTTATATACATTATATAAGTGGAAAAAAAAACCGAACTGCATTCATATACAACCATAGAATGAATTAATGCAAAATCTTTGAATATTTTTTGTGGAGACATATGCATATTCTTACAGTAAAATACTAAATCTGGTGCAGTAATCCTAGTTGGATAATAAACTAGTTATTCTGCTAGATCATTTTTGGAACTATCATTTTTTTATATTTCCTTTTTGGCCATAAATTTTTTGCGTTGTGCCACTTCGGCAATATAACGTATTTGTTCATTCTTTCTAGTTTACAGGTGATCATCAATCAGAGAACTTGTGTCCCTCGTTTTTTTTAGTATTTAAACCCCATGAAAATCCCCAATATTTTGAGCATGAAATAATGTTAATCTCGTTAAACCCCCAAAAATGCTTTTTTGTTTTCTATTCAAGACTTTTTTTTCTTTATTACTAATCTTCCATTCAAATATTTAATTGTTTTCTGAATTCGTCTATGATGTCCAGTATTTCTAAGTTTTTCTACTATTTCTTGCTTTTCAAATTTTCTTTTCTGGCAACTACTACTGTATCTTATACGGATATATTCGCCAACTACTTTGAAACTGCTCTGTTAACCACATATCTTACTCAAACAGTAGTAACAACTTTTGAAGATATTGAGTATGATTTATTTCTCTATGGTGTCCAAGGCTCTGATACTTCTTTTTTAAATCCAAAAACCTATATTGAATATGGTACTTTCGGTACAGGTTGGTCTGACAATATTGGTTTCCACGTACCATTACCTCAAACTCTAGTCAGTACAGTCACATGGGATCAAGATTACAAATCTACTTCCATCAATGTAGACTTGCAAGTTTACACTAATGAACAAGGTACCATACCAATGTTTGAAGTTTTATATGTTCCTAGTACTACCATCTCTTTATCTTCATCCACATCAACTTCATCTTCATCCACCTCATCTTCTTCATCCACCTCATCCTCTTCCACATCAACTTCATCCTCATCTTCATCCACATCATCTACGGCTTCGGGATCCTACAATGAAACGTCATTAGGCCTTCAACCCTCTAACACCACTTCAACTACGGTAGAAGAATCTTTGATAACTTACACATTGACCATTGATGGAACAGCGACTTTGCTTACTACGATTTGTCCATTAACAGTTATTCAAGAAGGCTACCTTTCTACGATAACTGAGACTTCTTCTGGAGTGGTTACCGTCTTCACTACATTCTGTCCGGTTTCAGACATATCAAAAATTTCTCCAACTGCAATTTTTGGAAGCACTTCTATCAGTGCTACCACTTCTTCAAGATCTGGAATTGCTAGCTCCGGCTTCGGCGTTTCTTCTCCTTCTATTCAAGTTGGTGTTGCCTCATTTAACGGCTTGGACAGAGTTCAATTTATCTTATTACTGTTTTTCCTTGTTTCTTCTTGTTTAGTATTCTTTTTCTAAATATCTATTTTGATTCTATTCTTATTGAATATCTTATTATGAGTGTCATCCTAGTGAACACTTTTAATTTAATCTAAACTAAATTTTCTTTGTTTCTTTGAGAACTAGTCATACGCCTGTAAGCTAAGGTCTTGACAAAATTAAGCTTCAAAAATAGCAAACCTTTGGCTATGACCAGCTAGAGTTTCTACGACAAAAATATTCGAATTATTTATAACGAATAGGAATAGTATCAATGTTTTCAATTTTAGTAATGGTTGCATGCACTATTCTATCATTTTTCTATTATTTGTTTTGGGGATCTAATCTCATTTATCTTCATCTTAAGGAGGAATATGACCAAAGCGGTCAGTTATAGCATATCCGTGCTTTAAAAATCTGTCTCTTTTTGTTCTACGGATCTTGAAAAGTGAACGACAATAGGTGACAATAGAGATTTACTGCAATTAAAACAAGTTTTATATTAGAATACAGAATAACGGCTGAAGTTTCGGGAAAATAATTTAAATAAGAGGCATAATGTGCAATAATACAATGCAGGATATCATAGTCAATAAAGAAATAAGTATGGAAGCTTGCTGCAAAATATTCGAAAATCTAGGACTGTCCAGAAGATGCATAGTGAATACCCAGAAGATATATTAAGCAACTTGGCACCCATGCCAGTATTCGATAGTCTTGCAGTGTAATCCCTGTTTACTATCAAAAAAAATGCGGACGATTCTGTTGGGCACGAAAAGGATTATTACTCTAATTTAGAAGCCGTTTGCAAGTGTAGTCATGTGTTTAATATTCATATTATTGCTAGAGGAGGAGATGCATCGATATTCTTAACGGTCTTGAATTCTTTTTTTATTCCTTTGTTAGTTAAGATATTCTCGATACGTATTCCTCATTATTAGTAATTCAATATAAGAGTCTTGTCAGTAAGATTAGTTTTTGGGTATTATTCTCTTGGTAATACTGTCTTAACGGTCTCTGCAAATAGCTCGAGGTTAAAGCGCAGGTAATGATAGAGAAGACGGACAGATAAAGAACAATAAATCGGTGATAAAATAATTTATTATTATTATTTTAAATGTACATTGAGAATTACTTCATTTCGCTGTGACTGCATTGCATTACATTATTTTATTTTCTCTCAAAATATAACAAGAGATTTTTTTGTTATTTTTCTATTTGAAAACTGTTTAAGGCAAACACATTGTTGTTGCGACCACAAATTTTGATCAGTCATCAAGGTGTAAAAAGGTCCTCTGTCTATCATTAGAAAAGTCTATGATAGTGATTCAAATATTTATGCTCTATTTCTCTATATATTTATCTTTTTTTTCAATATATGATTCTCGTTATTGTTAATAACAGCCGCATATTATTGCATATGCATCTTATTTACTCTCATCTTTGATATTTTTTTTTGGAATACTATCTGTCAATGATTCACAGAATACGACTGACTTAACAGCATCAGTATAGTTCAACTAAGAAATATTTGATCTATCCAAAATTTGCTTAAATTTAAAAACTGTCGCTTGTATTATCCGTCAAAAGGATAAAGGTATCCAGGTCTTGTCAGTATTCAAAATTCATTCTTGTGTGGAATGCATTTTACAGTCCAAAGCTTAATATGTATTTTCTTACCGATTTTATTCTGGAAGTGAACAAGAGAATCTAGAACAAACAAGTTGAGTTGTAAAATTTCACCGCCGGTCTAAATTAAAGCAAATTACATGATATACATGGTGGCAGAAATTACCTTCCAATTGTTCTAATGCCTTAAAATTGATTGATTTCTTTATTTGATATTCCAAATTCAAGATTGTACACAGAATATCCCAATCAGTACCGCATGTGATAATGTAAAAAAACTTTAAAGAAAATGTGCCGTTAAGGGAGGGGGTGCAAGGATTCAAGTTTGGCGATTTTTTTGTTTACGAAAAAACCGAGTCTATCTGCAATCGCGTTAGTAGACATACATGCAATTGCTGTATAATACTTGCACTCTAAAATTACGTTCTTTTTCTTTTTTTTTTTGATTACAATCAACAGTTTTTTGTTAATTTCTTTGTATTGTACGTATGTACATATATTTGCATATGGGAAGAACCCAAATCTGTTTGATTTTCATTTCTGCTGGAGGAATAAAACTAGCCAGATTATGCATTACCCATTTTTTTAACTGGTTACGCAGGTATGCAGGTATCTGTGAAGAAAAATGGGGTTTCTCAATGAAGTTGGTGGCTTCACCAGTGGGAGCATCAGTAGCTTGAACATCGTTTAATGACTTGTCAGCTAAAGAAGAACATCATGATTTCTTGCGTCAGTTGTTCATCTAAATTGACGGAATTAAGTAGTTTGAACACTTTTTCAAGTCCGTGTTCTAATTTGTTCAGAACAGAATCCATTCTATCATTAACAGAATTGAGTTGAGTTTTGACTGAATCAAATCTATCGTTAACAGATTGTTTGAATGATTGAGATGATTCAAAAAAAAAAACATTTGAAACCAGAAGAATTTCCAATGGAGTTTTTCTTAATAGAATTAGTGGACATAATTGCGATGGTTGATTGGATAATTAGATAATACTTGTAATGTAGAGTTCTGGAAATTTCACTAATGGTTATTCGATAATAATATCTCGGTGTTAACAGATAGACCATAAACATTATTAATACAATAAATAATGTTAAATCCGTATTACTAATAGAATATGAGCTGATAATGTGGAATTACAGCTCAAGAGGAATTAGGATATAAAAGGTCAAAGACTTCAACAAACTGAATGTAAAGGAGGAATATATAGAAAAAATCAACTAATTAATATACAACTTAATTATCTTTCTCGAATCTACTATGTCTGTTAACGTAGAGAGTGATTCAGATAACGAGGAAATCTCACTGCTCAACGAGCAGGAAGATTTGTCTCGACAATTTGGGTAAAATCCATAATATCCTGACAGTTTCATCTATCAATTTTTTTTTCCAGACACTTCAGCCTTTAAAATTTAGAAGAGTGCATATTTTTAGTTTTTTTTTCAAATCGAGTTGCTGGTGGTAACAAAATATTGTGATTCTGTGTTGTTCAAACAGAGTATGTATCAGTTGTTTTTATCTACAATTAGGCTTATCTTACAAAAATACGAAGAATATCATGTAAAGAGTATATCTGAACAACCGAATTTTTTTTTTTTTTGGTGAAGGTTAAACGATTATGCAACAAAAAATTATATCTTTCATCTAATGGATGGTACACATTAAACTATATTCCTTAGAAAGTTTACTATTGGACGGAAAGAGTTCTGTTTTTTTTTTTGAATATATAATTGAGTTTTGAGTTTACCGCTAACATAACTGAGGAACAAATTCATCAATGAATACATCAATTTGTCGCAGAAAACCTAAAATCGTGGATTAGTTAAAAAAAATGTAACCATCTATGTCTTGTTGTCAGATGGGTTGACTAGAATTCTCAGCATTCAGATCACAACCCTACAAGAGTTATTGTAGTAAAGATAAACATCACCGTCTATTCAAAATTCGGACAGCTTTTTCTTAGGTACTGACCAGTGTTCTTTTTTCCCCGCAACGTTATCCATCTGTGTGCATAGTCAGGATTTTAAAATGTTTAGGCACCAGCCAGGTAGGCCACTGGGTTAGGATTTGTATGCATATTTCTGTGCACAACTAACTGACTTTAATTTACAGCATGATAATTTTTCCAAATCACTCAACAGAGACCAGTGAGTACATAAGGTCAAAAAGCTTGCTAAATTCTTTTTTTCAATGAGAGCTGGACTGTTGATAATCTTTTTTTATGTTGCAGCAGTTTGTAGTTTTGCAAAGATCGCATCTAACTTACGTACAACTACATAAACAAACAGATGGGCCTACGTTTTTGGCTATTTGTTTGCAACTTCTGTGGATGCGTAAGTTTTCATGATTTTAATTGCTGTTTGCAGTAGTCAACTGCTGCACTTAAACAAAACGAAACTTGCTACAATGTTTTTTTCACTAAAACTAACGAAAAAATGCAAGAATACCATCACAAGGGTCTTTACAATTGTTAGAACCATACAAAACAGCGATTGGAGGTAACCTGAACACCCCCTTAAGTCTCAGAAAGGTAGAATTCTGAATATGCGAGTTGCCTGATAAACAAGCGGTGCATCCTGATGTACACAAAAATGAAAAGGGGATTTGTCAAAAATACTCCAAAGGGCTTCTATTGCCATGAAGATTTTTTTTGCTATGCATGTGTATTGTTGAGAAAATATAAAATTTTGATCAAATTTCAGCCGTTTTTAACTATAAAATATATCATCACAATTAGTTAGACGACATATTATTATTTTGTAATTCTATTGAAGCTGTTACAGTTAGATCATCATACACCATTACAATATGATCAAATGATTCGAATAAAGTTTTATGTTTCCAAGCTATAATATAGAAATTTCAAATTACTCCTTTTTATCTGCCAATTACCACTTGCATACGCATCAAGGAACCTAAAAGCCTGACGAATTTCATTACTATGCAAGCTGTAGTAATAATATCTTCATTAAGTTTCCTAGTATTATTTATTGAAACGGATTGAATTTTTGTATTACATCTAGACTCCCCACTTATAATATCTCGGAAGCTTTATAAGCAAATGCAATGTAGGAGCATGTATAAGTATGCCAGACCCTGTATGCTAGGGTTTTCCACTATAAATTGTTATCTATATCAAGAAAATATAACCAAACTAAGTACATTATGTGTACAAAAAGAATATTGAGTTTTGGCAATAGCAGATATTTATGTATACATTTTTAATAAAAAATACACAAAAGGTATGTACCGACTTCCTTGGAAACCATAGATATTTTAAACATATTATCCTTGTTGGTTAAGATGAGACTTCCTAAGTAAAAGGTAACAATTTTGATTACAATTAAAAATGATTACTAAACTTTTTAACGAACACATATAAAAAGATCATTTTTCATTGAAATTTTTTAAAATTTTTAAGTATGTAATTATCAAGCAAAATTAAAATTGCTAAGTTTTATATATTTCTATTCTAATATACCAAGAATATGTCAGCTGTTCTCTCCAATATTCTTGTTGGTGGTGCTTATGATTCGTTGTTCAACCAATGTTATAACGACTACTCTCTTGGGCTTGGCGACACTGTTGTTAATTCAAATTGTAATACCAATCCAAGTAAATTATGTTACGCATTAAGTTTCAATGATGCAACTTATGACTTTTGTGATTGCTTGTTAAAGGGAACTGGCTATCAGGCGGTAGTGCTGAGTAGTTATACAGGCACTTGGTGTGCATGTTCTAATGATCATCCAATTCTTGCAGGAGTAGACTACATTCAAGACTATAGTTGTTCTGTGGAAGGTTCGTCAGCTTCAGGAACAACTACAACAGGAAGCACAATAAACAATGAGAACCCAATGACTTCATCCAGTGCTTCTGGGGTTTCTAGTGCTTCTGGGGTTTCTAGTATTACCTCAACTGCAAATCAAAGCAATGCTAGCAAAACTTCATCAACAGTAAAAAGTACAGAAAGCTCAATGACCACTAGTTCTGTTTCTGCTGGAACTTCTACATCAATCTCCTCCTCCAGTATTCTGTCTTCGGAAACTAGTACTAGTTCAACCAAATCGAAAGTTTCTGGTTCACAAAGAAATAAAGCTTTTAGTAAAAGTAGTGAAATATTACAGCTTTGTTTGTGTATAATAGCATGCTCTTCGTTTTTCACTTTAATACAATAATTTATTGTTATGTCGTTACAATATACAAGTTAGCATGCTGAAAGATAATACTATTACTGGCTAATCTTTATAAGAAAATTTTTATTTATGAGTCATCGCAGAATCTTCAAGTCTATTTAATGAATTTTGTTCTAATTTTTTATTACTTTTGTACCTAATGCTAAAATACTGTAGTTGTGAAAAGTTGTTTTATCAAATTACAAGGTTAAAAGGCTGGCCAAAGTTGTATACTTTATAAATTAGGCAATATTTATATATATGTTTATGTTCAAAAGATCAAAAAACTAAATCGAAAAATTAAGCCATTATTTCGACAATATTTAGGTAAGTGCTAAGCCAGAAATATTTAGCACAACTGTCTCAATATTATGACTGCATAAATAAGGCTTGATCAATATATCATCAGAGATTATTTATATAACCCAGGAAGCTTTACCCATCATAATAACTTCGGATATTGAACAGATGAATATCCGCATAAGGAATTCAGAGTATAAATACAGAAATATCCCGAGAAGAAATAATAAAACAGAATAGAATAGAGAGATTATATAGTAAGAAAAACAGGAATTAATATACAACTTATTATCTCTCTCAAATAAAGAATGAATATTAATGTAAATAGTGGATCTAAGAATGAACGTGAGTCTCTGTAAAGTCAGTAAGAGATCAGGGCTGGACAATATTATCAAATGAGTCACAGATTGTTAAAAAACGTTAGATAAAAAGTTGAACCTTTAATTTTTGAAATTCATTGTTATTAAACATATCAAGTATCATTAGTAGAAAATTTTAAAAATATCAAGGCCATTTGAATTAAAAAAATGTTCTTACAAAAATTTTCAAGTAAAACATACATTAAGAGATTTATCGAGCCCTTTGGAGATAATTGATGAAACAAAAAATTGGATTGAAAAATAGTGTGAAAATTTAAAAAATATCAAGTGTAAAAAAAAGAAAAGAACTGAACTAGTAATAATATCATAAGGTGAATTTAAATACAAAGAAGAGTAAAAGCAAAAATAGTTGTTAAAAGTGGGAGAGTCTGGAATCTAATTCCAAAATTACTATATTCAATAGAAGAGGTAATCATTATTCTCAGATAAAGTAGATGTTGTCGCATTTGAAGTATAAGAAGACAAATAACTATAGACTTGCGAGGTTGAACAATTGGAGGAATATTTCATAGTATCATTGCTGATTTGTGTGGTTAAGGTAGAATCATCAGCCAAGGAAGTTGTCAGAATGATAGAATCTGTGAAAGACACTGAATCATCATCATCTTGTGCAGTGTTGGTGGTACTTATATTGGTAGCATTAATTTCGATTGAAGTTGCGGAGCTACCAATGCTTGAATCAGAAGTAGTAGAAATAGTAGTGGTTGAGCCAGAAGTAGTAAAGCTAATACTGGATAACGAATAGTTTTCAGATAAACTTGAAGATATAGTTGAGCAGACAGAAGAATAATTATTACTAGATTGAGAGACAATTTCTTCGTTTGCAAAAGTTGTCATTGATATTGATATGGAACTTGTAGTGACTAATACTGAGGTGAAGGTTGTCTCACCTACCAGTTAGGTATCAGCTGCAGTAATTGCTGTTTCTAAAATGCTGCTTGGGATTCAACTTCAACTGTTGCATGTATGTGTGCATTGGTTGGCACAATAGTGGTGAATGTTGATATGTAACTACCTGACCATGTGATTGTACATATGTCTGTTGCCGTTGGCCTAAACACTTCAACGATCACGGTATCACTTTTATTACTATTGGATGGGAATATAGTCATTCTTAATGTTGAAAGTCTTGTCCAAACATCCGTGGTTAAAGTTGTATAATCTGGGATATAATCAATGACGGTGTTTGTACCTCAAGATTCAGTGTTTGTTTCGGTAGTTGCAGAAGAAACAGATGATGTCCAATGAATATATTCTGTAGTAATGTGGTGCTCAATTGAACTGCTGACTAAGTCACCTTCGCATGTCCCGTTTCCACTATATTCCTTTGCTGAGTAAATTTAACCTCCAAAATCAGTGATATTTTTACCGCTTGGAAGAGTTACAGCGAAATTAAAAGCCAAAGAACCTTCAACATTAATGTAAACTATTCTGATAGGATAATATTTTCCTTCTTCTAGAAACTGAGTGTATGAAGAAGAACGTGTTCCATCTATATGCCACTGTAAGTAAGCATATACTTGGTGCGCATCGGCTGCCTCAGATTTTGATTTTTCAGTTGAGCCGGAACAACCAAAAATAGCTTCTGTCGCCATGAAGAACATAACCGCATCATCAGTGTTAGTTAAAATCGTAGTAGCCAGAAATAGAATTATAATGCTAAGAAAAACAGCCACCAAGAAAAATCGCCCTAATTTATGTTAATGTATACAATGTAGTCTACAACTTCAAATCCTTATTATAAATCAAGATATACTGCCTCAATAATTCCCTCAATAAGTACCATCTAGTATATACATCAATACGAAAATAATTTAATTCTACTATGCTAAAATGATGGTACGAGCTGTATAAAAACATAAAATTGAATATTCAATAAAAATTTCTAGTTGAGTATAGTTGGATATAAATGAGGATTGGAAAATTTGATCAAATTGCTTACTTTAAATTAGTGACGTAGTCATAGCGGCATATTCTAAAACTTGATCCAGATATTTTTTGTCCAAATAGTAGTGACCATTTTCCAAGAAAAAGTCGGAAGCTGGTGCAGTAACTTCTGCCTCTACGGTTCTGGTCAAAGTCGTCGGAAGGTACAGTGGAATCATAGTGTCCATATAAAGGTTTATATTAGTTGTAATCGTAAATGCTTCATCAAAATAAACCACCTGCAAAGTTTCCGTAGCAGCATTACCATCTCTATGTGTGACAACGGCAGTAACAAGTTTTTCAGGACTCCCACCAAGAGTAGGACTCAAAATATAATTTATCTCTTTGATTTGTTTCTTTTCAAGCGGATGACTGTTAGCAGCCTTTAAAGTGCAAAGAGTTAAGAAAAAAGAATAAATAAGTTTCATAGTGGAGATGTAAATGACTGAGATTGTTGCTGATCGTTGATACAAGATTTCCAGAAAAATAGCAAGAATTAAACCCCCCCCCCCTGAAATCCATTACCATTTTATAAGCAAAGAATTTTCTTGCGCAAATATTAACAAAGTGACAAAAGAATTAATGAAACTAGGATAATATTGACAAGGAAAAATTATTGTTTAGAAGTCAAAACTACAAAAATTTAAGCAGTAGCATTCAAACCCAAAACAATCTAAATGCAGGGGCTACTTGTAATGTTTAATATTACGTTTACAATAATATTGCAGTAAATATTAATTTATAGAGACAAAAAGCGTCAGGGTAGTTACTAATTTGTTGAAGATCGCACTAATTTTTTTTTTCTAGGGTTCAAATTATCAATTTATTCAGAAAGCACTCAAAAAAAGAACATGCATGTTGAAATATTTGTGAGATTGCGAAACAAAAAACATAGTGCCTCAAAAAGACGGAGCTACTGAGGATTGATACCAGGAGCCAGACATAAGATACATGGTTTGACTACAACAGTCATTAGACATTTCAAAACCAAGTAAAACGGTTTCGCGTTTGTAAGTATAACAAGCGTCACTATATTAGAAATTGTTGAAGCCGATATAAATGCATTTGTAAAGAACCAACAGGCTCAGCATGTTTTGCCTATAGCTAAGCCAAAACTCTTTTTTATCTTGGGCTTGTGATCTCAATCTGTTGAAACCTTATTGAATCTCGTCCTAAAAATTTATTCTACCAGTGTTGGAAGCTTTTTGTCAAAAAAATGATTACAAGAAACTAATATACAAAAATCGCCCTAATTTAATTCAATGTATGCAAAGTACGTTTGCAATCTCAAATAGTCTACCGAAAAGATTAGTTCTCAAAACATAAAGTAGGCTCAGTCCTCATGAAAAAGAAATCTCTATTAATAGATATTGCTATAGCAAAATATTGGGTTTCTAGACAGATATACTACTATCGCTCAAAGCCTGCAATGAAACATCTTTTTATGTTTCTTCATTACTTCTGGGTTGGTTTATCAAACCTGAATCGCAGTTTATTAATAGATTTATAACAATAATCCCTACTGAGTGTAATATCCAAATTTATATAATATATTATATCTCTTTTCAATGTCCAAAGGCTTTTGTATGACTCCATATTAGGATTTCTGAAAATCCCCAATTTTTGGTGGCTATTTTCAGTTTCAGTTACACTGCGCATACATTTAGATACAGGTACTTACACAAAAATAGACCGTTAGACTGTTTTACTTTTTTTTTTCTGCATATATTTCAATCTAGTTAAATCTAAAAATAATATTTAAAAAGTGACACAAACTAGTAAAATATCAAACTTGATAAGTACAGCTACCTACAAAATATTTTTTTTTGCAATATTACCACCTAGGGCTACTCACCGACGAATCTCCAGAACAACGTTGTCCACTGTGAACTCACCTATAGATATTTTGATAGCAGAACTGTCATGATTTCCTCATGTCTATTCTGGTCTTCATATACTAAAAATGCTAAAAAAAATCGTCTCATACTGAAATATTCGGCCTGTATAATCAAATGAGTAGAAACTTATATCTGGTTTAATTAATGAAAAAGTACCAATAATGCTGACAGTGAGAAAGAGACTCTGCAAAGACAGAAAAAAAAACTTAATTCTACAAGAAGTAATTCTAATATAGAGTTTATCTGTGGGAAACTTTTAATTTTATGTACTAGTTCTTTGCTATTTTGCACTTGGTGAAGCTGTATGCCACTGTTAAGTGAATTACCTGAATAGAGATTGAAACTCATTTCATATCACCATTTACTTCGTCGAGTCTCGTTAATTTAACAGGGCGATATGCTCGTTATCTGAATCACTATTTACATTAATTGACATAGTTGATTCGAGAGGGATAATTAAGATATACATTCGTTAGTTGTCCATTCTATTCTATTATATATTCATCCTTTACATTTAGTTCGTTAGAGTCTTTGAGTTTTTATATCCTAATTTGGATTTTTATTATTAATACACTATTATTAATAATCAGATCTCTTTATATATTACTGGGTTAGATCCAGTAGCTTACCAATATTGAGCCAGTAGCACTTAGTGTTACTGGCTCGACAATATTTCATCATGAACTTAAAAAATTTACTTTCCAGCATGCAACTCATCTCTAAACTGTCAAAAATACTCAGCTGTGTGTTTCAAACATATTTTATGCAACTAATATCCTCTTTCACGTCGTTAATCCAAAAATGCAAAAATGTGCGTGCAATTTCAAGAAAACAAAAAAAAAAAAGTTAACCAAAAAATAAGGCTAAGATTTTCTTTCAAACCAAGATTAATAAATAATAATACAAACCCGGAAATGCTGGAAATAATGTTGAGCCATTAGTAGGAAGTAGTACGGGCTCAGTGAAACAATATCAAAGTTGCCAGAATGCATAGAAGCAGCGAGCCAATAGTTGACGCAGTCATGAAACTTTCCTGGCAAAGGAGCGAGCTAAACAGATATATGCGTATGCAGTGATAAAAAGATAGAAACAAGACAGTTTAACGCGGAGGATCCGAAAGGAATATACAAGAACAGAAGTATCACTGTTGAAATATGGAATGTATATAAATGTAAACAACGATTTGAATATGAGTCAAACTCATTGACTCGACAATTTACACTGATATCTATGTATATTACAAACAAAATGTTGCTTGCCAGTTTGATTAGGCACAATCTTGTAGCACAAGATCGATATTTTCAAAAGAAAACAGTTCTGTATTCATGATTCATAGTTGATATACACGGAAGATAATTCGGTTGGAAAATACAAAGATATCAACTTCCTGGTAGCAACATCCAACAATGCGGTATCTCAGTAATCAGTTGCCAATTGGTCACCGACTGTTAATAGAACAGATAAAATAAAAGAATCGTATATTTGAATAACGTCGTACATGAATTATGAATTGAAGAAAGTCCTTAGTACCAAAATGTATCGAGAAAAATAGGATATAAGCATGAATAGATAGAGAAACCGAATATTGAAGTCCTTGATGATTTCAATAGCGAACAGAAACGTCTGCTGAATCAGCAATATGGCTGCCTCGAAAATATGAAAAAAGAAAAAAAAAGAAGGGTGTTCAAGAAATAAAGATGCATGTACAATAAATATGACGGTAATTAATAAGTATAACTAAAACCAGGAGCTTTATCACCTACTATAATTTTCTCAGTTTTGGTAAGCATCATAAATTTTGACTTGTAGCTAGCAGTTCTCTTCTTTTTGTTGCACCCCCAAATCACCAATACGTAGAGAAAAATAAAGAAGAACGTAATAATTGACATTATCAAACCTATGAGCTCAATTTTATAAACACCTTCCAATGTTTTACCATCAGTATAAATGATCCATATGCCAAACAAACCACCTATATCGAAAAACGCGATCATCAAGGATGTGATAATGCTTCTTCTCAAATGACCAGATAAGTTGTAAAAAGACCAACCTAAAAATAGCGGAAACACTGTAAAAGAACCTATTGTAATGCAGAAACTTCCAAAGTAGGAAACTTCTCTATGGTCACTAGCATGAGTATATTTAAGTATGGCAAATCCGATAATTCCCAATATTGAATAAAAAATTGTTATGATGACCCTATTACTGATCATATCACATAGAACTCCTGCAACAATACATGCTCCAAAACCTGCTAGGAATGTCCAGGATGCTCGTAACGTACTGTCCTGCCCTGAGTAACCCATTAAAGTAAAAGTAAATACTTCCAGGAACGCAAAACAATAGAATATACATCCCAAAAAGGAGCATGGTATAAGAAGAATAAAAATTAGTGGGTCTTTTAGCTGCTGCAATATCTGCTTAACGGTAAATTTTAAATTATACCCTGATGCACCCTGATAAATCTGTAATTTCTTGATGATGAATAAAGTCTCAGCCTCCGAGAAAAATCGGACACCTTCTGGAAAATCAGGCAATATGAAAAATAAAATTATGGCTGAACCAAAAGTAATACATCCTTCGATTATCAAAATCCATCTCCATGATTCCCAGCCATTCTTACCTCCCAAATTTTTTCCGACTGCATATGAGATTAAACTGCTTACCATCATAGATAATTGAGAAAAAGAATAAAGGAAATTGATTCTTTTTTGACCCTCTGCTCTCACATAATAGTGACCCAATATGTAAAAAACAGCACTATCACAGCCAGCTTGAAAAAACCCATGAAAGAACTCACAAGCAGCGAAACCTGCAAAATTTTGAGTAAATGCTGTGCAAAAAATGATTATGCCGTATATGAAAACTGAAATGCTTATCCAGAAATGCGGTCTGACATGTATCAAAGTCAAATTTGAGAAAGACTGAAAAAAAATATAAGGGACGTAGAATGCGGTTGTGGCTAAACTAAATTTCATTCCAGTCATACCAAGTCCCATCTGCACACCGTGAACCCAAAGAAACCCGAAATGCATTCGATTTAAGTTTGCAATAAAGTAGAGAAAACAGAAAGGTAACAAGACAACTAAATCGATTTTGCGCATCAATTTCGGGGCATCAATTTCCAAATGTTGCTCGAGCTCGCGGAGCTTGAGCTCTTTCGTAGAATCACTCAAGTAATGAATTTCTGGAGTAACTATAACAAAACTATCTGGAGACACACCATTTTTAATCATTTCAATATCGATCCCAGTACCAGATTCTTCATAGCGGGCATCTTCAACCTCTTCCTCTATCATTTATTGTGTATCAGTGCAAATATGCGAAAATTCGGAAATCAACAGTGCAACTAGTTGCTCTACACTTTTGGAGCTATTAGGTTTATGGGAGAGTTATCAACGAGTTCTTAAAATTCAAAATTTCTTACTTTATTGAAAGTATCAAAAAAAACGGATACACAAGTACCATTATATTTATACTCATCTCTTGATGTGTGATTTCAGAGATGAAATATGGGCCTATTACCAAAAACAGAAATCTTTTCAGACTGCATGCCACTTTTATATAAAACTGAACGACTTATTGTTGCAGGCCTGTCCTCAATTAGCACGTTAAAATTTTTCTAGTGCATGAAGTTGATGCAATATTTGCAGGCAAATGTACAGGCCACATTTCCCAAACTGAGACAACATGAATCGCGACCATATATATTAGTTCAGCCTACTGAAATAAATCACACTAACATAGAAGGTTTTTTCTTTCTAGCTGCTGGTAGTTACTTTTTTGTCATATTTTCAAGCATGATACTGCAAGAAAGTAGTTTCTGAGGTCAAGATAGATTTCAAGGTTTCTGTTGGTGCTGTAAAGCACAGGCAGATGCTGAACAATAAGAACAATAAGATAGATGTTGACTTTGTTTTTAAAGTTGATGCTGTAACATTGATGATTCGACAGCAGCAAAATCCAAGAATGCAAACTAAAAAATAACTATTCTCTTACGGATACATCATAACACAGCCATATGCGTGCTGAATCTTCAAATATACTTCTCTCGCAGACAGGAGGGCAATGTTTCGAGCAGCTACTGCACTCATCGCCTACAATCAAACATGAATCAAATGATTTGGAGCTTCTTTTGAATGAACAACCAGACACATTCCTCTCGGAAACAAGCTATCCAGGCAGAAAATCGAAATGACCTAGGAAGATTTTCTTGTAGCTTCTTCTATTTACAATGAATATATGAAATTTTCATGGTGTTTTTTAACCATTTAATACAAACTGTGATCTGTTCAATATCCTATTGTTTTGTTAATGTCATATTGTTTTGCTAATGTCCTATTTTCATCCACACAGCTTTACTACGTGATGCAGGCTCACCAGATATAATAGTAAAAAATAGTTCAGGTAATCTAGAGTTTAACAGTATGCAGACTAACGCAATACTATTTTTGTAAAAAACTATTTTGCATGCTTGAACCTACGGAAATTCAGGCCGCTCACGTTTTTATCAATGCTATATTGTTTTGTGTTTCCAAAAAGTGTACATTTTTGAAAATTCGTCAGGTTGTGTCAAGTATTAGTCTCTAATTCACTTGACAGACAGATAAGGTCGTTACCAGAATCACCACCGAAATATTTGGATCGGAAGAGATAAATAAATTATGTACTAATTACTTAAATTTTCTTGTTAGAAAAGTTATTCCCACCTTATTTCAGCTCCAACCTCATAGATTGACTTCATCTTATTTGTTTTTCGAAGTAGCCTTCAATTTTCTATGTTAGGTCTTTGACATTTTGGGGACAACTTTCCGCCACCATTCACGTAAAAACGATTCCTTGACCAAGTCTTAAGTGACTTCCAATAAAATTGGGATGACTTGAATTGCAGCACTCGGCAATTAAGTGTTGCTGGTTTAACACCATTCACCCAAACTTGATATTGCTCGCGAATTTCCAAGCAAATGTTTTTCTGTGAGAATACATCAATAATTTTGAATTTTTGGTTAGTAGTCTATCAGGTGTATTATATCTATGTTAGTTCTATAAAATTGCTATGATACTTTAGAAATGAATGAAGGGTCACATGAAATGCGTAAAAAAAATGAAACGAAGTAACTATATATTTTGCAAAATTTGCAGTTCTGAGTTCGCACAGTTTCATCAAGCCAAGAACTAACCAAGGGATGAAATAGTTGTGGACGTGGCAACGGTTTCATCATAATTTGCACTTTCTGCATCAACAATAGCACTGGTTGCATCGGTCTTAATGTAGACCTCACCATTAGCACCCGTTGAGAATGCAGTGACAGGTGCAGTGATAGTTGTAGTTATGGCAGAACCACTCACATCAGTAGTGACGAATTCAACTGCTTGCATCTCTTCGGTTGAAGTAATGCTAGAATCAGATCCTGAGTCAGCATTTAGGATTTGATGAATCGCAGCTTGGACAACAATACCACCGACAGCTTCAACAGCAAATTCCTTTATTGTTTCTCCAAATTTCTTGATAGAAGAACCTTTTTCCTTGGCTTCTTTTGTATTAGTTTCCTTGGAACTCGAATTATTCGATTTAGTTTCTGATTCACTGCTTTGATTTCCCGCGACAGAAGTAACTTGCTCTTTATTTTCGGAAGTAGAAGTAGGATTTGAATTTTTGTTCAGATCCTGTGAAACAGTGCTGGTTACAGAACCCGTTTTTTTAGTTTTTGATGGATTGCTATTGTCATCAGTCGAAGCTGATGGTTTTGGAGTTTCTTCTTTTTTTTTGGAATCATCTGAATCGTTTGTATTTTTCTTCGAGTCATTTGAGTCGCCTGTTTTTTTTTTTGAGTCAGGCGAAGTTTCGGTTTTTTTCTTCGAGTCGGCTGAATTATCCGTTTTCTTCTTTGCGGAAGTTGAAGAGCTAGAGGAGGAACCGGATGAGGAACCAGATGAGGAGCCAGAAGTAGTCTTCGTAGTAGCCTTGGAAGTTGTTTTTCCGGAAGAATGAAACAGTGAACCTGAAAATGAAGAGCCTAACGAAGAAAAGAATCCTTTGGTGCGACCACGCTTTGCAATTTCATGCTGCGCATCAACATGAATATAAGAGCCAGCAGCTTGCAAAGTGTAAAGTGACAAAAAGATGGCGTGAGTGAATTGCATAATGAGGATTCGAGTTTTTCTAAAATACAATTGAGTACCGTAATATGAAATAATTGTTCAAACGTAATTATTCGCTGTATTTGATTGGATTTTTAAAAAAAAACTAGGAAAAAAGATCAAATATTGTACAGACAACCATAGTACATTACCCCAGTATTTATATTAAAAATATCACAAATGTATAGTTTCATCCATCGTTCGTTGTATGACTTCTTATTTCTGCTATTTTTGGATTTTTTATTGAATCCTAGGTTTAGTTCTCATGAAATACTTTATTGTAAGCGGGTTAATAATTATTTCCAATTCTGCATTTCATAAGGCTGTAAGTATGTATACCTACTAATTGCAGGTCCCTGCATGCAATAATTTTTTTCAAACTTCTCAAGTATCTACTTTCAATAAATATGTAACGTCTGTGATGCGAGAAAATCAAATTAAATCAAAGAATTTCAGCATGCTCAGTTGTACTCATTTCTAATACATTATATTAAAGTGACAAATGAATGATAAAATTTCGGTCTGTCTGAACAATTATATCATTTCAGCGGTGGATAATCAATTAGGGGTCTGATAAAGCTGTTTATATTCTTTGATGAATATTGTCTTTGGTGGTTCTCATAGCTAGTTGTATCGAACGTATCGAACGTATCGAAAAAATAGAAAGCGATACCAAATTAAGAGTTTCTAGCTGAAAAAATTGTTCAACTCACATTGACTCAGTATGTAGTTGAAAAACTACCATCCGGAACTAAGGCAATAATGTATTTAACTGAGAGGTGGATATTAACCGTTTTGTCTCCTCCACATATTCTTGAAAAATGTCAATAAGTGTAGTATCTTTTAAGGGTTCAGAGACAGAAAGATCATTTCTCGCTTTTTTCTCCACTCGAAATTCTAAACACTACTCAAGAACTTTTTACCGACATTATTTTTTGCTTGAATTTTTCTTGCGTTTTTCTTGAGTTTTCTTGTTTGTAACATCATTGCATATATAGAGGATCCTTGCGGAAAAAATCTGGTTACTGAATAACGGTACAAAAAAAAGTATGCAAATCATGTGACAATGTTGTGCACTATTATTAAATGTAATGATAGTTATACCATAAACGGCGGCTTTACAACATCCTTGGCTTAAACCCAAATAATGAATTCGAGATTTTCCTGGAACCCTATAATTTTAGAAGTTCCGGAGTGCTATTAAATTCCCTATTATGATTAAACCTTCGCATAACATGGTATCCCAGTAATACAATCTTGGTTTACAAGTTATCACTCGATGTACGAATGTTCGGTAATCGATACTAAGTGCCACAACCAGTAATTAATAACACTCTCGCACGCAATAATAACTCCAACTCCAAAAAAAACTTACGCTAATTGATTCTTTTTTGTATGGAACAAAGTCACCTCGCCTCGTTAACATTAAAGTGATTGATTCTCGTAATTAGAAACACTATTTACATGAATAGCCATTTCTTCTTTTGATAGATATAACCAATGTATAGATTGAAACTTCATTGTTGCTTTTCCAGCTGTTGACTCAGTAATGCTTTATGAGTCAATACTATAATGAAGTCTAACAGAGTGTAACTATGAGTCACTCAGGATTTTCGAGTCAACATCGCTTATTCAATTAACAGAGAGATATACCAGACATTTAAATCATAAGGTAAGTTAATAAATATAGCTGGTTTTGAAGAGTTAAATTAGAATTTACATTATTTCTTGCCTACCTTTTAACGCCGAGATATAATCATTAGTAATTCGTATGGATTTGTATTATAATGCTTCTTTACGTAGAACTCAGCCAGACTCAGGGGCTTACTGATATCGCGTAAGTATCACTTATTACTAGTTCAAAAACTTAAGATATATAATTAATGTGAAATGTTGAACAATTTTTCACTAGTAGCTTAGTATTACAACGACGAAATCTCTCATAGTATGATCGAAAGTCATTTGGGGCTGTGACACACTAGGTCAAGACGTGGTCACTAATGATTAGTCTACTAAGATTTGTATATAAATAGGAGAGAGTTTCCCCTACCCTTATAAAGTAACTAAAATGTAATACATAGGATGAACAACCAACTAATAATTATATAACCTAATTATCTCTTTCAAATATAGAATGACCACTAATATAAATAGTTGTTCTGATACCAAGCGATGGCCTTTGAAAAATGAAAGGGATACTTTGACTTGAAAGCTGGTAATGTGAACTAATACCTTTAATACAAACTAAGTGCAAACAAACATGGTTTAGAGTTGTATTTGGAAGGAGATTTAGGTTGGAGTTACCTCTGTAACAAGGGGTACGTTTGTCATATTTTTCTGCGCTATTGAGTGGTCAAGCTTGTAAATTCTAAAAGGTTTTATATCTTCGAAAATGCTTCAAAGATGAACAGAAAAATTAAATATCAAATTTTACGCGTTAGTTGATTAACGGCAGTTCTATCAATAAGACGCGTGGGATATTGTGAAACTCTGATAAGCATGTGAATAATCACGTGACTTAGTTATCACCTCAAAACTGATAGTGCACATGATTTGGCGCGACAAAGTCTGACTAATTTATTATATGTTTTATTGACTTTGTCTGGCAATGTGAATATTGATATTAATAACGAGAATCAATCTGTGTTAATTAATTAGAATGCAAATGGGCTCAACACAAGCCAGCAATATAAATATAGACGTATACGTCCAACTTCATTATATGATCTATTTTCGATACTTTCTGCTTGCTTAGACTATACCTCTCCCAGGATTCCAATATGACTCTGTCAACTGGCAAACGTAGCTCTTAACCATTCTGGCTCGACATTCAGAAAAAAAATAATATGCCTTTTAGATAATCAATATGCGACACCACCTATTGAAATGGGAATACATATTGTTTCAATACCACAATTTAAAACCTGAAAGAATATATATCAGCATTTAACTCTTTAGGCATGGGGCTACTATACACTGTTACAGTAACTCCTAATATTCCGGTTAGAACAGTGAACAGTTTTGTAGAAGTTCCTAATATGTTAAATAGCAGAGCAGAAGCAAATCTCAAAATCAGCAGTTACTTGGAATTGAAGATAGTAAACAAATATCCAAGCGTTGACAAAATCACAAATGGTAAACAAATTTCAACATTATATGCTAATACATTATAGATAAGAATTAAGCCTGATCTTACCTGAATAGATGAGCATCCAGCTACGGAGGCCGACCTGAGACCAAGTAAAAAGATTATAAATGGATAAATAGAAAACTAGCTAATTCAATATTTTTTCCACTTTCTAGAAATGCAGAAAGTCTATTACTGTAAATAATGACTCTACAAACGAGCACTAAGATATCTGTGAATTCGACAAAGAGATTTGAGTCAACAGAAATAAGAACAAAAAGTAATCTTTTTTTCGTGGCAACTTCCTATAGAGATTTATTCGTGTTAGTGCTTGCAAGAGAGGACGCAATGATACACGGAATGAAAGAAAAAACAAAAAGAAGCATCCTAACTTGACTCAGTTAAAGATTTATCAATGTTGCAATGTATCAAAACTTAGTATTTCATGGAATTGGTGCAATATGTACATAATGAATAATATCTCTTGCGGCAGTACATTAAGGTGCCTATTGAAAAAGGCAGTATAGCAAAGTAAAAAAGTACACATGCACAAAGTTTTTCTGCAAAAACTTTATTGTACAGAGATATAGCATCAATAGTGATAACGTTTCAAATTTCAAAAGTATTTTTGAGAAAAACCTTGTGCATGTGTACTTTTTTGAGCATCATTCTTTTTCGTTTAGTATTTGATCCATTCTAATAGGTCAGTAAGTATACTATGAAGTATTAATGAATTGAAAATTTAAAGTTTTTACCTCATTAGTTTTTTTTTACCAATTTTTATTTTTGAAGCGCTTTTATTCAATTTTAGATCCTTATTAATCATGTATAAACCATTTAGTTCATCACTAGATATGCAATCCACAACTTTATTTATCAGTTGGAAATGTTAATTCTCTCTAATAAATTAAATAATACTTGAACTAAACGAAGTAAAATTATTAATCTTTTTCTCACATTAAAAGAAAATATTTTTGTCAAGTTTCACTATGCTTTTAATCAAAATATTAATACAAATGTTGTAAAAATGTTGTAAAAATGTGTTGTCTATTATATAATTAAGGTTTGTTACAGTCATCTCGATTGATAAATTTTTTTTTTTTTTTTTTTTTTTTTGAGATTTTATCTGGGTGTAGTATCTCAGGGACGCTCTTCGATCGATTGTATCCATCGCCCGTAGAACCGATCCGATTAATATTTTTTTTTGGGGGCTTACCTTGAATTGCAATTACCCAAAAATGCTCAGTGAGAAAGAGGTATGCATATATAT
This sequence comes from Saccharomycopsis fermentans, assembly GCA_002564245.1. Classification (NCBI taxonomy): domain Eukaryota; kingdom Fungi; phylum Ascomycota; class Saccharomycetes; order Ascoideales; family Saccharomycopsidaceae; genus Saccharomycopsis; species Saccharomycopsis fermentans. The sequence goes on from JNFW01000001.1 coordinate 87,891, forward strand.
CTACTAATTTTCTTACCTTTTGCATACAGCTAATTCACATGAACTTTTTCTGAGAGTTTTTTCTCTTTTTGAAGATGCCTAGCTCAGCAACATGCATATACTAAAATAGTTAAAACATCTTGAGAAAATTTAGCTTAACCATAATTTCGAGTTCTTTCAGTTGCGTCTCCTATGCCTTTCCCTCTTTCTGATTAGTACACACACTCAATGTTATTGAGAAGAGTTCGCAACTCAATAATTCATTAGCAATAATCTATTTCGGATGTGTACACGTTAAAAAGTTAATGATAATCGCATAATAATACTCGCCCTCTGTAACAGTATTGTTTTGACTCAACACAACTCTACTTGAATTTGGTATGACAAAAAAAGATTAAGATAAAATTTCAAGCAAGCTATGCATCCCGTTCTTAGCAAATGATTCAACCAATTAGAAAATATGTTATAAATTGAGAACAACCTAACTCTTAAATGCTGCATTAAACAAAAATTTTGGAGAAAATTTTGTCATTCTTGAGAGAAAATTGCACTGGAGTTTTCCAGATTAAGAAACAAATGTTTTTTTTTGCAAATTTTTTCAAATGACTCTGCGTTTTATTGCATCTTGTGGATCCAGAAATTCCATAAAAAGCAACTTTCTGTACTCAAACTTATTAGAATTCATTACAGATACAGCAGTTTTGATGAGAAAAACTTTTCTGGAACACAAGTTTTACTGTTACAGCTGGTTACCCAACTTACTACGTTTTCTTTTGTATACAGAAAAAAAAAAGAACAAACTGTCCATAATGAAAAACTATTTCATAATCTTTCAAATGTGATTTTCCAAACATTAAATGAAAATCATTATACTTTTTGAAATCCTGAAAATTTCAAGCTCTCTGAGGTATATTTTCAGAACTGAATACTATAAAAAGGGGTAAAACTTCCAGTCTTTTTTTTTATCAAAATTAGTAAACTTGTTCAATACTTTATACTATGCTAAACCTCAGAACAAAATTATATACAAAGAAAGATGCTAGGTTATAAATTTTTAATTTACTTGTTGACCTCTATTGCAACTGCTGAGGGTGTGGTACCAACGACTACAGTTTCTACTACTAACTATTATTATTCCGATGCTAACAAAAATCCATTGGGGCAAGCTTCTACAACCATCACTACAACAATTGGTGAGATAGAATATATTTCTGCTAATCTCCCAGATACAACAACTACACTTTATTATTATGATGGCGCACCTGGAGAGGCTGATTCTCTAACAACTCATTATGTCGAGAATAGTGAGTTTCAAACCGCAACGTTAGAAGTACATATTCCTCCTATTATTACGTCAACAATAACTCATAAACCCTGCGCTGCTGGTATTTATACATCCAAGAATAGTGATGATCAAGGTATTTTGATGGTTAAAAAAGAGCAAATCGAAGGAAATTCTTTTACCTTGGATGTATCAACGGTTGCTGGGGTCAGCTCTGTCCATCACAACATTGAATCTGACAATATAAATTTAAACCTAATCGGAACAAGTTTGTTCAATTATATTGGGTACTTTGCTCCTAAAGATGCTGGTTGGTACGAATTCAAAGTTGATGCTTTGTATTCTCTTCCAATAATCCAAATTGGAACTCCTGAAAGTGGAGATTGGGTCACAGTTGGCGACGGTACTTTCTCTTTTTTCTTTTATGCTGATGGGACTAACAACGAAGGATTAACCGCTCTGTACCCAGTTGTATTAAGCTTGGAAGTATTATTAGATGCTACTCTTGGTGTATATAAGAACGGAAAGCTTCTTAATTTTGATGATATCTTTTTTAAGGATGATGTTTCTCCAACAACTGCACTGCAATATCTTTCCAGTTTCAATTCAGCCCTCAGTGCCATGCCAACAATCTGTGAAAACCAGCCAACTACCGTAGTAGAATCTCAATTCACTGATGATTCTAATGCTGCTCAATCAACAACCCTTTCTAACTCAGAATTTGATAGTGTTACTATTCTTGTTCAAGCTGCTGCTACTACTACCACATCTGTCTCATCCCACTCAACTACATTCACCTCAACCTCAAATCCATCTAACTCAACTATATCAGAATCTTCCATGAGTACTTCATCCACCTTGTCCAGCAGCCCTAGCATTGAAGATTCCATCTCCACCACATCTGAATATTGGTCTGAATCCTATACTGCTACTACAACTGAGACACTATTTGATAGCAACGGAAAATCAACCCAACTTGCGGTTGTGTTGATTCCCGAAGCTAGCAACAACTTTAAAGAAGGTTCTAGCATTGGGAATTCAACATTTACCAACTCTGGATTTTTGGGTACAATTAGTATTGAAGTTTCATCATACAGCACTGAAATAATTACCATAACCTCGTGCGCAGAAAACAGATGTTCTTTAGTCACCAGAACTACTACTTATTGCCCATTGACTGGCAGCAGCAATAATGAAAGCTCTAACACAGAAAACAATATTGCACCAACAAATACAAGATCCCAGAGCTTTGATGCTGAAAGCACAGCTACTAGCAACCAAGAATCATCATTAGCTTCAAGCATCTCAAATGTTGCGTTGGAAATACCATCCTCCATTACGAATGAGAATGCTCCGGTAATTCAACAATCAGAAAATGCAGCACTCAAAAGCATTTCATTTAGTGTTTTTACAGGTATCTTCTGCTCTATTGTCATCCTACAATTTATTTGATAACGTAAAGTTTCGTTTCATCTCTTGATTTATTATTCAAATTCTGACCAGCCTTGCAATATTTTGTGCTCATATTTATTTTTTGATTCTTACACTTCTATTTTGATTCTTCAAAAAGCATTTGCCATAAATTTGGTAAAAATTTATTATTAACATTATCTTTGAATTCTTCTATAATTTTTTTTTATATCAGTTTTAGGTCCAACTTGGATGCCATTATTATTTTCTTTTCTACTACCATTTACAAATAATGTAAAGCCAAAAATACGAAATTACATTTGTAAATGTCGAGACAAATCTTCCTGTTCGTTGAGCAGTGAGATTTCCTCGATATCTGAATCACTCTCTACGTTAACAGACATAGTAGATTCGAGAGAGATAATTAAGTTGTATGTTCATTCGTTGATTCTTCCTATATATTCCTCCTTTACATTCAGTTTGTTGAAGTCTTTGACCTTTTATATCCTAATTCCTCTTGAGCTGTAATTCCACATTATCAGCTCATATTCTATTAGTAATACGGATTTAACATTATTTATTGTATTAATAATGTTTATGGTCTATCTGTTAACACCGAGATATTATTATTATCCGGATTTGTATTATTAATACGTCATTATTAATAATCAGATCTTCTTACATAGTACTCGGTTAGATCCAGTGGCTCACCAATATTGAGTCAGTAGCACTTAGTATTACTGGCTCAACAGTAAAGAATAAAAGTTTGTAAACTTTTTCCTATAACAATGTAGTTAAGAAACAGAAAATAAAACTCAACGAATAATCAATTTACATTTGAATCAAAAAAAAAAAGTAATTATTAATGCCAATGAATATTTTAACAAGATAATATATATTTTATAAGTCACCAACAATTGATACGAAAAAGACAATTCTTTATTTATAACTTATACTTGATCAAATACTGAGCACTAAATTAAAATTTTATCAGTATGTTATAGTCTTTCTTTCTTTTCGTTGAAGGCTTAGAATTTTTTTTTTTTGACTTACAGTGTGCCAAAATTTGTATAGCAGTTATTCAATAAATGATTATAATAGATCGACTAACATGATTTATTATACTTTTAAGATTTCTTGTCTCATTGAAGTTTGGTTTTTAAATGACTTGAGCTTCTCAGTTGCCCTTAGACTTTGTTAGAAATATCATGATAAAACAAATCTAACAAGGAAACGGTTCAGAAGCAAAGGTATTTTTTGGTCAATATTTACAAACAGTATGTTTTTGGTTTTTATTTTTTTTTTTTTTTTTGAATAGTCTGGTATTTGCACTACATCAGTAATCCTCAGGGCAAGGAGTACAATTTTCGGATCTCTTTTGTGACTGTTTTTGAATGCTTCCTCTCTCTTGTTTTGTTTTCATATGCACAATTCTGTTTTGATTCTTTTCGTTGTAATTTATCACATAACATATTAGTTATTTCTTCTGGCATGATAATAGTTGTTTAATAGAGAAGCATCTATAAACTTCAAAATTCATGATCTTCGCTGTTCAGTCAGTTGTTTGTTTATTGACACTGTGTGCATTTAATAATAAAAGAATGCTGTCATTGATGAGTGTTGTGCCAGGTGAAAACAGTATGACTCTAAGTCTATAGTTTCTCTATCCATTGCATAATTACTGATAAGTTGATGCGAGAGAGATAATATTATTACATGTAATTGCTATATATTCCTCTATATCTTTTCTGTCTCTATATTTTTCTATTCGCTAGTAAATCAGGATATCTGGTCTAATTTATACCATTCTATTATTGAACTGAAGTTCTCATCATACAGGTGTCATTAGAAGTTATCCATGATTTATTGAATAACAGATATTCTTATCTATTTATCTATTGTTGCTAATGTGAGGTTCATCTCCACATTTGACTACATTTTAACATGCACATGAATGCATCATTTCGTCTTATTCCTTCATACAACACAATATTAATCCAGACACTACTGGCTTAACAATGAGTATATATTGAACAAGTGATTAGTCAGACTGATAAGTTATAAATGCCATATCATTTACTTATCAGGAGTAATCTATTAACAAAACAAAGAGAAGGAATGAGAAGTAGCATTGACAATAAAAATCCTGCCTAGGAAATGTAATCCAACAAGAACGTTTAATAGAAGACATATAGATAGCAATTAAGCAAATTAATATATAACTTAATTATTTCTTGAATCACCTATGTCTGCGAGCGTAGCTAGTGATTCTGAATATGAGCATAACCCGCTGCTAACTGGACAAAAAGAAACTGCTCGACAGTTATAAAATTTACATTTATTTTTAGCCAACAAAGACGCCAAATGATTCTTTTCTCTTTAAAGAGACATATACGTTTTTTTCAAAAATATAGAAATGCATTTTTGATATTTTATTCTGATACATGCATTGTAATACTTCACAACGCATACATAGATGACAGATGGATAAAAATAACATCCTTACATCCGATCAATCATAGTTATAATTGGTCAGATTTAATGCTTTATTTTATTTCCTTCTGTAAAATATCATTCAAATTTACTGAATACGATGGATTTTGGTGTAGACAGACCAATTTGATCGTCAACAAACAGTTAAATGAATTTCTTTCTTGTATCTCACCTTATTGATATCTCAGAAATGTGTTCACCACGTATCATGCAATGCTATTACGAAGTATTGGAGGAAAAAAAAGAAACATATAACTTCGGTAGGTCCCTTGTAGAGATTGCAGTATTTGGTATAAGTGTCTTATCTAATGACTAACGTTTGTAATGAGTCTGTTGTTCTAATGTTTATATACGGGTATACGGGTTACAAGTTTATCCGTTGGATATCGAAGTTGGCGAGCCGTTATGCCTTGTATGTGCCTTGCAGAACGATCAGAAGTCCTTTACCGTGAATTCTAAGACAAGAAAGGTCGAATATCAGTAGCATGTATAGAAATATAGCAAGAAATTGTTCAGGTAAGCAAATAGAACGCCAAGAATTTTGATTTTATTATAAGGTCTTTCAGGTAACCAGGATTATCGGTAATTACTCACATTGAAATTTGTTTCTGCGTATGCAGCTAACATATTTTTTTTTAGAGTTATCCAACATTATCAACCTTATAACGTTATTTTTACTCTTTTTGCTTAGTTGTACATATAATTTTTCGAGAAGATACATCTCCTTTATTTTTGTTGCATAATTTTGCTGTTCTTTTGGATAAGTTATGAAAATTTGGCAATACTTTTCTTCGGTTGATCCGCTATTGACAAATCATCAGCTTAACAATTTTCTTCTTGCATACGCACTCTGCAGAAAGAAAACACTAATGCATAATTTTGAAGTCCTAATTGGGAAACAGTACATCCATGTGCTAGTAAAATTTTGATTTTGATTTCTGCTCGCATCGACAAAGGGTTCAGCGATTTTTCAATGCAAAAGACAGTAACGTGAAAGTCAAGTAAATATATAGAACAGCTTGCAAGGATTGATGTTTCTTTTATCGTACCCAACCTAGTTCGTATTTTTTAAAAGTATAAGAACAAGAAATTATCCAGATTTATATTGTGTTTTCAAATCCACAAATCTATGGACTCTGTTCTTTTTGGTTATATCAAAAGCACCCAGTCCTAGAACCAGACAGGGCTCCAGTTATTTTAGTTGCAAAAAAGATTGAGAAAACTTCTGGCAAAGTTCTTATCGTTGTCATTAGTGTCCGCCATTTTGTACAACAAATCGTCTTACTATATCCTGCTTCATTCTAACAATCATAATTTTTTTTATTCTTAATTACATCAAGACACATTATACTCGAACACATAATAAATGGAACCAGAAGATATTGATAGTACTAACCACATAGTGGCTAATATTGATCTCGACAAAATTAAGCATGAGGGGCCTCTTGAGAGTTTCATGGCAGTAACAAGAGAGACTCATTATTTGAGTGACACATCTAAAAAACTCAGAGTTAGCGAGCTCGAGCAGCATTTGGGAATCGATGCAAAAAAATTGATGCATAAAATCGATTTGGTCGTTTTGCTTCCTTTCTGTTTACTCTATTTTATTGCAAACTTGAATCGTACCCATTTTGGGTTTCTCTGGTATAATGGTATAGTGCTGTCGCTTGAAATGTCTCAAATACAGTTCATTTATGCTGAGACTGCCTTTTACATTCCCTATGTTTTTTTCCAGGCCTTTTCAAACTTGACCTTAAGACATGTCAGACCACACTTTTGGATTAGTATTTCGGTATTTTTATACGGTATCGTTATTTTTTGTACAGGTTTTACTAAGAACTTTTCAGGTTTGGTTGCCTGCGAGTTTTTTCATGGATTTTTACAATCCGGTTGTGATAGTGCCATTTTTTATATATTGGGTCATTATTATGAGAGATCAGAAGGTCAAAAGAGAATCAACTTTCTCTATTCCTTCTCTCAATTAGCTATCATGGTGAGTGACTTTATTTCTTATGGTGTTGGATTGCATTTAGAAGGTAAAAATGGACGGGAATCTTGGAGATGGATTTTGATAATTGAGGGATGTATTACTTTCGGTTCCTCCTTTATTTTGTTCTTTATATTACCTGATTTCCCAGAAGGTGTTAGATTCTTTTCAGAAAATGAGACTCTATTCATTATTAAAAAATTACAGATTTATCAAGGTGCATCTGGCTACAATTTGAGGTATTCCCTCAAGCAAATTATTTCACAACTTAAAGATCCTTTAATTTTTATACCTCTTATTCCATGCGCCCTTTTAGGATGCGTTTTCTATTCCTATACTTTTATGGAGACTTTTTCTTTCACAATTCTTGGTTACACACAATTACAAAGTACGTTGCATGCAACATGGACATATTTAGCAGGTTTTGGAGGCTGTATTTTGGCCGGTTTTCTTTGTGATATGCTCAGAAATAGATTTTTTGTGACTTGTTTTTATGCTATTTGGGGTATAGTTGGGTTCGCTATAATTAGATATATCAACGGAAACATTTATAAAGGAGTTCTGTACTTTGGCACGTTCAGCATTACCATAGGTGCTTATGCAATGTTTCCGCTCTTATTAGGTTGGTGTTTTTATAATTTGGCTGGTCATTTAAGAAGAAGTATTCTTACATCATTAATGATTGCATTTTTTGATGTGGGTGGTTTGTTTGGCATATGGATCATTTACTCTGACGGTTCAAGCTACGATGGCATTAATAAAACCACGTTTATAGGTTTTATAATGTTGATTATCAGCTTTGCCTTCCTTTTTATTTATGCATTTGTTATTTACGACTGCAATCGGAGAAAAAGAACCGCAAGTTACAAGTCGAAATTTTCACTTTTGACCGAGACTGAGCAGATCTTACTAGGTGATAAAACCGCAGGCTTTAATTATACATATTGATTGGAAGTATTTTTTAATTGAAATGGTAAACTGGATAACCATTTTTTAAATACGCCTTTAGTTTTCTTTGTTTTTAAATTGTTGTTTCATTTTTTGTTTTTGTTCAATTTTTGCTTTCGTTTCTTGCTATTGCATTGTATTTTTGCACTCGGAAAATCTTTTTTTCAATGGATCTATTCTTTTTAAGTCTTATGTGTCTTTCAAATAATAAAATATAATTTTATGAAAGCCGCTGACTTTCTTGATACTAACAAATTTCAATGTATCAAAGGCGAAATATGATATTTCCTTGATTTTCGATTTTTGTTTTCAGTATAATATTTATTCTTAGCGATGAAGTAATTTTGTCGTCTGTATTCGCCAAGAACCAAAACAATTCATGTAAGCCAGTTTGTGTAGCCCAAACGCTCATGCATTCCTTAAATTTTAAGTTTCGTTTTGTTTAGATGTTTTTAAGTACAAAAAAAAACTTCTGTGAAATTTAATGTCAAGCTTCAAAAAATTTCATTGCTTTTTGTAGCTTACATACAGACTGTTAGTTCTCTGGAACCTTATTAAAATTCCCTATTTATCTAGTAAACTTAAAGATTATTGTGTCATGAGTTCTCCAACAGCTTTTTCATTTTTCGAGTAAGCAATTTTTTTTTGTCTTGAGGTAATTTGAGAATATTTTTTAAACATTTACAAACTTTAGTGTGTGCCAAAGAATCATATAATGCAATGTAATGAAATAACGAGAGTCAGTTGACATAATCACACGCTGTAACAATTGGTAAGTCCTTACAGATATTATTTTTTATCAGCCACCCACGCACAACTTAATTTTGTTATTGAACAGATGACTTTCTCAAGTATATTCGAGGTCAAGGTCATTGATTTATTTTTTAACATAGTAAAGCTAGTTCACGAGGTTCAGTGTATATGTAACCGTGAAAATCTTTTCATACATGTACTTATCAATTTAAAAGATGCACGTGACATTAACGTATAATCTCTGACATCCTAGATTTTTAAATAGCACTGATCCATTAACGAAAAAAACAATATCAAATGTTCCTGACTGAGAATTGAAATAAAACATACGTAGGTCATTTTTTACAAGAAAGATATGAGAAGCTAAATTTAGACGCAAATGGTTCAACATAGTCTTTTAATTGTGAAACGACTGAGAATGTATGGTTATCATCTATTTGTGATGCCAAAATAGCCCCAATGAATTGTATTGGAAAGTGAAATAATAGTGACCAAAATCTATTTTTAACAATGTATATGTAAACTTTATTTTTTTTCTCTGTTTTTTCATTGGATCAAACCAATGTTTGCACGTGGTCTAATGATGCCAATATTTGGACGACCCTGTAAATCTCTTATTAGGTTCATCCTGTGGAATATCATATATTTGAGAATAGCATGCATATATCATGGACATGAAAAGATGTTGAGGAGCAAACGAGAGCTACACTACTCATTTATTCTTTTTTATTCTCCATATTTTATCAGATAATATGACCAAGTTGTAACAAATTTTTGGATTATTAAATGGAAAATACTATTTAAGCTTTCAAAGACCCCTATCGATTGATTTTTGAACTCAGAACAACTGGTTATGTTTTTTAGCTTAATATAATATTCGACAATAGTGTTTATATAATAAAAGGTTATCTTTCTCCCGAAAGCCCACACGAATACAATTTATCAAACTGGTTATAGCTCTCCAAAACATTTATTCTGCTTCGACAAACAATTTTATTTACAGAAAATGTATATCACAGATGATAAGTTCGTTGCAAAATTGGATGATACTCTAGAAGGTTTTGGAAAAAGATTAGCTGACTCTAGTTCCTCATCAAATAATGATCACCATCTAATTGTTCAGAAAATTTTATTGATAGTCTTGCCAACTGTGGCAGGTGTGGCATGCCTTCTATATATGTGGGGGCGAATTCTATACATATGCTTGATCTATGGACTTGAAAAGATACAAAAAAAAATAAAAGAGAAGAAAAAGGAGAAGGAAAAAACAAAAAAAAGAAGACGGGAAGAGAAGGATAAAAGAGAAAGTCTTTTAAAGGTTGCACGGACAGGTGGAGGAGAAATTGTGGAACAAATTGTCCCTAATTCCGTAAAGTTTATTAATCCTGAAGATTATGAGATGCAGAATAGTATTAGTAAGCCATCAGAGGCAGTTTTGTATTCCAGTGAATTCTCTTGGGAAAGCAGCAATTCCCGCTACGAACCGTTGCCTCCATATGAACCCATATAATTGTTAAATTGAAATTAAAGTTTTCCTATTTTCAACAACTCATTTTAAAGAATACTTCATTTACAAGAAAAGTCAATTTTATGCATAAATAGATAGAAAAATGATAGAATGGACAACCATATCACGGATTAGCTTAATTGTAGAAAGGCTAGTCAATTGTGGAAATCATGTTGCCTCGCTTAGTTTATCGTATTGAAATAGAAAAAAAACAAATCCTTCCGTGAGTATATATCGATCTTCGGAAAATTTTACATCGTTGCGTAGTCTACAGATCGTTTGTCGTTTGTCTGAGTTTTTGATAAAATTCGAATAGTCTTGTGTTGGGAGAGGTTTTTTTTCTATATTGAATAGAAGCAGACTAATGGTTGCACGTGATTCATACTTAAGCTTGAGCTTGAATCACCTCCCAAGATTTCTCCAACGAATCTAGAAGGGGAGCACCATAGATTTGAGTGCGCTGCACCTACAAAAAGTATTAAGATAAAGAATGATTTGAAAAGCAAACGCATAATGTAATTTTTTTTTTGTCGAGAACCCAGTTTCTATATTCGATCAGATAACAAAATGATGTCATTACAAATATTTGAATTTTGAATTGTAGACACTATTGATTCTGGACTATTTAAGTTGCCGAAGATCTTGGGGTGATTTTTAATGGTAAGATATTGTGATACGTTTCATGATAAAAACAATAAACCAATACTATTGTTTGCATAATAAAGCTACGCAGTTCTATTAAAGAAGGATGCACTAACCATAATTTATCGAAACGGGTACAGATTATAAGAAGGATTAAATTCTGCTTTAACAGTTTTTGACACTTCCCAAAATGCATATTTCGAGTCGTTTGCTCGTGACAAATTTCGCCGATGCTTTAGAAAAAAGATTGGATGGCTCTGACTCGTACGATTTTGCATTCCAAAGTGTTCACCTCTCAAAAAGAGAATATAATAAAGCGATGGTAGCTGTGACAGTTGTTGTGGTTTTTGTCGTATGTACTATATTGTATTGGTTACCAGCAACTATTAGATTCTTTAGGAAAAGACATGAAGCGAAAAGAGAAATCAAAAGAGAAAGAAAAGAAGAACGAGCGAGAAGAGCGCGTATGTTGAATGTTGCGCTGACAGGCGGAGGAGCGGTCACCGAGCGGTCTGTGCCTGATTTTGTGAGGCTTGTTAACAGTGAGCAACATGAGTTGCAAAATGATATCAGCAGGCCACCCCGGGCATTTTTGGAGTCCAGTACACCCGCTGAGAACACTAACTCTGCACCTGAGTGCTTACCTAGATATGAACCTTTGCCTCGATATGAACCCGTACAATCTTCAGGTTAAAAATCGTTGGACCGAGCTTAAAAATCATTGGGAATGAGATCGAGATTAATTATCATTGGATTGAGATCGAACTTGTCATGCTTTCAACGAAATTGTGCAAACGTCGAAATTTACACTTAAAAGACGTATCCAACTTGTTTTTAAAACCCTATTCCTATTTCTGACAGGTTTCTTTTTATATCACTTACGATCTAGCTTTCGTTTTCCTCTAGTCCCATATTCTTAAATTTTATTTTATGCTCTTGCGCTCTCACTTTTCATTTTATATTCTTGCATTCTAGTTTTTTTATACTCCTTAAACTCCAGTTTCGCCACACATTATTGAAATATAAAAACTTTCACGTTTATCTCAGGATTTCCATGATCTCTGTTTCCAATCACATTCAGCGATTCGATGGAAAACGAAAACCTGGGGATCGATTCTCTCAGAAGCCGGAATCTGGGGTCAATATCGAGGCCCATCACGTGAACAACGCACTGCTTCCCAAGAATGCGTGGTTATGGTTCTTTGGCTCGGCTCTTTTCTCAGCCATGAACTCATCGTAGTGCGTCAGACGCACATTTTCTATTGTGCTTCAATATTTATCTTTTTCTCACTAAGCTCTTTCAACTAGTTTTTTTACTTTTTCCAGATAGTTTTTCAAGGAGTTTCTCAAATAGGTAAAAATGATACAAAATAGGAGATTACAAAATATAAAGTGCGACCAAAAATATAATAAACCAAAACGCACATGCAGCAGGGTCAAAATTTACTTGCATACTAGCCTAATATATATACTACACAATTTTTTTTTTTTCGTCTCTCTCTTAACAGCTGCTGTCTAGTAAAATCCAGGTACCATAAAATTTTTTTCTGCTATAAAAATCCTTGAAACTTTGCAGAGGATAAAATAGAGGATATATCCTGAAGTGACGTTCTGCTCCTGGATTGACCCATGACCACAGCACAATCAAAAGAAGATCCCCAAATTTAAATCATTTGTGCCCTAGAACTTGATTCTGTCTGACAAACTTGTGTCCTCTGTTGCCAAAGAAACAAGAAAACGCCCCATTTCCTTCCGTGTAAGAACCCCAAGTGCCAGCCAGCTCTCAACCATCCAAAATGCAACTTTCTCTCTCTAATCTCTCGCTCGCTTCCCTTGCTGTCGCCGCCGTCGTCAGCGCCGATGACTTGGTTCTCACCCAAACCACCAAGGTCGTCTCTACTGAATACTACACTCATTACACAGCCACCACCTACATGAAGGCTGTGTCCAGCAGCTCCAAAAACACCACCGTCACCACCGTCACAGACTCTTCCAACGCCACAACCTTGCAGTCTTCCACCTTGTTCGCTACCGTCAGCAACTCTGCAGCTGCTTCCTCAGAGTCTTCTGCCTCAGGGTCTGCCTCCGCCTCCTCCACCACAAAGTCTACCAAACAAGGTAACGCAGCTGCAGCCATTTATTCCTCAGGCTTCCTTGCAGGTGCCGCTATCTTGGCTTGTTTGATCTAAGCCTTGCAAGTCCCAAATTCCTCGAACCCTTTGCTCAATAATCTCTCCCCCGAAATTTCCTGTTTTATAGAATTTTTTTTCTCATAGAATACCATTGAAAGGATCCATTTGCTGCTGGTTTCACAGAGATGGTCGCATTATCCATAGCTAGCCAATGATACTTAAACAACCTAAAAATAAAGCTTTTTCATTCTTCAATTTAATCTTTTTCTAATATATTTCTCTTAACCTCCTTGATATGAAACTTTGTACCCTATAATTTCTCAAGTGCGTTTTCTCGACACTGAATATTTCACTCAAGATCTTTAGTCTCATGCAGTATCTTTTTTGCTAAAATATGTCTATCTTTTCATTTTACAAGTTATGGCAATCTGTTTGACGATTCGATGTCAAAGAACAGTGAAACATTTCAAATGTCAGAAACAGTTCTGAGTGCGTTTAGAAATGTGATTTGCAGGATATTTTTCCTCTTGTTGGTCCCTGAATCTGAAATAGTGATTTCTATAATCGTAGTAACTGATATCAGGCTGGCCTATCAGGATCTACTTTCAGATACACTTACCATATTTCCACATTTGAAATTTATATACCAAGAAAAAGAAAAAAAAACAGAAAAACACTGATCTGAAAATGAAGCTAGGTGTCAAATTCAAACAATGGTATTTTTATTTAATATTTGTGCTATGGGTTGGTGTCTACTACTATCACGAGAAATACCTTCCTGATAGATACGCAAAACAATGTTTGAGCAACACATGGAAACAGGGCTTGAGATCTAATCAAAATGAGGCTAAATTCCACAACATTATGTTCATCGCGGATCCTCAATTGATAGATAACCACACTTATCCATCATATAATAAAATATTGCTCAAAATTGCCAAACACACAAGCGATAAGCATTTGAAAAGAAATTTCAAATCGCTATCAAAAAATTTGAAACCTGATAGCATTATATTCCTCGGTGACTTACTTGATAATGGTCGTTCGTCTTCTGATGGTTACTATGCCAATGAAGTCAAAAGATTCCATAGTATTTTCAAGAATTATAATGAGATATCAGACGATAACTTTTTGACTGATTTACCTGGAAACCATGATATAGGCTGGAAAAATGGTGTTAAAAAAAGTTCAGTGGAAAGATTTTATGAAAATTTTGGTAAATCAAAACTTTATGAATTGTCTGGGGTTTTATTTGTTCCATTGGACACTTTATCTCTATCCAATGACGAGGATGAGGATATATACTCAAATCCTAGAGCAATGTTGAATGAAGTTTCAACGTTGAAGAAGACTAAACCTAGAGTTTTATTAACTCATGTTCCTCTCATGAGACCAGCAGATGCTGATTGTGGTGTTAATCGAGAAAGTTCAAGTTTCCCAATAGCTCAGGGGTACCAGTTTCAAACCGTGTTGGATGATGGCTTAACCAGAGAAATCTTACAGAAAATTCAACCTGATTATGTTTTTTCAGGGGATGATCATGATTATTGCGAAATTAACCATAGTTATACTAATCCAAAAGGGGTAGATAGTAGAGCTTTGGAGATCACAGTGAAATCGATGTCAATGACTATGGGAATTAGTAAGCCAGCGATACAGTTATTAACAATTATTCACGAAACTGATGAAATCGATGGATCAGATGCAGTGAAGTTTCAAACTGATATATGTTATTTACCTGATCCATATAAAGACATAATATCATACGCAGTAAGTGCGGTCATTTCAGGAATTTTGATTACTTTAACCACTGTATATACAGAGTTTAAGAGACACAGAAAATACAGGGGTTACTCTAATGTCTTCACGCCAAATTCTGGTCAAAAAAACTGGATTTCTCAGTTATTTTCTCTCAGTTTTTTTGATAGAGATGTTGCCAAGAAGCCTTCTCCTTACTCTGATGGAAATTCAGTTCCGTTGCAAAGTTTTACTAGTAAAGATGAAGAAGATGGCTCGTCTTCTTTTGATTTATTTTCAAGAAGTTCTCGCAAATACACGATAACCAATTCATCAAAAAAAGTCAACTCACAGAACTTATTCATGAAGATCGCTTACAATATTGCGTTTGAACTTTGTTTCTTTACGTTCTTATCATTATTTTTGTACTACCTATTTATTTAAAATCATAAATTCTATAAAGAATAATTATTAATTAATCATTGCATTTTAGGTAAATAGATTTGTCTCTTGTATCTTGGTTGAGTTTTTTTTTTTGTGATAGTACAGTGACTGTAAATGGTTTGGATAAAACGAAATAGGTTGGACAATACTAAAAAAACGTTATTAAATATTAGAGGTCAATCATTTGTTGAACACATTAATCCAATACTCGGATTATAATTGAAAATTTTAAAAACTCTTAATTCAAACCTATAGATACACCCAACATTAAAAACCTTTATAAACCATAAAGTAGTACTTTGAACAATCTTTCGACCAAAATGTTTTCTTATGGAGAATATAATGACTGATTTTTCAGGGAAAGATTTTGAGTCGTTTATCAGTATATTGCTTGTTTGCTTTATAGAAATTTAGGGAAAACAACTTTGGAATTCCATTTATAAAATGGCACTATATTCTAACACGAAATCTTTTTTAACTTTCTGCCAAAGTTGAGGATCGAAAAAAATATAAACTCCTCTTTCACTACCAGAATTTTCTTGTACAGGCTTGGAATCTTCCAGTTTTGTCAACCAGACTTTTAAAACTTTGTGATATCTCCAATTTCTTTCTCGAAGCTCTCTCGCAGCCAATTCTTGCATTAAATCCACAGGTTTTGAATAAAAAATGAAAAATAACGTATCTTCCAGATAATTTCCAACTCTATTCTCTGGTGGAGTTAGCTTAAAGCCATTTTTGTTCTCAGAAAATTTTACTTTATTCATTTTCATCACAGATCTTGGAAGGGTATACTGCGGTTCAACATCTTTTATTGATGTCTCTAACCATGGTGATTGTAGACTGCGGCAACTATTGATAGAGCCAATGGTCTTACTATTCAAATTATTAGTAATCATACTCAAGTCTTGACCGATGGCAATCTTACCTGTTTCGGAGTACAGAAGAATATTAAAAAGGCCTTTGAGACCAAACCTTTCGACATCTGATAATTGTTGCTGAACCTTGGCCGGGACAGCTGGAGAATCATACAATTGCTGTGATTGCTGTTGCTGCACTTGTTGAAGCGCTGGGAAATGTTGTACTTGAGCTTGATTGTGAGAGGTTTGTAATCCAGGTGGAAGTATGTTAGGCGGAATCGAAGATGAAACAATTGCAGGATCGGTAATATTACTGTTTACATCGACATTACCACTATCATTTTTTAGATTTGTATTCACAGATGCTGGTGCAGAACTATGTTGCTCCTGCTCATCCAGTTGAATTTGATGTTGCTGCTGTTGAGCATTAGTGGTCTTTGTAGTCTGTGGCTGCTTGAAAGCTCCAAAATTCCCAAAGTTGTCATTATTTACCCACGATACCGTGTTATTTATCGATGCTATACGTGTAAACATGTTAGTATACTCAAATATGCGTATTCGGAGATTATTTCTTAGTCAACTATGTGTCGAGCTTATTTCTGTACATACTCATATCTTTATTCTCTAGATATATAAACTAATTTCGAAAGGTATTATTTCAAATAGAGCTTGGGACCCACAATGTTTAGATATTTTCAATTTCAAGCCTTCGAAGACTAATAATATAGCAATATTTAGATGGTTTTTTGAAATATCTTGTTTGATCTGATAAGGCTTGGATGGTAATTACTAGTACCAAGACCACTACAATAACTGAAATTGTCGTTGGTTGGCTATCCAAAATTTTTACTGTCTGAAAAATATCAACAATCTGTGCTTTTAGGTTTTGAGCACGTATTTTTTTTTAGCTGAAACTCTTAGTAACTCTGTATACCAATTTTTCAACATCAATTTACAAATTAGGAAATGGTAACTTGAAATACTTGACCTATTGTTGAATAATAAGAAACAACCGATGAGAGGAGGAAAAAAAATCAAAAGATATTCAAATAAGAAAAGCTTTTGATAAGTATTCTTATGTTACATGCGATCGCAAGATATTGTGGAGTAAAGTCAAGTAATCAATATGTATTCTAATTAACAACCAAGAAATATGAGGTATCATAACTCAAAAGAAATTAAATATTTTTATCAAAATCGGAATCCTCTGAAAAAAAGTGCCAGATTATATTCAGTAATATTGTTGTTTGATCAATTGCCAGTCAATAATCATATCCATCTCCGCAATTTAATTTTGCACGTGACAAAGAGGCATCTAATTTTACTTTTTTTTCTTTTGAACCTTTGAAAAATATATCCATCAAGAGATGACTCAGCAATGCCTTAAGTTAACTTAAAAGTCCAGTCGTAACTGGAACAAGAACCCAGAAAAGCTGAAAGAAGCTTGTTTCAAATATTAATCCTAATTTGTCTTCATGGAATGTTCGAAGAAACAGAAAAAGTCAACCAGATCCTCAAAGGGTTGTTGGACCTGCAGAAATAGAAAAATACGATGTGATTTGAAACGCGAAAGTTGCAATAATTGTTTAAATGCAAATCTAAAATGCGAAGGTTATTTCTCAAAGCTCAACTGGTATGAGTTGCAAACGATACCAGAAGACTTCTCAGCCTATAAACCTAAAGTAATTAAGATGCCTACTCTGAATTCAAGGTCGTTTGTTCCATTTGTGAAGTGGGGCATCCAACAATATCATTTTGAAGACGTATTAGACAACGATATCTATTTTAATCTTGGTCCTTTTAATTCCTGGCAGCTAAATGTCCACGACAATAACGAAAAATTGTTAACATTAAATGTACTATCGGAAGACAGAAAATTGAAGACCAATAGCAAGAGTGATCAGCCTAGTCAACTTACTTCGAACAACAGTAGTTACAATACTGAAAATGATAGCAAAAAACTGCATTATTGGATCGACTTTTCGTTGTTCGATAACTATTTAATCACCAAAATATTCGAGGAATGCAATTTTAGGTATATTCTGTACTTGAATACAAATATAATAACCAAAGAAAACAAGATAAACATTGAAAAGAATGAGAGCGATGCCCCTAGTTTATCAGATAGTATACTGTATTTCGTCAAAAACTTCAATAATTGCCATGCCCTAATATTCGATATTTTTGAAGCTGAAATCGTATCCAAAATTTCCAGATTTGGAGATCGCCAAGGTTTTGATTCACTTTGGGGTCGAATATTTCAAAATTGGATCAGGAAAAGTATCGATTTAACTTTAATTTTGAAAAATCTACTGAATATAAAGGAATATGACACAATATGCGCCAACGATAATGAAGTCATTCCAACCCTACTAGGATTCCAAATAATAATGATATCAAACTACTATAAATTTTTAAAATATAAAGAGAAAGAAAGCTTAATTTTTGCAATTCATGTCCAAAATATTTTGTCTAAATTAAAAGCATCTCAATCAATTGAAACATTATTGTTAAACTCTCAGAGATACATTTTAGATGTTTTTATTTATGAACTATTGCATATTCATATTGATGCCATTCTTGCCATCAACATTCAAGTCTCTCCTTGCTTTAATGCTTTTGTATTATTGATTTCAAAGATAAAGTCAAAAGATTTGGACGAATCCTTTTTTTTCCCCACTGATGAACTACTATTTGAAGATATTTGCACATATTTTGAAGCTTTGATATTACTATATGACACAACTTCCACGATTTCGGACACTAAAAATCTAAATTATACCGTAAAATTGCAAAAGATTAAACTGATAGGTGAGGCTATAAAAGAAACTTCAAATCATTCAAAGAGTACGACCTCTATAAAAGAGTTCATGGATCGAGGCTCAAAAAATTGTGCTGGAACACAATATAAGACCAGAATGAAAAAAGAAAATAACATGATAGAAGATGAGTCATCTTGCCAACTGCCTACTTTAAATGAAATTATTCGACCTAAAGTTGAGTCTAAAATAACAGTGAAAGACGATACTACTACAGCAGGTTCTGGTGATATACATTATGATTACGAATTTGATGATGAAATAGATGATCCAATTCCTCCAGAACTTGAAATCAAGTTTACTTTTGGTTCTGGACCTGGATTTGATTCCGCTAAATATCCAGATTCGGACGAGGAAACTGATTTACAGAACAATAATTCCGAGGAATCACACACCTTAATACTGGTCGACCAAATAACCTCCGGTTTGGAAAGAAATCTTTGTAATTTCCCAAGCTGCCTAATTTTCGATTTTCAGTACAGAATTGTTTGCCTTCTACAAAAATATAAAAGCTATCACATGCAGGTAAGTGATGAATTGAACACAGTAGATGATTCTAATACAAGAAATAGTATTATATATCAATATAATAATAGCGTGGACTCAATTTCATCTCTAGAGCATGATCTTGAAACTTGGAATTGCCCCTGGGATTTGCGACGTTCTTTGACAGATGAAGAAGATAAATCTTTGCCAGTCGAAAGAGGCCGTTTTTTAATTGACGAGAATGAATTCCATTCTAATAAATGTATGTCTTATTATTTGAAAACAAAGGTTTTTTATGATGGACTTATGCTCCTTTTTTTTACACAGATCAAAGACATGCCACAAGATTGTTTGACTCCCTATATTAACGAGATACTCCAACTTGCTTGTTCCAATTTGAATGAAAACAAGGAAAAAACTGATAGTGTGATGAATAAACACATAGTAGCCAATTCATCCATGTTCTTGAGTTTGCCAATATTTCTAGCAGCTTCTGAACTTGGAAGTTTTGACATTTCTGATGATTTTACTGCCTGTGAAGAAGCAAAAAAAAGCCATGCGGAACTACAAATGAAGACAAAAATGGAAATCTTTGATGCGATGGTTCTGAGTTACTGGAGGGGTGATGTTTTATATTGTAATTGGAAAGCCATTCAAATTGTTTATGAAATTTGGAGGAGAAGGTCTCAGAGTTTAAACTGTTGGTCGAGCGAAGAAAAAGCCGATATTTCTTGGGAATTAGTTCTTCGAGAGCTTGGGTTCCTGATTTTACTTTTATAGATACTAGCATGTAAAAATTTAAATAACTTACAAGTTGGGTCTTTCCTCCAAAATATCACATTTCTTGATGTGAATAATACAGAATAGTTAAGATTAATTCATATGTTTATCAGCAGCTCAGTTTGTTCAGTGAGCTCTTCATGTGCTGCAAAAGCGCCTAGAAGATATGGTCTGGATTTGGCGCACGAAAATTGATGCATCTGAAGATGGCTGTACAAAATCTGTTTTATGTGTTATTCAATCTTGTTGGAGAAATTTAATTTTCATAATTGCAAGATCGTGTACAAAAACCCTATGATATCATTAATCTGTGAAAGCACAAACCTCTTTTTTAACCCTTTGGAAATTCGAAAGTTAATCATTACTGCAAAGTTTTCCAAAGATCTTCATGAAATCATAGAAGAAGTATTTCTTTATTATTGTATTAATATTATTTATTAAATTATATTGAATACCATGAGCTATGGCTTGAACCGTTCACGAACATTTTCAGGAAATAATAGGAAGAATAATAATCTCAACGGTGCGAACGGTTCACCGAATCTTACAGGGTACGACTCATCCTATTCAGGGTATTCGAAATTCGAAAATGCTGTTTCAGGAACACCAAAGATGAATGGAAATCCTTATAGCACACCCATGCTTTCGGCGAGCTCCCCTGATCTTCACCAGAACCCACAAAAATATAATAATAACCATAAAAACCCAAATTTTAATATAGCCAACGCAGGTTACTCACATTTTGGATATAATAATAGCTCAGCACCAGACTTGTCTAGATCTAGAAGTTTGAACGTTAACAGAAATAGAGTTGGTGATTATGGAACGCAGAATTTTGTATCTGGCAAAACTCATTTTGCTAATTCGAACATTCCACCTACTTCTAAAAATAATAACGAATTTACTGTGGCTCCAATGCCTGATAGATTATCTCCAAAAATTGATTCTTCTGTTAACGAAATTAACAAGGCCAGCACGAAAACTTTTAAAACTATTCCACCCAAACCTGAACCTCTTTCAGACTTTGAACTTCTTTTGGATTCAATTATTCAAGAAAAATATATCAGGCTGCTTAATTTTGGTAATTTTGATTCAGAAAGTAAGTTCTCTTTGAAAAAATCAACATGCTGGGCTGAATATTATGGATTAACATTTGATCAGTGCTCTCAGTTGAATAGAAGGACTTTGCAAAAACAAGAATTGATATTTCAATTGATAAAATACTTGAAGCAAAATTCCAAAATAGCCACAAAAGATGTTTGGAATAGAATAGGCTACGAATTTTTATTTAAGAATGATAATAGTTTGGTAGTTTTCCCAGAGTCTAAACAAGAGGTATATAATATTTTTTTTGGATATTTCACCAGCTTGCAACATTTGGAAGAATTAACAGAAAAATTTCTATATTTGCCTTTAATTTTGGAACTCCGCAAAAATGAAGACGTTCAAAGATTGTCTAGTTTCAAGTTTTTCAATATAAATAATATTTGCATGATATTTAATACTTGGGTATTTAAAATTATTGACGCCTATCAACTTTACGTGAACCAACTTATTGTTGCTAGATTTTGGTTGGATATGGAGAAATTCAAAACATTCAGTCATTCCTCCAAAAAAACTGTCAATAAACAACTTGACTTTTTCGAATGGCTAAAAGTCAAAACTGAATTCAACTATTCTGAATTAATTTCAAATTATTTGTTAACAAATTTGCAAAATTATTCTATATTTTTTGAAAAATTATTAGTTTTCCACGCTTCTAAAAAAGCAAGTACAACTTATAAAAAAACCGCAATTGTTGCAAATTCATTAAAAACTTTTTCGAATCAATGCAAGGCACATTACTCAACTATTGAGTTTCAAAATCTTTTGACTCGCTTCACATGGGAGCATGATATAGTAACTGGAAATTTCGATTTTCGTTGGAGAAATACTAAACTATTGCGACATGACAGAATAAATCGCTTCTCGAACTCTATTGATTATCTCTTACTATTTAATAACTGTCTTGTTCTTTGCAAATTAGATATTTACTCCAAGCAATTTATTTTGAACGAATTTCCATTGCCAATAGAGTTTATTGAAATATACCCATCGTTATCAGCCAATAAATCAAAAAGTGATCTGGAAGCTAAACTTGTTCACAATGGAAAATCTTTACCTCACAAATTGAAATTCAGTGACAGCCAAATGAGAGACAATTGGATTCAGCTCATCAATGAAACGAAGTATAACTTTTTGAAAGAAAATTCAAAAAATAATCCTTTAGCACTTCAGGTGGTTGCGGGAAACTCTTCGCAACAACAAATGCATTCACTGAGGGGCGATGTAACTGAAAATATCTTACTAGCAGGCTTATCAGACTTATCATTAACGGATGAAGATGGTAAAGCAAAATCTTCAGTTAACGGAAAAATTTATTGTTCCGCAACCATTGATTATAATCGTCAACAATACAATATTATAGGTACCAGCACTGGGCTTTTTATTGATGATATCAATAGAACTGGACTCAACTGGAAGAAGCTCTCTGGAATACGCAATATCCGTCAAATTAAGTTTCTTAGCGAGTATTCGAGTTTGTTGGTTTTAACAGAAGAGCAAATTGTTTTATTTGATTTTAATAATATAATCAAAAATATTGTGGACACAAATTTCCATTTGGTGGGAAGAAATATCAGTAATAGCGAGAAGGTATATTTTTTTAAACTTGGAAATGTTAACAATGACTTGTACATTATTTATAGATATGCAAAGAATAACAATAATATACAGGGTATTAACAATCCAAATGATTCCTATTTCAAAGTTTTTAGAATGAATCCTCAAAGAAAAGATTTCGAGCTTATTCAATCTTTTGATTTAAACGATATAGATTGCTATGATATTGTCTTGTTAAAGGATACAATTGACGTAGTTTATATTTCATCAAATCAAGGCTTCTTTAAATTGATTTTGAGACAAGTTAGTTTGATTCCTTTACAAATTTTACCAAACTACAGCTTTAACTCTAGAGAAATTCTTACTTTAGATCAAATAATGTTTGTGCAAAAAATAAGGGAATCGTATTTGCAAAATAGCAATCCTATTAAAGTTCTAGAAACTCTTAAAAATGAATTAATTTTAGTGTTCGATAGATTTGCAATATTTATTGACAAGAACACTAATTTGATTTGTAGATGGGATATAATTGTTTTTAACTGTGCTGTTAGAGATGCGTCCTTCAAAAACGGTTATTTGATAGCATTATCCAATAATTATATTGAAGTTTTCGAAGTGTTCAATAGTAACAAAAATAAAATCAGATATTTGTCACATAAACAAGTTGTCAAGGCATCGAATGTTGCTTTGGTGGATTCAATGTCTGCTAATATCTCAGTTGTTATGGATCATCCTCTTCAAGGAAATCAAATTGTTATTCATTTACTAAAGAAAAGTATTGCTGAAGACTACAAAGACGACAATGAATATGAAGAGGATGATGAAGCGGATGAAGATGACGATAATGATGATTATGATGATACGGATGAGGGAGAAGAAGAAGAAGGAAATTTGAATGCATCTCTGTGTTTTGATGAATATGGAAATCAGTTACAGCATAGTGCAAAATATCTAATATCCAAAAGAGATAGCAGAATTCAGCTCAAGGACACAAACAAAAAGTTCATTATTGGCAATGTTAAGTTGATAGGTGTTAAAATGAGTTTGCCAAACACATGGGCGAATCTCTGGAATTTGAATAGAAATGATTTAAATAGAATAGATCCCCACTTTTTAGAGATGCAAGAAACCATGTATCTGGCGGTGAAAAATGAGGATATTTTGAATAAAGAAACCACCAAATTACATAGAACGGTCGGATTTAGTTTTTTAAACAGTTCTTTTGATCTACAGAGCAACGGTGTACAAACTATACTGTACAATAAGGATGTTATTTTTAAGCACACCTTCGGTTGTTTGATTCCATTAATTAGTTTTCATGAAAAATTTCTTTTGAATCCCATGTTGGAAATGATGAATAATCACAACAAAAACATTCCAATCGCACATGTGTTGAATATGTTTTCTAATTGGATTAAAGATGCTAAAGAAATCTATTTAGATTATGCTGATAGATTGATACAGTCGGAATTTTTTTTCGAAGTAGAGAAATTTAAAGATTTATTAGCAGGTTGCCCACCTCAACAAGGATCAACGCTTTTGAATAAATTAGGATACAAATTGCCATTTATTCAAGATAACCTTAACAGATACATAAATAATTTGGTAACTCTAAATAATATCTTTCAAAAACTTTTGACAATTGTTCAGTATGAAAACGATGAACTGCTAGCTTCTTCTGTTGATTCTATCATTAGGGAAATTTATGAATTACATGATGCTGTCACGCTAAGATTGAAAGAAAGAAAATTTCAGGTGATCAGTAGGGAAATCTCATGGGATTTGAATGGAAAGCTGTCAATTCTTGAGGAGTTTTTTAATAATGGAAAACATGTAATTTTAAAAATAGGCGAGTGCTTTCTACAAATTGCAGATACTAACAAATACGTTCATAATAAGAAAAGAATGATTATGCTTTTTGAGGATTGGATTCTTTTAATCAAAACTACACCAGATGACTGTAATAATTATTTACATGTATCTGAAGAACCCTTACATTTACTGAGGTTTGTGTACCAGATTTCAAGATCAGATCCTAATACTATAAATTTTTTCAACCAACAGGGAAGATTATTGTTCAAGATTTGCTTCAGCGATTTGCAAGAATGGCATGGTCTAATGAACTTCAATTCTAATAGATAAATACTGATAGATTAGACCCAATTAAAAATTAAATGAAACTTTCAATGGCTTTTCAATTCACCTACCCAATGGTCACATATTCGTATTTGAAATTTGTAAAAATTATTTAACGTATTCTTAACATTGGTGTCACACGTATCATATGACTTGATTAATGTTAACTTACCATGGAAACATTGCAAAATATCGACGAGAATTGTATGTAGGAGCTGATTATTTTTACGTTGAAATTGAGTTTCATCAATTAGTCCTCTAAGTAAATGCGATGTTTTTCGTTGATCTTGCGTTAATAAAGTAAGGGCTATAGTGGTGCGAAAACTTATCATATCTTCAGTGAATGTATATTCTCCAAAATAATCATTCTCTTTGAGAAATGTGATTTGACTTTCACTTAATTTCTCCGTTACCTGATCAGTTATGTCCACTGTTTCAAATTGATTCTTACCATCCGATAAGACGAAGCCATACTCCGTCAACAAAAAGCTATTAGGATGTGCACCATAGGAGAAAAATAACTCCAGAGTATTTTTATTCTTGCAATGAACCCCGACGGATGGTGCTAATACATCAAATGAGTCGTGTCCATTTACTCTTACTTCAGCCGATTTGTCTTGATCATCACAATGATTTATAAAATCTACTAATGGACATAATGTGAAATTATCACTTATTGTCTTGTCGAATAAGATTGTAGAAGGAAGCTGGTAATACAAACATCTTGAATTTATACACAACCAACTGTTTAGAAATTGTGATTTAGAAATTTCAATGTCAAAATTTGTATTTTTCAAAAGAAGTTTTACTGTATCGTAATCCAGATTGAATTGAACCAATTGTTTCATCACTTTAGTATAGACATTTGGAGGCAATGCTTCCAAGAGATATTGATTTTTGTCTGACGTTGCCCAACTTAGTGGTAAACAGCTGAATTCTTTCGGCAATACTTCTAGAAACTTACACCAGAAACTGTTTGCCCCACGCTTCGCTTCTAAACATAAATACATCGAGACCAATTGAAATGACGTGAGATTCAAGAGATCTGTCGGAGTAAATCTCTTATATTGCAGCCATATATGATCGATTTTGATAGGAGTCGACACTTTCAATTTCTTGAAGTAGGACATTTTGAATATTTGAAATCTGTCATCAGCAGAGTTTTCGATATCAGATTCCAGAACCACGCAAACCCCTTCATTGTCACATAAAAGATGTTTCATGCAGGACAAGTGGTTCAATAATAGAAAACTAGGTATTCGAAACAAAAGCTCCCTTTCCTTCAATTCGTGTTCGATCTTGAAGCCATAACCAGAATCTTCTTCAAACTTTAGGCTTAGCTTTTGCAGAATATAAGGCTGCTCGTTTTTTGATAGATCATTATTGATTAGCCATTGTGTGAACGATTCGCTTTTACTCATAGTAACAGAAGGAGAATTACACAGAAACTGAGTCCAAGACGATGGAAATATTCACTTGTGAAGCCTTTCTTAATATCCAGCAGACGACAAATAATCACGTGTAGGCAGGCCAAGTACCCAGTTTTAACGGAAGGAGTTTTAGATATATCTTTATGAGGGTATATTCAACCAAAAAAAATATAAAAAAAAATAACAATAGATAGCTCACCTGGACAAAGTCCTACTCAGAACCTGCTATAATTCATATTGATGTTTGGACCTCTGTTGATTTTGATTGTTATTGAGAAGCTAAGTGTCTTCTCTCACTATTGTAACCATTGAGGATTAGTAGGAACAGGGATACTGAGGCCGGAAAAACGGGTAACCCATGCAAATTCATAATGAAAATTTTTATTAGGTTGTCATTAGCCTACATTTCTTTTTTTTTCTAAGAAAAATATAAATAAATATACATAAATAATGTATATACGGAATATTGCTGATGGCACTGAATCAAGGTCAAACAAACCAAGTAACTCTAAGTCATTTCCTGGAAGAATTCTTAGATCAAAGGCATAGATAGCTAGATTAGCGTTGTATGCTCTAATTTGCGGCTTAGACTGGCATTTAGATACGAAGTACGATATTCAAAGTGAGTTCGAAATACGCTAAGAGCCTGAATCTCAATATTGATTGACAGACTCAAAAACTTATGAACAATCTTGAGTCTCGTTATATGTATTGTTTGATGCATTTTTTAATAGTATAGTATACATGTATATTAAGTAGAATTTTAAATCAACACTATAAACACTGTTACTACATTTTCAACAATGGACTCGCGTGATACAAATCACGGCCAAACGAACTTTAACCAGTTCAGTGGTGCAGGGAATGGGGAGCAGCAGCACCAAAGCTTTATGTACCAAGAGCAGGACAATCATGGAAGAACTCAAGCGGGCAATCAACAGACTTTAGAATACTTGCTGCAACCAGGACCCGCTAATCCTATAGCTCAGGGACAATACTACATGAATGCCCCTTTTCCAAATCAACCTACCGCTGGCTCACTTCATTTCAACTATCAAAATAATCCAGCATCGAATTTCACGCAGCAAATTCCTAATAGTAACGGCTTTCAGGAAAGTCAGCAGTTCGATTTCCAGGATAATTTTGGCCGTATCTCACCCCCTGCCGAAGGACCACAAATCCCACATTCAAATTCAATAGCTCAATCTCACGGAGCTTTCCCGAATGTTCCACCACTGCTTCTGGCTGAAGATTTTGCTGTTCTAATGAACAACAGAATAAATTCGCTGAATTTAGGAAGACTTGATATTGTTGGGTCAGACGTTCCATTTATTGCCCAGAATAATATGCTGATTACAAATACGAAGAACCGCAATAATTCCTCTGCAATACATATCAGTAAGAATGTCCCTGAAAACCTCGAGCATGGCAATGCAGAAATGAATATCCAAAAACTGGAACCAAAGATTGATCTGACAACAAAACAGATTGAACAAGTACCAACTAAACCAACAGTTGATGCAAAGGCTACTGATGGAAAACCAGATGAGAATATAGTAAAACAAGACGAAAATATTTCAAAACCAAGTAATGAAACCTCAAGGAAGCGTTCATTGGAAGAAGGGTCCAATCTTGAGCAACAATCAATTGATAATAATACTCATTTGCAAAAGAAAATCAGGTCTGGCAGCGATGATTCTCATCTTAACGAAAATAAAGAGCCTAATTCTACAATTGATTCAAAAAATAAGAATATCACAATAGCCCAAGTTGAAGAAAACGTGCATCCAAAAAATTCCTTAGATGTTCTCTTAAGTCAAAAGAACAAGCTACGGGAAGATCAGCATGAATCCAAGACTCCAGAGAAAATCACTCATTCTTCCTCACTGAACTCTACCGAAAAAGCAAAAGATGCTGGTACAGCAGACCCCAATTCGCAAACAGTTGTGAAACAGGGAAATAAGAAAAATGCTGAGGTAGAAGCAGGTGCCCAGTCTGATAAGTTTGTTGCTTTAGTGGATGAAAAGATTATAAATACTCCTTGGAGATCCTTGGATGATTTTCGCTACATAAGTACTGATGAGCGATTCGAAGCAACAACCAATGTTTTATATCAGAAAATGAGTCAACTGTTGACTGGTCAACATGAATTGAAATTACTAATTTTATCGGTAATCAATAGCTGCTGCTTGGCTAATGATCTCCCCAAGCTCATGACGAGACTTTGCATGATTTTGATGGCTTTCGGAAGGGCTTCCTATGGAAAAAATCCTGATTGGAGATTTGTCGCTTTGCAGAGCATTCAAGAAATGAGACAAATGTTTCAAAAGTCCAATAATAATGTTATAGATTTTCAATCTGATTACCTCAAAAAGAATAAAATGTTCATGAGAGTCTCCAACTGGCTACGTTTCGATATGTCTCGTAAAGCATATCCTGATATTCTTAAGTCATTGGAATTCTTAAAATCTGTTGGTTTGGATAGAGAATCATTAGAGTATTATAAGATTTTGCCCGTTCTCAAAAAAGTTTTAACTTTTGAAGACCAGAAGGACCTCATCAATATTACTAACGAAATCTTGGAGTTATCAATATCTAAGAAGAATCAAAAGACAACTACCAAGGTATCAAATGAACCAAAAAAGACAGCCAGTACAGGTGCTGGTAGTAATACTACTGTTTTGAATAAAACAGCGCACAATAACCCTAAACGCAATGATACAGTCTCAAATAAACCCTCTATTACTAAGGTTAAAAATAAAGTGGAACTCCAAAAGCCTGCTATCCAATCAACTGCTCAAAGTAGTATGTTTAAAAATTTTTTGCCAAATAAACATTCAGATAAAAAGGAAGAATCAATAAGCTCAGTAGGTCCTCTGCCATCAAGTTTGGATGCAGAAACAAGTGGAAAACTGCCCAACTCATCAAAGGCGCTTGAGCTGAGCAAACAAACAATGTCAAACACTCTGTTTTCCCGATTTTTGCCAAGCAAACAACATGAAAAGAAAGCGGGCACAGATAACAAGAGTGAATCTATTACTGATTCTTTACTGAATTCGGAAAGTGACAAAGTCACTAGTGATACCTCAAAAATATCATCTGCACTGTTTGCCAGATTTTTGCCATCCAAAAATGATGAGAAACTGGCTCCTTCTGATGCAGGCCCTAATGCTAATAATCTGGATATTGTGGAGGTCGAAGAGGATGCCTTGATTGATCCAAAAAATGGTCTCAAAAGTATTTTGAGAAGACAAAAAGACACTTCAAAAACCATTCGTAAAAGAAGAAACGTCAGTGTTAAATGGAAAAACGAGGAAGATCTTGTTAGCGTGAAGCTCTTTGATTCAGATTTGGTCGATAGGGATTTAGCAGCAGAAAATGCAAACTTACATGAATTGCAGTCAAAGATAGTACCGCGGTTACCAGTTGAGTCTGATCAAACAATCGAATGGCACGAGCCAGTTGCGGTGGACTTCAAGAATATTCCGTGGTGTCCTTTTATTGAGGAGAACTCAACTAGCAGAGGTGGCTCTTTTAAGATCGAATCTGAAGAAACAGATATTCAAGAAAGAAGAGAATGTGCTATTGGCGAAGTCACGGTTGATACTACAATGCAAAGTCCACACGAACCTCCAGACAATGGAATTGGTGGTATGGCCGTGAGTAATTCGAACGGGCTCACGTTGAACACGAAGATAATGGTTCCATTTTAGGGGTTTTTCAAGCTTTTTTTAGTTAGAGTTTTCTTTTCTTAGGTTGTCAGTTTCTTTAACACCTTCGACATCTTTTGAATATATGCATAATAGATTTTTATTTCGTTCATTTTATATTGTGGTTGTGTAGATAACATTATAATATTATATATAATTTACTGTATATTTTCTCTCTAGTAGATATGTATATCTTGTGACTGCATCGTAAAATAGGTCGTTCGACCTGAACTCAATATCACATGCAGTATTCCTTTTTTTTTTTAATATCTTTTTTAGATGCACAACAAAATTCATACAATGAATGCTATTCACATATATAAAATATCACTAGGGAAATATATATATATATATATACATAGCATTATCAACGCATAACGTTAATGGTAATATCCAACAAATCACGATTATAAAAATAATTCCGTTTATTGACTTGAATTTCATGAAACTGACTTAATTATTCCATACTTGGACAATTTATTATCAATCGCTACCCAGTCCATCTTGCTGCTCTCATCTCCAATTGTTTCAGAGTCCTACCTATAAAGAATGTACTGGACTGGATTTTGGGATGGATATCTAGGGTTGTTCAAAAACTTTGTTAAACAAAGTAAAGTGGAAGCACCCGACTTACAGCGGCCTAATGCCAGAATGATTCAAACTCAATTGGTGATAGCTTTCTCACTTGGATTTTTGAATTTAACTCTTTTTTGCATTCTCAGAAGACACTACCCCAAGTTTTACAGTTCGAGACTTCTTAGAAGAAAGGGATTACCTACCATCGACCTAAATTCCTTTTTCAATTGGCTAAAGGTTGTTGTAAAAGACATAGATGAAAGAAAGGTTTTGGAACATGCTGGATTGGACGCATTTGTTTTCTTGAGTTTCTTCAAGATGGCAATAAAAATTTTAGCGGCCTGCTCCTTTTTTGGGTTTTTTGTCATATCACCTATAAGATATCATTATACTGGGGGCTATGACCAAGATGATGCAGGAGATTTTTCGGTAACTGACTCGCCAGCGCCTGCACAACCCGAAGAATTCAAAAGTTATTTGTGGATGTATATGGTTTTTACTTATATTTTCACAATCACGACTGTATGGTGTCTTTATCATCAAACTAATCATGTATTATCTATTAGACAGAAATATTTGGGTAAACAAAATTCAATCACAGACAGAACAATTATCTTGTATGGGATTCCAGCAAATTTGAGATTCACGGATAAACTAGCAAACCATATTGAACTGTTAAATATAGGAAAAGTCAGTTCAGTTGTTATATGCAAAGAATGGAACCGCTTGCAAAACTTGTTTAAAAAAAGGCAATCGGTTCTTGTAAATTTGGAGAAAGAATGGAGCAAGTATTTGAAACCTTTAAATATATCTTCCAAATCCTTTGTTTTTCAGAATAACGAAAATGGTATGTTCGCACTAACCACAAATCGTGAAGGTCAAGCCAATGAAGAAGAGAATAGTGAAGAAGTTCTGAGAGATGACTATTCCGCAGTCATTACTAATATAGTCAACAGTACAGCTTATGGCAGTTCATATGGAATAGTTGATGAAGAAAGTGAGTTTTTATCCTCAAGTGATAGTCCTAATAACTCATCTGGTTATAATTCCTCTATAAATGATGAGCTTTTGGAAGTTGATGCTGGTGATATAAATTTAGAAAATGATCAGTTGAAATTAAAACGCCCTAAAATTTCTGTAGGGTTTTTTGGTCGCAAAATTGACTCAATTAATTATTACTCGACACAACTAAATGAAATTGATAACGAAATCAAAAGTGCTAGATCTCAAATTTATCCTTCCAGTCCAATTGCATTTGTTACTATGGAATCTGTAGCTTCAGCACAGATGGTTTCTCAAGCAGTATTGGACCCAAGAGCTAACTTTTTGACATCCAAACTAGCACCTGCCCCACATGATTTAATATGGGAAAACGTTTGTCTATCCAGGAAAGAAAGAGCAGTGAAAACCTACAGTATTACTTTAGTAATTGCTATTATTAGCATTGTATTGATTTTTCCAGTATCCTATTTAGCAGCATTGTTGAACACAAAAACTATTTCTAAGTTTTTACCCAAGCTAGGAAAATTTTTGAAAACTCATAAAGAAATTGAAAATTTTGTTACAGGATTGTTACCCACTTATATTTTCACTCTTTTCAATGTTACTCTTCCATTTCTATTTGTTGCTTTGTCTGCAAGACAAGGGTTTATATCACATGGCGAAAGAGAGCTATCCTCTGTTTCCAAGAATTTTATTTATTTGTTTGTGAATATGTTTTTAGTGTTTACACTTGCAGGTACTGCATCGAACTATTGGGGTTTTTTGAGTGATACAACGCAAATTGCGAAACAATTGGCCACTTCTTTGAAAGACTTATCATTATTCTATGTTGACTTGATCATCTTTCAGGGAATCGGGATGTTTCCTTTCAAATTGTTACTATTTGGTTCGATTACGAGATTTCTTTTCAATTACTCGAAAAGCAATACAGCAAGAGAACTAAAGACCTTATATAAGCCTCCGGTTTTCAATTTTGGGTTATCATTACCTCAACCGATTTTGATTTTGATTATTACCATTACATACTCGGTGATGTCTACCAAAATTTTAGTTAGTGGTTTGATTTATTTTATTGTGGGTTACTATGTCTACAAATATCAATTAATGTACGCTATGGTACACCCACCACACTCCACAGGGAAAGCATGGCCGCTTGTCTTTCGAAGAATAATATTAGGATTATTAATTTTTCAAATAACAATGGCGGGTCTTCTAGCACTTGAAAACGCATTCATATTATCAATTTGCTTATTACCACTTCCAATAATCACCTGTGGATTATTATATGATTTTCATAAACATTATTTGCCTCTTTGCTACTTTATAGCATTGCGTTCTATTAAAAGTGATATAGAAAACGATCAGTTTTACGACGATCCTTCCGACAGACTTTCTGAAGATGCGAATGAAAACACGGCATTACTTGGAAAATCTACCCGACAGACAAATAAAGGAAGTTGCGGACTGACAGATACATTAGAATGCTCTGGGTCCTATTTTGGTACTGAGTTCATAGCGACTATAAATCCAAATCTTTTTACTAATTTCACATCTTCTGAAAATGATAGTTATAGAAGAGTTTTACATGAACAGACCATTGATGAAATCAGGGAAAAAAATTTGACCTATGAGTATCCATTTTTACATCAACCTTTGGATGGTCCATGGATCGCTGTAGATGGTAATGATGCTGTTATGATTAATGATGGTATCACAACACACAAAAGATTAGAGTTTTTTGAGTGGGAATAGGTAAGCTATTATTGCAAACTAATAGTATTCATCCGCGAAAGCAGGCGGTGTCAGTTTACTGTATTATATTCTTTTTTTTTTTTCTTTTTTTTTTTTTGTTCACAGTTTTGATAATTCTTTTCTTTCTATCTCATATTTATTAAAGTTTTTGCGTTTTTTAGTTAGGTCTTTGTTTTTTAAAGCTCGTTTGTTTTTAAAAGATAAGTCTTCTCAATATTCTTTTTTGGTAATTAATTCTTGGTCAATACATGTTGAAATTTCAGTTTAGGATATAAGACATATGCTTGAATGAAGCGTTGCATCTACAATCATCGCTACAAAAAAAAAAAAAAAAAAAAAAAAAATTGGACAATTGAAAAAATAAAAGGAACCCATTTCAATGTCAGTATGTCAGTTTAAGTTCTTCAAATAATTACGGATTAATTTGACAATAGCAACCTGATAAACTTTATATGTTATGACTTTTAGAAGATAGCAAAAGATAATTTTCTGATTTTGTGATGTTCGTTTCTCGTGGAGCTGTTTATCACTCTTTTAAAAGGTCAAATATTTGCTTTCAAAATCCACAGACTCTCCAAAGAAAATGCTTTTGGAATTCTGTTTCAAAATTGAATGGAAAGAATGAAACAAGCAATAAAAATTTAGGTGTAGAAATTGGAAGTGAAAATATCGAGGTCAAATCAGCAAGCAAAGATACAGGCTCGGAAAAATTGGAGAAAGAAAATGAAACCCCCATATATCTGAGTAATCATATTGCAGATACTGAAGATCAGTTCATTTTGGACGAAATTATCTCATTAAGCGAAAAAGATTCTGATAAATCAGAGAAACAATCAGATCTTATAAAGTCAGAAAATTTACCAAAAAACATCAATAATGAGCTATACAATGTTCTCAGCAATACAGAGGAAGAACAATACGATTTACTAGAACACCTCGATTCTAAATTAACGGATAAAAAGTCAAATCATGTTATTTTAAATGCTCAGACTTCAGGTGTAATAAAAAGAATTCCTCAAAATTTTCAAAAATACCAGTCAAAGAATGAAATATTATTTGGGAGAAAGTCCAGTTCGAAATTTACTAATAATAAGAGTAAGAAGGGAATAAAGGCTTCTAGTCTGAAAGACGAAAGATTGATTTCTGGCGATACTGCTAAACAAGAGTCTCTTGATGAAATTAACTCTGTAGATATCTTGTTATATGACATTGTAAATGAAACAAACGATGATTTGTTAGTCTTCCTGAAAAAAGAAAATGAGGAGCATGTTTTCAGTTCCATAGATGATTTAAAACCACCATCAAACATTATATCTCACACTGAATATAGAAGACTATTTGAAACAGTCATGTCAAGTTATAAGAGAGCTAATTTGGTTGATTACTGTAAAAGCCATTTCAAATCAGATAAATTACCAACATCTAAGGTGAAGAAATATTATGTCAATATGATTTTGGAAGATATATGGTGTTTGAAGTCTACAAGTAAAAAAAATCTTACTAAAATCAAAACGAAGGTTTTTAATTCTGATAAAAAAATTAATTTTTTCATTTTTAACAAAAATAGCAAAATATTAAACAAAATTAGGTCTAACTACGTTGATTTATCACCTAAGGGAACCGACAAGTTTGTTGCCAAAGGTACTGAATCTCGCTTGCAATGGTTTGAAGCTACATTTAACTACTTTCTTCAGGGATTATCTAAAGAATACATCGATTTTACTGAGCTTAACAAGTTTGTTCAAGATTCTGTATGTTTTAGTAAAATTCAGGATCAAGATAATGTTTACTTTGAAAAAATTAATGATAATGAATACATCTTGAATTCTTCGCTGAATGTGAAATTACAGAAGGTTAAAAGATTAATCGTTTGGGACATGAATTACAATCCAAGAGAACAGAATACTGTTGGAGAGTTTTCCAAAAATTTAGCGTACTATAATTATGACAATTCTAAGTCACTCCCGTGGATTTTCAGATATGATTCCTGGGGAAGATTAAGACAGGCACAAGTAGCTACAAAATTTTTGGCTGATAGTAAAATTGAGTCAAATTCGACTGAATATAGTGATGCTGATATTGATAAATTGTTTGATAGATTAAATGCAGGTAAAAAAGAAAGTTTAATCAGTGCAACTTTTGGTGAATTTTTGCTCAATTCAAAAGTGAAAGAATATTTGGGTGAAGCGAATGGTACTAGTAGGTTTTTAAGGGAAACCAAATTGATTGATAAACCATTCACCTTTCAAACTACCTTACCAAAATTGAAAGAACAGACTATAAAAAATCCATTGTTCTATGAAAACAAAGAATTGTCTGAAGTTGATAGTGCTGTTTTGGATAATCATACCTATTTGGCGCAAATTAGATTGATGCCAAACCCATATATTGAAAAATCTTCGAAAATATCAATTACTGATGTAAATAATTTACAAAAATTCCCAGTGATTGAAATGTGGATGGAACTTGATCAGAGAAACGAAATTCAATATGATACGCTATCTGTATTAGCTGTGTCTGAAGAAAATAATCATTATTTAAATTTGAGTGATAAAGTATGTGATTTAAAGATAAGTAACACAATCACAGATACAATTTTCAAGTTACCAGAGGACAAAACGGATTTTTCAACTCAAGAAGATGTGGGCTCATTTGATTGGCTAGATAAAAAAAATGATACTGTTCCTCTTCAATTTAAAGAACAACCAGATATATATAGATTTTTGAAAGAGTCTAAACTTTTCTTTGGATCTGATAAGGGCGTTCATGTTTCCAAAGAGTTGACCATTAATATGAAGGATTCCGAAGGCAATGTGGTACCGATAAATTATATTTATGTTAATTCAAATTACAAACGTCAATTGGATTTTGCTTACAAAGATGAGTACTTATTACAATTTTCTACTATTCAAGGCGGAATTTTGGGAGGTGAAAGAATCGAGGTCAGTTTAATCAATTATCTGAAGGAGAACGAGGATTCATCTGAAGCTGCAGAAAAGAAAATAGCTGAGAGTATTGAACTTAATTTGGAGGAGAAAAGAGGGAAATTCAAAAGATTTTTCAGAAAAGCATTGCAATTCGTCGATGAAATATCTGCCAATTAGAAGAATTTGGTAATAGTGAATACTCGGAACTACTAACTTAGTTTCTCAGATTCACAAGACAGGATGATTACTATTATAAAAAAAAAAAAAGGATGAATGAACTTTGGAGAAATGACTTTCACATTTGATGACAATATCAATTTACGCATGCTATTTAAAGTTTTGTCGTTGAATTTGCAATTGATTGATGCTTTGATGTTGAGTCACTAATAATTTTTTTCTATGTTTCTTGTTTCTTTTTCGTAAATAATAGCTTGTAAATAAACAAAACATGATCAATAGATGATATGCGAATGCCAGTAAGTAAAAAAAGGAATTCAAAAAATAATATAAAATAGGAAACACTGTAGAGTTGCATACAATAAAAAAACGTCAAGTATTTCTTTTCAAAGTAATATTATAGGAATATCATATATTAGGAAAATATTAAAGCAATATTATATTTGAAATGCTACGCCAAAAGAACACATTTTGGGCATATCAAATATATATAAAAAACTATATATACTCATTATATACAAGTAGAAGCAGTAGATTGCGACGAAAATTCTCAACAGTTGCCAGCAATGTGTTGAGAGTTACTGGAGGAAGAGGAAAGCTCTAACCAATACATCAAATGATCCATAGTGATGTCCAAAGTGGAGAATATTAAGGGCATGTAGCTGATGACAGCAAAACATGAAGCGCTGATGAGCATGAACTTGACCATCAGGGCTGTGTGTGAATCTAGGGAAAGCCTCTTGTTTTGTGATGTGGTCAGCTATAAGATGTGGGCCTTGTCTGAGATGAGCGTCAGCAGAGAAGATGAAGCGATTCGATTCAAGTCAGGAAAGGCAAAACGATTCTAGCGTCAGCAAAGAAGGGCAAACGGTCGATCCAAGCCAGGGAAAAGAAGGCGGCTGTCTATTGTTTTTTTGGGGGTATTATTAGTCAGCAAGAAACGCCTGTGAAACAAGTGATCCAAAGCTATTTCGCCTAGTTTTGGAGCTCTTGTCTGAACGGCGATGGGTTAGAATAGATGCTATTGGGGAAAAGGGGGGCTAAAGAAATGTCCAAAAATGTTCAGGAAATAAAGGAAATGACAGTGGTTGCACAGCTGGATCAGTCAATACCATGATATTGGATCTCAAATACAAGGTTTTTCTGTTGCTTATATACTGATGGGTGCAGGGTTGAAAAATTTCTTTTTTCATAGAAGTATTTTCTATTTTTTTTTTTTTTTTTGCTCAACCTCATGTACACGGATGCGCGGATACAAAATGTGACAGGAACGTTGATTCTAAAGTGGCAGCTAGCAATAGAAAACTTCAATAACGCACGTTGAGACCAACAAATAAAAACGGACGGAGTTGCTGTTGGATTTCGAAAAAGAAACAGTTGAAAAAATCAACCGAAAAATTAAATCTCGCACATACAAACATATGAACCCAAACACTAAACATCTAAATGCTTGAAAACCCAAACATGGGTAAACCAAAACCATAGCATAAGTTTACATCATCGAACCAAGACAAAGTTAAAACCTAACATTTTACATTATGACATCAAAAACTTTTGACATCGCGAATGCCTCACGTGATGAAATTCTTACACTGTAACATATGCTGAATTTCCAGTTACACTTGCAATTAATATATGCACATGTTTTTCAAGCAAGACTATAAATATTAGTCCAACTATATTTACGAAACTTAACTGTTATATGGTTTTAAAATCTTGACTGTTATATGTTTTTCAAAACTGAACGGTTAAATGGTTTAATATATGTGACGGTTTTCACATATTGGCTGCCCTAATGTCTTGCGGCACCCTGGATCCTTCGATTTTTCGCTGCACAGTCAAGAAACTGTGGATTACTAATAGCAGAAAAGTAGTCTCAGCGCGGCCAAACTGTGGTGGCTTGCAATAACGCTAAAGAAAAAAAAAAAAAAGAAAAAAAAATCCAGAAGAATGAAAAAGCAAATCCTCAACATGAAGCAGACCACCGTAATCATTGCCTCAACTTCAGGTCAAACACAGATAAAGGCATCAATATAGCAGCTAGATTTCGATCTGAACTTCTCTGGACTTTCGAAGTACATACGATAAACATTCGTGACACACTAAGTTTGAGGATTCATCAAGAACTAAACATCTTGGATTTCCCATTTTTGCACCCGCAGATTGATAAAACTGATTAAAACAAATAAAATGGCAAAAGTGGTCAGCATCCAAACAGACGACCAATTGGTCGATCTCATCAACAACTCCGACTCCGAAAAGCTAAACATCCTTTTTTTCTACGCAAAATGGGCAAATCCTTGCACTCAAATGGCCCAGGTGTTCCAGACATTGGCAGAGTCACATCCAGAAATATCCTTCTTGAGCATCGATGCCGAGTCTTTGACCTCAGTGTCCGATTTGTTCGAGGTTGAGACTGTTCCAAGCTTTATTTTGATCCAGAACTCAACTATTTTGAAGGAAATAACTGGATCTGACCCTAAAGAGATTTCTAAGGCAATTGCAGATTTCAAAGACGGCAAACTCAACCTGTCAGCCTCTGAGTCCCAGGAAACTTCCGTAGCTCCTGAAAAGTCTACTCCACTAGAACCAACTGCCACCGCAACATCGGCAGCCCCAGCCCCAGCTCTAGCTGCAGAACCTGAAGAAACCGAAGACGAGTTAAATGAAAGATTGACAAAGCTCACCAAGGCAGCCCCAATAATGGTTTTCATTAAAGGTACCCCTTCGGAACCAAAATGCGGTTTCTCCAGACAGTTAATTGCCATTCTCAGAGAGCATCAAGTCAAATTTGGCTTTTTCAATATCTTGAAAGACGATTCCGTCAGACAAGGCCTAAAAGCCTTTAGTGACTGGCCAACGTTTCCACAAGTTTACATAAATGGTGAGTTCCAGGGTGGTTTAGATATTATCAAGGAAAACTTGGAGGACGATGAAAACTTTTTCGAAAATGCTTTGGAAGAACAATAGTTGACATCAATTAAACTGAATGTGTTTTTTATTCTCATTTTCTCTTTTTTTTTCATCAATTTATTTCTTTACTATCTTTCTCACTTACTATATAGACTTGCTGCAACTTAATACAATCAACAAATGCTTTTACCTGTATCATGCAGATATTCCTCATGAATAAGATTACACACAAACTATTAGTTTGATTCTTCGTTCATGGTGAAAAAAAAACGCTTTCTCATTCGTACGAAAGTCTCAGTTTTGAAAAAATTCTTCGAATATAGCATTTACCTTTTTCGTTCATTTCAAAAGACCAACCACGAAGCATCAGCACATGGTGAATGCTTTTAGTTCACAATCGGGAAACCTTTTGCGAACAGCCTGAAAGACACTCAGAAAACATCTGATTAGCTGCAGAAACCTTTATTTGGAAAATAAAAAAATGATGTTCGTCAAATTTTTTCACAAATAATAAAGGCTATCAATCTTGTTAAATCTCAATGGTGGAGGTCAAGACAGCTTTTCAACGTCCAATTAAATTGAAGAAGAAATAAAACTGAAAAAATTATGCCGTAGGTTCCTGCAATTACGTAAATGCGAAAGCACCTAATTTGACAGGGTCTTTTTTTTTCTTTTCTTTCTATGAAGAGCAGCTATCTCGATAGAATAGTATATAAATGGGTTTGATTTCTGGTTAATATTTCAACACTTTCAGTTTGCTATTGCTTTTCAATCGATAGAAGAAACGATTTTATATCGGTATAGATTAAGATAAATTGACTGAATTGTTCTGGCAACCGCAGCAAAATCCGTTTTAATAAAAAACAAACAATAGCATCTATGCAAATACAACAAATATCTAAGGAAAAGTATAGATTAGAGATTGCAAAATGAACCAAGTTATCCAAAGAATAATCAAGAGAACTAAAAAGACTTTGTTTTCTTCTGCTATCAATATTTTGTTGGTTTTTGTACTTGTTGGCCTAATATGCGGAACTCTCCAGCTTAATCCCATTCTTGTCTTTGGTACAAACTTTTTAGCAATTATTCCACTTGCTTCAGTTTTAGCGTTTTCCACCGACGAGATCGCCGATAGAACAGGCTCAACCATTGGTGGCTTGTTAAATGCATCTTTTGGAAATGCAGTTGAGGTTATTATTTCCATCATTGCGTTGAGACACAATCAGATTAGAATTATTCAAACATCAATGATTGGCTCCATTCTATCTAACTCCTTGTTAGTTTTAGGATGCTGTTTTGTAGCTGGTGGCTATAACAGACTTCAGCAAAAATTCAACAAAAATATTGCGCAGCCAATTAATTCTTTGATGTGTCTTTCAGCTTGTTCATTAATCATTCCTGCAGTCTTTAATGCCTCTGTTGACCATGGCGAGTCAAGTCCAGAACATCCATCTGAAATGGTTTTAGGCATATCCAGATATTCATCTATTATTTTGTTGATTATATATGTTTTGTTTCTCGTCTTCCAGCTCTACACCCACAAATCTCTTTTCGATGAAAGTTTACAAAATGAACTGTCTGATGTCGAAGGTTCCATAGTATTAAATGATGATATATCAGTGAGTGAAAAGGAGGAGGTAAGTTGCATAGAACCCATCATTGTTTTGGCCCTCACAACCATTTTGATATCGTTTTGTGCAGATTATTTGGTCGGTTCAATTGATTCATTAGTTGAAAAAACAGGTCTTTCAAAGACATTCATTGGGTTGGTATTAATCCCAATTGTAGGAAATGCAGCCGAGCATGTCACTGCCATGTATGTTGCTATGAAGGATAAAATGGATCTTGCTATTGGTGTTGCCCTAGG
Source organism: Saccharomycopsis fermentans (assembly GCA_002564245.1). Classification (NCBI taxonomy): domain Eukaryota; kingdom Fungi; phylum Ascomycota; class Saccharomycetes; order Ascoideales; family Saccharomycopsidaceae; genus Saccharomycopsis; species Saccharomycopsis fermentans. The sequence continues at coordinate 129,298 of JNFW01000001.1, forward strand.
TTCTTCTATGCAGATTGCTATATTTGTTACTCCTTTGATGGTTCTTATAGGTTGGTTGATGAACATTGAAATGAGTTTACAATTCAGTATCATGGAGGTAGTGGTTTTGTTCTTGGGTGTTTTCCTTACGAATTCCTTGGTTATGGATAATGAAAGTAACTGGCTTGAAGGCGCTATGCTTTTGGGGACTTATGTCATGATTGCATTGGCTTTCTATTATGTTCCTGATGACAGTCTTTAGTTTTTCTTTCTTTCTGTATCCTATTGATAATCTTTAGTTTCTCGTGATCTGTTTTTCAAATTCGCGCCATTTTTCTTCATTCTTTTTTCTCCCAAAGATAAATGCTAAAAAGGGTTCGAGAATGCGAATACCTATCTTCTTTTAAAATGTGCATCAATAGCCATAATAAACATTTATATTTATTACAGTGTAAACAAGTTACATTAATTGTTCACAAATGATAATACGAATCGTTGAAATATTTTTGAAATCATTAATATATGATGTAGATAAAATCAAATAGAGCAGGAAAAAAATCCCAAGTAGAGTAGAATTAAGAATCAAGAGAGTGCAATTGGGGTATGAAGAAGATGCAAAAAGAAGTAGAAAGCCTTATTAGAAATAGCTAAATAGCAGAAAAAGTTAAGAAAAGTGCACCCTTTGTTATCGAAAATAGGTGCGAACATTTACCAAATAATTGGTAATTATAACAATGCGAATATAGAAATAAATAATAACCATGCAGTAGAAACACCGTAAACATTACCAGTACCTTGTAATATGGAGGAAATGACAGAAGATGTATCAATACTACCTGTGGCTGTTTCCAAACTTGATGAAATACTGCTAGATGTAGTTGAAATGCTTGAAGTTGACACAGCTTTAATTTCAGAAGATGACAGAGTTTCTGGGACAGAAGAGAAACTTGAAGTTTGGATAACAGTTGATGTGGAGTTCAATGAACAGCCTTCTGAACATGATGTGATTGTTTTCAAGACAGTAGTGTTTTCAGATTCAATGGCGGTGACAGTAGATTCTTGAACCTGGCCATCAGTAATTTCGCTGGCTAAATTTGAAGTTGTCTTTGTGCAGGCTTCAGAACAGGAGGTGACAGTGTCAGTAACTGTAGTTTCATCGCTGGTAACAACTGCAGTTGCGGTGCTGTAGTATGCTTGAATTTGTCCATCGTTGATCTGGCTTATTAAGGAGACAGTTGGGACAGTAGAAGTCAAGGTAGAGCCACCAACGGTGGTGACTGTACCAGTACTGACAGAGTCAACTTCAGTAGCAGTAACAGAAACCAAACTTGTGGTAGTTGGATCAGATGATTCTGCAGTAACAACGACTGTTTCTGAGGAAGTGGCAGCACCACCTTCGGTGACCACTACGGCATTGACAGCGAAGGCAAGCAAAGAAAAAGTGTAAAGTAAGGATTGCATTTTTGATAATTTAGTGAATGAAAGTTGGATCAATATAGTTTGGCAAATAACACAACAGGTTCAGTTAAAAGAATGAAATGAGAGTAGGTTTTTCAGTTGACAATCTGTGTTTTCTTCACAACATAAATACATTTACAGAGGAGTTACAAGATAGATGCAACTGACGAATTACGCCTCTATTTATACTCACTTTTTCACCTTTCCATATTTCGATTTTTCGCCTTTCCGTATTCGATTTTTTATTTTTTCTCAAATATTCAAATAGATTGCTCCTTCGACGGAGTGCACGATGAAGTAGTGGTTTTGTAAACAATAGAAACATTGTTTCAAACAAAAAGGGTAGTTTTTTGGTCTAAAAAGGGAGCGAGAGCCATTTGATTACAAAACGAAAACAGACCACACAATAGGGCCTATGAATTTTAGGGAGCGTGAATTAACCTAATTTGGAGAGAGATCAAATTAAGGTACGCATTTGCCTAATTGGGTAATAGAAAGTATCCTTTCCATCAAATAGAACCTTGGTTCTAGATCCAAATAAACGAAAAATCTGCCAAATACATTAGGAGTCGCATCCAATGCATTCTTCACTCACTCCTGATAATATTTTTCTGTTGGTTTGAAACGTAGCTTAGGGAAGCACAGATCTAAGCATGCGCCAGAGAACAGGCGAACAGGGGAGCCGTTGGAAAATATACTGGGCGAACAGGGAGCCTGGTAAGTAATCTTGATTCATAACCGTGTCTTTTTTTCAACATCCCTTTTTTTTTTAGTCACTGTGTTTCTTTTTTTTAGTTGTTTACTGAATTTCTTTCTTTTTTTTTTTATCTGTTGCGCTTCAAAGCCTCAATAATCCTAGGATAGGCCTGCGATAGAATTCTAGAATTCATTATACAGAACCTGTTTTGAGCCCACGCACACACGACAGTTGGAGTCTTGAGTCAAATGGGAAACCATTTATCGCTTCAATTAAGGGTGAAACTCTGGATAATAAATCACCGATTCAAACTTTGTTGACCTGAGATACATACACACAAACCGCTGAGATAGTTGTATTTTCAACTCAATCAACTGATTTTCGCCCAGCTTATGCTAATTTAGAATTTGGAAATTGGTTTTTTTAATAAAATTTGCCACTGAAGTAAAATATCAATTTAGGAATATTTTTTTTGTACTATATATTCAGACATTTTCTTCTATTCTGAGAAACAATTCAAAATTGATTGTCTGGCCACTAAACATCGTCGTGTCTTTTGGTTTATAAAATATACTCATACGCTGAAGTAATCATCAGTTTAAGAGCCGTGAACTGAAGGAACAGTAGAAAAAGTTTATACAGCCTTGTATTATTAGGTATTATTGGCTTGAATTTCTAAGTAGCGAAACAAGTAGAGAGTAAAAAAAAAAAACGCTAAAGTAGAATCAAACGGAAGAGAGTAGTATAACTAGCTCAAGAACATGGAGAGCATTGACAAGCGAGTGTCTACCACAGACGAAAGAAGCTTGGACGAGGAAAATGATTTCTACGTAGAAAATGAAGACGATTACGAAGAGTACGACAAGCAATTCAACGGCTATGGCGGAAATGAAAAGAACGACAGTGAAGCCTCCAGTAGTGCAAGACCATATTTGTTCAGCACTGAACAATATCCCTGCTTCTGTGAAGAAAACAAACAACCATTGACAAAAGATGAAGTATTCGACATTTTTGACAATCTTCAAAAATGTTTTGGTTTCCAAGAAGACTCAAAGAAAAACATGTATGACCATTTCATGGTTCAAGTAGATTCAAGAGCAAGTAGACTAACCTGTGAAGAAGCCATTATTACCTTGCATGCTGATTACATTGGTGGAGAAAATGCAAATTACAGAAAATGGTATTACGCAACTATGCTTAACATTGATGGCGCTAGTGATTTGACACTTGATGTAGACGCAACTAGTTTTGAAAAAGAACAAGCTTTAAACAGTGAGTCAATTATTTTCCAAACAACTATAGAAAATGAAAAAATTTCAAAAACATTCATTCTTGATGAAGCTTTGAATTCCAAGACATTAGATCCAATCGATCAGCATTGGAAAATGGTGAATGGGACTTTAAGTGCACATACAATGGTTGAGCAAATTGCATTATATTTACTAATCTGGGGTGAAGCCAATCAAGTGAGATTCACGCCAGAAGCTATTTGCTTTATTTATAAACTCGCATGGGATAAGTATAAACACTACAAAACAGGAGGTCTTGAAATTCCCATAGCTAGAGAATTTGAATTCTTGGAAAACATCATTGATCCATTTTACACTTTTTTAAAACTTCAAACTTATAAGAAAGTTAATGGTGAATTCATGAAAAGAGACAGAGACCATAAAAGCGTTATAGGATACGATGATGTAAATCAATTATTTTGGTATAAAAAGGGTTTGCAAAGAATAAAAGTAGACAATAAAGTTGAATTAATAAGTCTCCCAAAAAATGAAAGATATGACAGATTGAAGGATGTGAACTGGAATAAAGTTTTCTTCAAAACTTATAAAGAGAGAAGAACATGGTGGCATATGATTACCAATTTCAATCGTATTTGGATAATTCATTTATCTACATTCTGGTATTACACTGCTTTTAATTCACCAACATTGTATACAGTGGATTACATTCAAACTTTAGATAATAAACCATTACCCCAAGTGACTTTCTCGATTGTTTCTTTAGGCAGTGTCATTGCTTGTATTATCCAAATTTTTGCAACCATTGGTGAGTGGTGTTTTGTACCTCACGAGTGGCCAGGAAGACAGAAGCTTTTGAAAAGATTCATGATAATCCTTTTAATAACTATAATAAATATAGCCCCATCAGGTTATATTTTGTTTTATATTGGTCTAGCAACATTTTCGAAATCAGCATTTATTTTATCAATTATTCAGTTTGTGATATCCATTATAACCACCCTATTCTTCTCTATACTACCTTTGGGTAGTCTTTTTGGATCATATTTAAGTATTCCAAAGAAGAATGGTAGAAAATATTTTGCGTCAAAAGCATTCACCGCCTCATTTCCTGAGTTACCTTTTGCTGATAGGGTTTCTTCTTACATTATATGGTTCATCGTGTTTGCTTGTAAATTCACAGAATCATACTATTTTTTGACCCTTTCTTTGAAAGATCCAATAAGAGTTTTATCTACAATGAGAATGACTCGTTGTGTCGGAGAACAATATATCGGCAATATTCTTTGTTTTTATCAGCCACAAATTGTTCTTGGCTTGATTTATTTGACAGATTTGGTTTTATTTTTCTTGGATACTTACTTATGGTACATCATTGTGAATTGCATATTCTCATGTATCTCTTCCTATAAGGGCGGATTTTCAGTCCTCAGTCCATGGAAAAATCAATATGGATCATTACCAAAAAGAATTTATACAAAAATTCTAGCAACGAATGATATGGCTATCAAATGGAAACCAACAATTCTTATCTCACAAATATGGAATTCCATCGTTATCACAATGTACAAGGAGCACATAATATCGTTAGATCATGTGGATAGATTATTATATCATCAAATTGAATCAGAAGTTTATGGAAAGGTAGCTTTGAAAGATCCATCATTTTTCGTAGCAAAAAGTGATACTACAGATAATGTTGTGACTGAATATTTCCCTAGAAAATCTGAAGCAGAGCGTCGTTTATCATTTTTTGCAAGATCTCTAGCAAGCACAATTCCTGATCCTGTCCCAGTGGAATCTATGCCTACATTTACAGTTTTGATTCCTCATTATTCTGAAAAAATAATCTTAGATTTTAAAGAAGTTATTAAAGAAAATGGAGTACATTCTAAACTTACTATTTTAGAATATTTGAAAATTCTTCATCAAAAAGAATGGGAGTTTTTTGTAAATGATACACGTTTAGTAGCTAAAGATGGCGGAGAGCTCAAGCAAGCTAATGCCGAAGCCAGTTTTTATAATCAAGTAAGTGCTGAGCATGAGGATCCCTACAGAAGCAAAATGTTAGATATACCATTTCTTTTGGTTGGTTTCAAAAGTGAACATCCTGCACTCAAACTCAGAACACGTATTTGGGCATCTCTCAGAACCCAAACTTTGTACCGTACAATTTCAGGATTTATGAATTATGCAAAAGCATTAAGAGTTTTATATAGAGTGGAAAATCCAGAATTAATAAACGCTATCAATGATGAAGGGGGAGATGACGTTAAGGAAATAGAGACTATGGCATTCAGAAAATTCAAAATGGTGGTCTCAATGCAAAGATATGAACAATTTGATGAGCATGAGAAAGAAGCTGCAGAACTTCTTTTAAAAAACTATCCTCATTTACAGATAGCATACTTAGAAAAGGTTAAAACGGAACCTAAATTGGAAAGTGATGATGGCTACACTTATTATTCTTGCGTAATCGACGGATTCTCAGAGATGGATGAAAATGGAAAAAGAAAGCCTAAATATAAGATCAAACTATCTGGTAATCCTATTTTAGGCGACGGTAAAGCTGACAATCAAAACCATGCTTTGATATTCTATAGAGGAGAATACATTCAAGTTATTGACGCTAACCAGGACAATTATCTTGAGGAATGTTTGAAAATACGATCAGTATTATCCGAATTTGAGGAATTTACTGATCTAGACGTTAATCCTTATGTTGCAGGAATCAAAGTGGAGAAGAAATGTCCAGTCGCCATTGTTGGTGCAAGAGAATACATTTTTTCAGAAAATGCAGGGGTTCTTGGTGATGTCGCAGCTGGTAAAGAACAAACATTTGGAACATTATCCGCCAGAACATTAGCAATAATAGGAGGGAAGCTACATTATGGACATCCTGATTTTTTGAATGCTATTTTCATGACAACAAGAGGAGGAATTTCTAAGGCACAAAAAGGCCTTCATCTTAACGAAGACATTTACGCAGGAATGAATGCAGTCTGCCGAGGAGGTAGAATCAAACATAGTGATTATTATCAATGTGGCAAAGGAAGAGATCTCGGATTTGGCTCAATTTTGAATTTTACAACAAAAATTGGGGCTGGTATGGGTGAACAACTTTTGAGTAGAGAATATTATTATATGGGAACTCAGTTACCTTTGGATAGATTTTTGTCGTTTTATTATGCACATGCTGGATTTCACATCAACAATGCTTTTATAATTTTATCAGTAAATTTATTCATGGGTGTTATCATGAATTTAGGAGCATTAAATCAAGAGTCTATCAAATGTAGATACAATAAGGATGTGCCTATAACTGATATTTTAGAGCCTTTAGGATGTTATAATATTCAGCCAGTATTGGATTGGGTGAGTAGATTCGTACTCTCAATCTTTATTTGTTTTTTTATCGCTTTTTTACCATTGATTCTTCAAGAATTTACAGAAAGGGGATTCTGGAAAGCATTTACAAGATTATTTATGCATTTCATATCTCTTTCACCTATTTTTGAAGTGTTTGTTTGCCAAATCTATTCGAAATCGTTAACCGATAATTTAATCTTTGGTGGTGCAAAATATATATCGAGCGGAAGAGGATTTGCTACCGCACGTTTGCCATTTTCTGAACAATATTCGAAATTTGCCACCACATCCATTTATGATGGCTCCTATATATTCTTGGCACTATTATTTGCTACTTTGTCTATGTGGCAACCTGCTATTCTATGGTTTTGGATAACAACAGTTTCTTTGTGTTTAGCCCCATTTATATTCAATCCGCATCAGTTTTCAATGGGAGATTTTTTTGTCGATTATAAAGATTACATGTCATGGCTCACTAAAGGAAATTCGAAGTTTGAAACTAAATCATGGATCACATTTGTTAGAGAAAATAGATCAAGATTCACTGGATATAAAACTGGTAAATTGTCAAGTAAGATCAAAAATGTCCAAAAACCAAGCCTATTTAATTTGATCACTGGTAACGTATTGGTTTCGTTGTTTTACTTTGTCTCAGTGTTTTTTGCTTATACATTCATCAATAGTCAGAATGGGGTACAAAATGTTAAACCTACAAACTCAATATTACGATTAATAATTTCTGTGTTCTTTCCAATTTTATTCAACTGCATCGTTTTGGTAATCACAGTTCCTATATCCTTGACTTTTGGTAATACGCTCAATTGCTGTTTGAAAAACACCGCTACATTAGTTGCTGCTGTTGCCCACGCCTTATCAGTAATTATTTACCTTCTTGACTTTCAAATTCTTTGGTTATTAGAAGGCTATAGTATTTCCAGAACATTGCTAGCATTAATCTGCACAATATCTTTGCAAAATTTACTATTTCAAGCTGTGACCATATTGTTATTAACTAGAGAAGAAAAACACAGTGATGTCAATAAAGCATGGTGGGATGGAAGCTGGATTACTGCCAAAACAGATAATTTTAAAATAATATTGTTCTTTAGGGAGTTTTTCGTCAAGGTGATAGAATTGTCACTCTTTTCATTAGATTTTATTTTAGGTCACTTCTTGCTTTTTATTCAAACACCCATATTGTTTATACCATACATTGATAAATGGCATTCTATAATGTTGTTTTGGTTCAAACCCCATAGCTATTTGTTAAGAATTCCACTTGCTAAAAAGAAAAAAAAGTCGAGGCAGAGAATAGTCATTAAATACGCACTATTATATTTCTTGTTATTGAGCGTGTTTTTGATATTGTTAATAGTTCCACCATTTACAGCTAATTATCTCCCTGATATTAATCGGTACATCCCTACAATAATGGAAGGTATCGTACAACCAAGATATCAAAACAATAATGATACGGGTGAGTTTGCGCCAAAAACAGTCTTGAGAAACACACCTGATGCTCCAGCTATTCAAACAGTGTTTTGAACAATGCAATTTGCTGTTTGTTATCTATTCTCCTTCAGAGAGATCTTAGAAATACACCAAAATTATCGCGATCTACGAATTAATTGTTTTATTTTTTTTTGTTCGCTTTTTTTTCATCTACTTTTTTCTTTTTTTTTTTTTTTTTTTTTTTTGATCATATTACTAGACTACTTTATTTCTACTACTACTATTATTATTTACATATTTGCATATGTAAGTTTTATTTCTCGTGGTTTTGTTTTGAATTTTCTAACAAAAGTTGTTACTTATCGCAAGCTTGTTAGTGAATTGACATCTATAAGAAATACTGTCAAATAGGGTTACATTTTCTATTAAGGTAATCCAATTTTCAAGGATCTAATTATTAAAGATTTGATTTATTCTCTCATTCAACTTTAATTGGTTATCAGGGCATAAGTATTTGATGGTGATAATATAATTTTTGTTAAATAATCTCAGTATTTTTTAGACTACATTAAATCGATTTTAAAGTTTTGAAGATGAATGATGAAAACCATCATTTCCAATCGTGGAATACTAGTCTTCCGATCATTGTATCGCCCACAGATTCATGTTTCAATATAGCAAAACTAATGGCAAAAGAAAAGAATAATTGTGCACTAGTGGAGGACACTATTAGAAAAAAAATAATCGGTATTTTCACCGCGAAAGATTTGGTGTTCAAAGTTGTTTCTCAAGGCAGACATCCTAAACTACTAAAGGCCAAAGATATAATGACTCCAAATCCCATATTTGCGAAGGTGAATGAATCAGCATCCTCGGCTCTTAATAAGATGATTAAGTATAGAATTCGTCATCTTCCACTTTTTGATCTCGATGGATATTGTATCGGCTTATTGGATATCACAAAATGTTTTCAAGAGACAATCAATAGAATAAGAAAGTTAAATGAGAGTTCTCAAAAGCTAAATGAAGCTCTCATGGAAGTTCAAGAAAATATCGCACACATCAAAAACGAAAATCTGATGCAAAAAAACTCAGAAATGTATTATCAAGCCCAAGATATGGTCTTAAAAGCCAAAACTAATATTAGTAATTTATATCAAAATAATTTAGCATTGACAGAGGATAATAATTTTGAAGATTTTGAAACACTTTTAGAGTTAATGGAATCGCCCTCTTTAATTAATATTTTGAGTCTTCCAAATCACACTTCAACAGTATTTGTGGATTCCAATCATACGATTAAAGACGCGGCTGATTTAATGAAAAAGAACAATACCACAGCCGTTCTTGTGCGAGATGCGACGAATAGTGCAAAAAGTGTTATTGGAATATTAACAACTAAGGACATAGTTTACAGAGTTATCGCCAAAGAGGAAGAACCTCAATTCACCATTGTGTCACGTATAATGACACCTAATCCTGAATTTGGTGAAGCGAGTATGGGTGTAGTTGAGGCGTTTGAACTAATGTTTTCAGGTAATTTTTTAAATTTACCAGTTACAGACGATTCCCATAATGTTATTGGTATTGTTAGCGTTTTACAATTGACTACTATGGCACTTTTACAATTACATAAAGGAATGTCAGGAGATCACGAGGAAAACTACAATATTGATGGAACAAGCAATCCTAAATGGGATAAATTTTGGGGTTCTATGGAAATGGGAAGTATGGATGGAGATTTACTGGATATAGGGTACAACAGTTTTAGCACACAAACAAAATCTACTTTCAGCGCCCCAATTCGCTCGCCTACTAAATCAACAATAAGTATTCATAAGAGTAGTTTGAAGAAAAAAAGTATGTCAAATATTCCAAAATTTCGTAGCTCTTCCATTTCCAAAAATGGAAGTACTGTGAGAACACCTCCAATTCCCCAAAATAGTGGAACTTTTCATGATGATTATCTTTACGGATATAATGATGCTTTCGATGATGTAGGATCTGATATCCTACCGGAAGATTCTATTTCATGTTATCTTGCTAGTGAAGCGAATTCTGTGATGAGTGAATCTCAGAAAAATTCATTCAAGGCCCAAAGACAATCATTTCTGTTTAAACTAAAAGATTTAGATGATAGCTCTAGACGAGTTCATAAATTCAGGGTAATGATACCCAAATCAAAGAATGTATTGACCCATTTGAAAGACGCTATAGAGGAAAAATTGGAAATTGATATGAAGAAAAAAGATTTATCCTATGTCGATGAGGATAACGATATGATTTCTATTGTCACCGAAGATGACCTCAAAGCAGCTATGGAAACCGTGAATCAGATGAGCGAAAAGAAGACGGGGTTTACTATTTTTTTGCAACTGAAGTCTAGACCGGTGAAGTCGAAATCAACGGAGAGTCATGGGTTTTTAGAAATTTTGCAGAGGCCAGAGATCATGGTTACTTCTGCACTCTGTATTGTTAGCATGGGGATCTTTTTAGGTCTTACGTTAGGAAAAAAGAAGTAAAGAAGTATGCAGATTCTACTTGTTGATAGGTGCCATTTTTTTATATTTGTCTTTTTTGATATGTTTGTTTTTGCAGAAACCGTTTGTTCAATCGATATCAGTGGACCGAGTGATACTGGCTATTATAAGATTTTGTGCTGATCGAAATTGAGCATGCTGAAAATAGAGGTTTGCAGTTGTCAGAGTGCAACGTTAAAACTAACATGTATATTTATGTAATATTAATATAGTGATGATGGTAATCATTAGCTTTTTCCACTGTTCATTAAGTCAGCACGAGCTTGTGAAGAACTCCAAGGCGTGTACAAGAAGCGAATCGATCTATGTGGAAAGGTTGTCTACAGCTATTTTTTCTCATGATTGCAAAAAACTTTAAACTAATCTGTCAATGCAGGTTGTGAAGAGTCCTCTGACTGCGTTTTTCGCACTATATAGAAAAAAATTGCGAAATCCTTTGATTTTTGAGGTCTGTTTACAGTAAACTGCCAAATTTGAGTCGTTTTTCGATAGGCCAAGCTACCAATCCCTTTATGTTATATGTTTATTTAAAAAAATACTCTTCAAGGCTGTCTTTCAGTGCATATTTTTCTTGGACAGTTATTCCGGGTCACCATTTTACTGTATTTTGTTCATAAATGCAATATTGACCGCTGAAAAAAAATTTTTTTTTCTAACATTTTTTTCTCTCTCAGAATACGACAGCACTGTCGCACCAACACAGTTTAGTAATTAAGTTAGGAAAAATAATATTGAGAGTAACCAACTATCTGGTATCACAGGCACATAGTTAATTTAAAGGGTTTGCCTCTGGAAGAAGTAACAACCACAACTAAGCTAATAATTTGAAACTAAGACAGGCTTTCAACTTTCTCCTAGTAATAAAGGAAACTGCTCACTCGAATCAAGCCTAAATAGTTCGAATTGATCAGTTTGTTTTACTAGTGCTATCCTGCGCCCAGCTATACTAAAACTTGAATTTCAGGGATACCCTGAGAGTATAGCAGAGATTCAGCGATAAAGACCCTATAGGATAGCTTTTTCTTGCTCTTTTTTTCTGTCTTTTTGTCCTTGGCTTTAGCGTATTCCATTTCTCCTGAAGCCATATTTTTTTTGGTTGAAAATTGTGTTTTTGCCTCTGCCATTTTGCTTCCTTTAGCGACTACATTAGCAGCTAGAAATACTCTTACTTTGCAAGCTGCAGCATCAAAAATACCATCAACTTCCCTAAGTTTTGCGCAGTCTTCCTGATTTTCTAGCACTGACCCTCATCAAACTCAAAAACCTCGCAGAATTGAATATTACTACACGCTCCTTAATCAATTAGATATTTTGAATTTGACATGTCCTCTTTACCAGAAAATATCCACTCTACGTTGATTGCGATCTTGGAGGGATTGTTGTCCCCGGATAACAGCGTAAGATCTAGTGCCGAACATCAATTGGAATCGACATGGTTCACTGCTGATGGCATTGAAATGCTTTTACTTTTTTTGGCCGAACAGGCAACTTCAGGTAAGAATGATACTATCAAAGCATTTTCAGCCGTCATCTTCAGAAGATATGCTGTCAGAATACCTCCTGAACACAGCACTAGTATGACCGCGACATCTATTGGTACCATTTCTGAACCTGTGAGGGCTCAGATACGTACTATCTTGTATAACGGTTTTATTGCTCAACAAACCAACAATGTTAGACATAAATTGGCTGATGCAATTGCTGAAGTAGCTGCTATCTCTCAGAAGGGCAGCTGGGATGAATTGTTCCCAACTTTATTCGAAGCAACAAAATCTAGCGATGTCAGTTTTAGAGAATCCTCTTTCAGAGTGTTTGGAGCAAAGCCTTACTTACTTCTTGAGCACACAGATAGACTCTTACCAATATTCAATGAAGGTTTCGCTGATTCAGAAGATTCAGTAAAGCTCATTGCTACAACAGCCTTTGTGGCTTTTTTTGACATCGTTCCTAAAAAACAACGTGGTATTTTTACTCCTCTTTTACCTACCTTGTTGAATGCCTTGCCAAAATATTTAAATGAGGGTAATGAAGATGCATTGACATCTGAATTAGAATCACTCATTGAATTGGTAAGCTTGGCACCAAAAATGTTCAGAGAAATGTTACCTACTATAATTCAATTTTGCTCAGAGATAACTAGGAACACATCTATAGACTTGAGTGCAAGACTTGCCTCCTTGGAATTATTGACAACTTTTTGTGAAGCGGCTCCAAATATGTGCAAGCTAGCTCCGGAATATGCAGAATGTATGGTTTCTCTTACATTACAATTGATGACAGAAATCTGTGAAGACGATGATGAAGCTATTGAATGGCAGAACAACAGTGATAGGGAGGCTCAAGATGAAGAACAATATGAAGCTGCTAGAAACTCCTTAGATAGAGCTGCGCTCAGTTTGAATGGAAAAGTTTTGGCTGATCCATTATTTAGATATATCACGCAGATGATATCTTCCAGTGCATGGAGAGAAAGACAAGCAGCCCTTATGGCATTATCATCTGCTGCTGAGGGTTGCCAAGATGTTTTAATCTCAGAGATTCCAAAAATCTTAGATTTGATTTTACCATCATTGAATGATCCTCATCCAAGAGTCCAGTATGCTTGTTGCAATGCTTTAGGACAGTGTTCTACAGATTTTGCTGATGTCATTCAAATCACAGCTGGGAATAGAATCTTACCTGCATTGATATCTAAACTTACTAATGATTCTGTTCCAAGAGTTCAGACTCATGCTGCTGCTGCATTAGTGAATTTTTCTGAAAATGCTACAAACCAAATTTTAGAACCTTATTTGGATGATTTGTTAAATAATCTACTCACAATGTTACAAGGCCCTCATAGATATGTTCAAGAACAAGTATTGACAACTATTGCTATTGTTGCTGATGCCGCTCAAAGCAAGTTTATCAAATACTATGATACTCTAATGCCGTTATTATTCAATGTGTTAGAATCTGATATAGGAAAAGAAAATAGAGTTCTCAAGGCTAAAAGTATTGAGTGTTCCACTTTGATTGCATCTGCTGTTGGAAAAGAAAAGTTTTCGCAACACTCTGCTCATTTGATTGAATTATTTGGAAAAATTCAGGATGGAATAGAAGATGATGATGACCCTGTAATAATTTATTTACAACAAGGATGGAATACTATCTGTTCCATCATCGGAACAGATTTCCTTCCTTTACTTCCAAAAGTACTTCCACCTCTAATTGAACAAGCAAAAGTAGAACAAGTGGTAAAGCTCGTTGACGAGGGTGATGATGTTAACCAAGACGAACAGTGGGAAGTTTATCCGGTGGCGGGCAGACATGTTGCTTTGCATACTGCTATTTTGGATGATAAAGTTACAGCTATGGATATATTGAGATCTTACTGTGATATCTTGCAAGGCGCATTTTATCCTTATGCAAGACCAATTATCACAGAGATTCTACTACCAGCATTCGATTTCTACTTCCATGATGGTGTACGTGAATCTGCAGCAAACGCCATTCCGTCATTTTTATATGCATGTAAAGTAGCTGGTGACTCTAATCCTCAAGAAATTACTGCTTTGTGGGACATAATTGCAACAAAAATTATTGAAAGTTTGAATACAGAACCTTTGGTGGAAATTATGATCGGATATTATGCATGCCTCTATAAATGTCTTATTTATCTTCGTGATGACTCTTTGACTGGCGAGCATATGGAAAAGCTTGTGACTGCATTAGACTCCAATTTACAAGGCGTATATACTCGTGTTAAGGAAAGAGATGAGCAGAACAATGAAGATGAATTTGATGAAGGTCTAGATGAAGAAAATAGTGAAGTTTCTGACGAAGAACTCTTGGATGAAATAAATAAAACTGTTGCTACTGTGTTTAAGTTTGAGAAGGCTAAATTCATTCAATACTTCCAGTCGCTAGCGGGAACTTTGAGCACATTTTTACAAGACAATAATAAGATTTTAAAATTATGTGGGTTATGTATGGTTGTAGATTTGATTGATAATACAGGTGCCAGTTCATCAATGTTCCAGCAGTTATTTTTGAATGAAGTTGCAGAGTCTATAACTAGCCCTCATACTGCTATCAGAGAGGTCTCAGCTAATATTATCGGCGCTGCTGCTTTACGCGGCGGAGATGAGTATTCTCATTTTGCTATTTCTGCGATAGAGCCTCTCTTCAAGCTGGTTTCTGTTCCAGATGCAAGATTGGATGATAATATAATTCCAACTGAAGCTGCAGTTTCTGCTATTGCTAAAGTTTTGCACATGTACCATACTAGGATCCCTAATGGAGATTTGTATATTTCCAACTGGATTTTAGTATTGCCTATTGTTTCAGATTCCCAAAGTGCTGCATTTGCATATATGTACTTGACGACATTAATAGATAGTCAACATCCTTCTATTGAAAAGAATTTCCCTAAAGTTGTTGATTCGATCCTTCAAGCTTGTGCTCATGGCTCTATTACAGGAAACACTTTAGACAAAACTGTTGCGGCCTGTAAACAGTTACTTGGAAATATTCCTCAGGAAACTGCTATGTCATTTTTCTCGAAATACAATGCTGATGAACAAGCTCAGCTTCAGAAATTATTCAGTTGATCTCGCACAGTGCCTTGAATTCATATATTTATCTATATATACAATAAATTTTATGTATACTTTGGTGAATTTTTTGTTATTTCATATAGTATGATACGCATTTTCTTTTATCTAACAATCTTAAGACTATAGATAGTTTATTTTAGCTCAAATAATATTATTTTTTTATTTATTCAATTCTCTTTATATGTTTTCCATCAAATTTAAATTCGAGTAAACCAATATGGAATATTGGCTAAAGACATGCATTTTCGCTCTTTTCGCCCAAACGTAATAAATACATTACGTGAATAATGTTTTTCAATAGTGACATTCTGTAGGTGCGCGCATGCGCTGATAAAAAATCTATCAGTATGAAAGAAGTGAAAAGCGAAGAGATGAGTATAATTTTTTTTTCTGATAGAAAGAAWATAGTAAAATGAAAAATAATTTCGAAGCAAATAACTTAACTAATCATTTTCGTAGTTAAAAGCATCATTATTACGAGATAATTTCTATCAAATCTCAAAGAAAATAGTAAAATTAGAATAATGGGTCTTGCTGGACAGAAAACCAAACAAAGATTTGGATTAGATCCGAGAAATACGAATTGGTCAAATGATAACGAAAGATTTGGCACACAATATTTGCAAAAATTAGGTTGGAAACCAGGTTCCGGATTGGGGTTGGTATCACATGCGTTAACTTCACACGTAAAAGTAGCAGTTAAAGATGATAGATTAGGTCTTGGTTCAAAATTAGCAAAGAAACACAAAAATATCGATGCGCAAGATGATATAGTTGGTCTTGATGTTTTCCAACGAATTCTAGGGAGGTTGAATGGAAAAGAAGAGCAGATATCTGATGAACTTGAAAGACAAAGAAAAGAAAAAATCATTAATGGTAAATGGGGAATCTCTTTCGTCAAAGCAGAAACCTTAGAAAGCACATGGGATAGAGAAAACCAGAAATATTTATTAAACAATTGCAATAAAAGGAAAAGATCCAAAAGTGATTCGGATGATACTGATTCCGAAGAAAACGAAACTGACACAGCTCATAAAAAGAAGAAACAGAAGAAAGTGAAGAAAGAGAGCAAAAAGTCCAAGAAGCTTGAGAAACTTACGAAACTGAAGGACAAAAAAAGCAAAAAAGAATCCAAAGTTGATAGAAAGCATAAGGATAAGAAGGATAAAAAAGATAAAAAAGAGAAAAAAGTTAAGAAAGTGAAAGAGAAGAAGGATGGAAAGGATTCAAAGAAAAAGAGCCATTCAGATAGAAAAAAATCTGATATCACGAAGAGCGATACTGAAAGAATTGTAAATACCAGATTAGCAGCAAGATCAAGATATATTAGACAAAAGAAAGCAGCAACTATGGACTCCCGGGCATTAAAAGAAATTTTCTATATGGCTCCTCAATAATAATTTGTTTTTGATCGTTTGTAAGGAATAATGGGATCTTATAATAAATTTAAATTTGCATCCTTGACTCGAGCTTTTTGCTTCAGTTTCTTAATATGAGGATTATTATCGATAGGTACTTTTCAACAGTTTTTATTTTATTTTTTTTGCAGCATATTGGAATACATCCTGATGCCTATTTACAAATTGAACTTATAGTTTAAAATGAAAATAAATAGAAGCATTATCAAGAATTTATAAATTAAACGGAAAAACGATTGAACGTAAAGAAAGAAGCAAATTATAAAAACAAAAAATCAAGTAAATAGGTATGATCTGAAGAATTGTAAACCATAAAAATCAAACAGGTATTAGTATATGAGCAAAGTTAATTTGAAAAATAAAAAAAAAATTGAAATAAATCTAAGATATTTGACAAAAATTAAAAGTAATATAAAACGATAAAAAAATATCCTTAAAAGTGAAAAAAATTTGGGTATTAATTTGTAAAAATGTATTTAGTCTCAACTATGGTCGATCCCATTTCTGCATATTGCTTAATTAACTCAAAATTGGACATTTGTAATAGTGCATCTGCATTGACTCGTTCCTCAAAGTTTGAACAAAGCATCAATTTTACTATCAGTTCTAGACTGTATCCATCATTAACAAAATTCAATTCTCCGAGATTTTCATTTACTGCTTTCGAAGCTTTTTTTCTTGAGATCGGACTTGCATCTGATAAATCCTCATTTCTTAATTTTTGCCAAGACTCTCCATTATTTGGTAAATAAATATTTGCTGATGTTTCGAGGATAATAAGACCCAAAGAGAAAATATCAGCAGCTGGAGTATAGATGCTAGATGTCAAAATTTCTGGGGCTATGTAAATACGATCGCCCTCACGATCGAGCTTAAGTGGGGAGTCAGAATCCTTATAGTTCATCACAGACATTCCAAAGTCAGCTATAGTTAGGTTATTGGAAGAATTAATGAATATATTGTCGGGTTTCAAGTCTAAATGAATAATTCCCTCCAGATGAAGAAACGAAACTGCCTCTAATAAGTTAAGCAAAATCTTCCAAGTGGTAAATTCAGGAATAGTACTTTCTTTTTGACTCGAAAGAAATGCCGCAAAAGAACCTTTTGCATAGTAATCCATAATAATATAATCGAAATTTTCGTGGTTAAAAAAATCCACATAACTGACAATTAACTCTTTATAAAAGTACTTATTAGATTTCGTTAAGAGTTGCCGTTGTTTTATATAATTTAACAACTGAACTTCTTCTAGCCTGGTAAATTTGTATTCTTGATACATACATAAAAACTTTGAGATGGGGTCATTATTTAGATTCGTTGGTAACTTATGTTTAGTTTTGCTTTTAAATAGTTGGACAGACCTTTTTCCATTCATTAGTTGCTTTATAGCGTATGTCTTTGATTTGAATTGGACCTTATAAACCTTCGAAAATTCTCCTTTCCCAATTATTTCAACATTTTCGTGACCAAATTTATTGCAAAGAAAAATTGAATCCTCATCAAAGTTTGAGTCAATGCAAAACATAGGGGTCTTAGGAGTCTTTAAAGGAGGCTGAGCAGTAATAGAGGGGTTTTGGTTAAAATAATTTTCCACGGAGCAGCTCCTCATTAGTGAATATCTATTACTGTTTAAGTTTGTCGTTTTAAGCTTGGATTTTCTATCACCGCAATCAATTCTTGAGTTATGCTTTAGAGGTTTGACCACATTATCATTCTTAAATTTAGTGCAGCTACCATTTTTATTATTAACCTGATCCATTTTTTTATGCTTTTGAAGCGTGAATTTGCTGGTGACTGGTGACAGCATGTCGTTTTCATATTCTTTTTCTGATTCTTGAGAAGACTGTCCAGCAGAACCGAACGAGAATTTAGCATAATTTGGCGACAAAGGGGAGCAAAGCGAATCCAAATTAGGTGATAATAAATCAAAACCATCGTTTAAGTTGTTTGATGTGATGAATGATGAGTCAAGTTTCAAAGAAAGCGGAGCACGCTTCTTGAAACTAGAAGTATTGGAAAGTTTTTCTGATTTGTTCTTGGGATTCGAGAGATTCAGGAATAATAATTTATTGTAAAGACCGTTCTGCGTACCCTCTTTAGAATCCTTCGATAAAGTAGAAACATTTTTCGACATAGGTCTTAGTTCAGAAGATATTTGGGCGGAAAGAGATTTAATTTCTTTACTATTATTGAGATTTTCTTTTAAATTGAACGTGTCGGCGTAAAGATTTTCTTTGTCTTTTAAGAAATCATTATTGTTAAATCTTATCGGTTGTAAACAGTTGATCGATTCAGTGATTTGCCCTTGAGAATTATTGAAGCTATTCATCGAAGATCGTTTCAAAACATTTCTGAAAGAGACTTCATTTTTAGTATTTTTATCATCGAACCCTTTTGAGTTCAACAAAAGTCCCGTATTTCGCTTATAAGGTGTACCAGGTGCAATTTTCTTTGATGTTTTGCTATTTTTGGGACTATTGATACTGTTAAAGGTTTTAGGTTCGTCATCATTCTGATCCACGAAAATAGAGCTAGAATTTGCCAATGGAACTGGGGAATTTGTGAACGACGCATCATGTTGATGATGCTTGGATAAAAGACCAGTAGATAGAAAGGCTGATTGTAAAGGTTTTACCAGTTTATAAAATGTGCTATTGTTGAAAACAGAGGTATTATTCATTGACAGAGAGTTTGAGATTTGAGCAGATGAAAAATCTGCAAAAGACAGAGAAGCTTCTGAGTCATTCAAATCGGAAGGAAGCGAAGAATTACTGAATTGTCTAGTTATTTTTTCTGAAGATTCGGTTATGGAGATGGACGAGTCGGAGGAGTTAACAGAAGAGGATGAAGAAGAGTTTGAAATATTATTGGTACGGATTTTGTTAGATGATTGTTTCTTGGGAGAGAATAGTTCTTGCGAAGCTTGACGCTCGCTATGTAACAACAAATCTGGAAAATCATATTTCTGAGAGATCAGTGTGAGAAAATCGTTTGATGAGAACAGTCTGACAATAGAAGAGTCAGTTTTTTGACATTTTTTGAGGTTTGAACCGGAGGAGGTTTTATGGAATGTTTTGGAACTACTAATGAACGCAATTGGGAACTTATCATTCTGATTTGTTATGGAAGATACTACGGGAGAGTTTGATTCTCTTTTTCTCTTGTTTATCGACATTTTATGGCCAGTTTAACGAATAGTGTGTATCAAATGGTCTATGGTCTATGGAAATAAACG
Source organism: Saccharomycopsis fermentans (assembly GCA_002564245.1). Classification (NCBI taxonomy): domain Eukaryota; kingdom Fungi; phylum Ascomycota; class Saccharomycetes; order Ascoideales; family Saccharomycopsidaceae; genus Saccharomycopsis; species Saccharomycopsis fermentans. The sequence continues at coordinate 149,291 of JNFW01000001.1, forward strand.
CATTTATCTATAGGCTGCGAAAAAGAAGGACACAGGACGGAGGGCACTTTCTATAAGGACTGACCCACTAGGAAAGGATACTGAATGAAAATTAAACGAGAGTCCAATGAATTTTGAATATTGATATCAAGAATTGGAGTATCAATCCCAGGAACACCAGCAATATATCATAGAAAAGAACTCAGAATACAAGATATTCAAAGAAAACAAGATAGTCAAAAAATTGAGAACAATTGAAGAATTCAGGAAAGTCAAAAAATTCAAAACAATTGAAGAGTTCAAGATAACCAAAGAATTCAAAATAACCAAAGAATTCAAAATAACCAAAGAATTCAAAATAACCAAAGAATTCAAAATAACCAAAGAATTTAAAGTAATCACAGAATCCAAACCAATGTGCAAAGGAGTATGTATGCTGTAAGAATTTTAGAGGAAATTAGTCTTAGAGGATCTACAAGGGTATTTCATCGATATTAAAAAAAAAATTCTATTCAAATAGAGTTTCTGTGTTTTGATAATGCTTATTTTTATGTTACCATTTTAGGAAATATAATAATAGTAAATGAAAAAAAAAAAGCTGCTTGTATGGTTAAATAGCACGCACCATAAAATAACAATGTATGCTTTCTCAGGGATTCTGGAAGAGGACTTGTAGGGTAAAGACAAAGCGCTAATGGACGAAAAGGTTATCTCTTGACTTTTTGTCTCTTAAATACAAACATGTGTGTATTTTTCGGTTTAACTTTGCGAGAATCTGACTGGGTTGTCTATGAATCTATTGATTTTACTGCTTAAAGACTTTAGTCAACTGTTTGTCTGTAAATATGCATTTTATTCCCTACAAAAATTTAGATTGAACTAACGTACTACAAGTTTCAAAAGCTTCAAAAAGTTGGTTTCAAAAGAAAGAAAATACACTAGTGGGGACTAAAATCGCAGAAATCTGAAAATGTAAGCGGTCAAATGAAGATTAACTATCAAAACACAGATGGTTGCACTTTTCATATGATTTATTATGGAGAGCCTCAAATACACAGAATTTGCATGAAGATAATGTTTCATCTAGCCCAATGTATGCAGAATAATTTGCAAGTCGCATCAAAGCATACCGCAGGCATCCAGCTAAAATTTCATCGGTATCTCGCTGAGGAAAAAAAAACAGTAGCAAAATTTTTTCAAAACAAAGCCATGGAAGAAAAATCTTTTTCGTTTGTATATAAATATTATTCGATATTCTTCCTACATTTTCCCTAACGTTGCAAGGGCAGATCTCTCAGTGCCCAAAAGCATGTCACCCAATGGCTACTCAGAATCACTGGTTTTAAAGATCATTACAACTGCAATCCTACGGGTATGGATACGCGTATCTTGTTGTTGATCTTTTTTTTTTTTTAATTTTTTTTAAAAGTTTTTGATCTTCTTCGCTACTCAACTTTTCAGCCTGTTGAACCAAACAGTCTTGTCAGCCAGGTATGTCTTTTTAGCTTTTTTTTTTAGTTAAATGTGCAGGAGCTGGAATCGTTTCCAATTGATGATGAAGTATATAGATAGGGACAGCTGACATCTTTGATGATTTGTCTAAACAATAGTCAAGTTTTTGTAGATATTGACACTCATTTCTGAAACATCCTCCATACAAACTAAAAAAAAATCATTAGTATTCACAGATGAATATCATTTACTAACTTTGTATTTCTAGACTTGTCAGATATATATCTGTTGTTGTAGAGTACTCTGGAACGGTCTACTGAGCAAGCCGTTCTTACATCCTTACACTGGCAAACCCTATTTGAGTCTCCAGAATCTGACTTTTCTCTCATAAGCTAAAAAAAAAAAATGACAATCCACTAACGTAGCACTTAAAAAAAAAATCTCTCCAAGAGGTAATGAAAATTCCAGCGGCCAGCATCAGTATTTGCAGAGTTTATAGTACGTATCTCGTTCGCTGAACCTTCATTAAATAAAATAAATACACAAAAAAATCACTAATTCTGTTTCTAGACCAGCTGGCTCAATCTTTGGAAATACTTCATATTCAGGTCAAAAAATAAAAAATCAAGAATTAGGAACCTTAAGGGATTGAAATCTGTATAGAATATAAATCGTAGCTGATTCGTTGTCCCGATAAAAATGAATAAGTTCGATTTTGATCATTTCAAATTGAAATTGGCCTCAGAAATCGATTCTCAAGAAGATTCAGAATCACAATCCCAATCTCATAACTTGTTATTGTTTAATTATCTCTCGGATCTTTTATCCTATTTGTCCAACAGCTTTGAAAATGAGGATATAGACAAGGATAATCAATCTCAGGATTCCCCAAAAGAATCATCCAAAATCGACTACGATTTTATCGTTGTCCAATTAAACAAGTTTGTCAACTTTTACATTTCCTGTCTATCACCACCCTCCAACAAGCAGCCTGGTACTGTGACTATAGTTCCTCAACTTTCTTCAAATATTAATAATCTTTTTGGAAAAATCTACACGTTATGCTTTGCTAAGATTCAAAATAACAGTAGTTTGATCTTTGACACTGCAAATAAGTTGATAACTAATATAGTCAGTCTTGATAAAAAATTTGTGAATTTCTCAAGTACATCCTCTCCTCCTGTTTTATCTAATATGCTTTCACTACTCATCATTACAATCTTACAACATATTTTCAATGACTTTGGCTATAACTTACCATCGTTAGCTCCAATTTTGATTCAGTATTGTTACAAGGTTTTGAAAAATATCTTCAATTCTACCTCTACCAAGTTCATCACTTCTTCATCTAGTAACTCTATGTTTCAAATTTCTTTGCTATTATTACTCATTTTGAAGAATTATAACGGTGTTCTTGATGATTCAACTCAAACTAAGATTATAAAAGTTATCAAGCCAATTTTGAAACTTCTAAACATTTCTAACCCACTTATATCAAATAGCAACACCAATACTGTGTCTTCAAAAGACGTCAATGATCCAAAAGAGCCAAATGATAATAAATCTCTTGACACTATTTCAACGTTTAGAAATTCAAATAATTGTTTGGGTATTAACATTCCTATACCCACCATTGCAAACTGTTTTGAAATTTTCTCGCTATTAATATTTAATTCTTTCCAATTATCAATCAAGAAGTTGAAAGTGGTTGCACCTCAGTCACATTCTACCGCAGCCTTGAAAAAGAAAAACTTCATAAATAGTCATCTCATCAAAGATTATAATCATTACTATATAATGGGATTGTCCTCAAATCATCTGCAAATTAGAATTGCTACTGCCAACGGCTTAGCTCGTCTCTTACATCAATATTTTCTTACTACTTCTAAATCTGAAAAAATTCCACTCACTCCTCTGGACTCGGTTACCGATCTTCTGGATATTTTAAGTTACTATTCTCAGCTTTATCTTTTACTCGATGATCCTATTGCCAGACATTCCATTACAGTTTCTTTAATCCAATTCACTTCACTTAATGAGGTTTATTATTCAAGTAATAATAAGAATTACTTATTGGAAAATTTCCACGATTACTTGAAATTCTATGAAGTGTTGCTCATCAATAATATATTAATCTTGCAAGATGCTGTCCCGAAGCTTCAGCAGCAAATGCTTTACTTCTTTGATCAATTTTATTTCAAATCTTTGGGCCAGTATAACAAATTGATAATCCTTAACAAGCTCTTAGCCCATGAAGCCTTTGCTTCTTCTTCACAATCAATTATCAAAATATGTTCTCTTTTAAAGTTAATAACAAGTTTAATCATAAACTTGGGACCAGCTATTTCATTAGTTTCTAATGGTGTTTCAGATAATCCGGAGAATGACGTTTCTTCCTCTATAATATTACAATCCTCCTTGTTGAAATTATTAGCAAGTTCGAAATTCGAGATTCGTGTAAATTCGGCATTCGCTATATCATTGTACTGCAAATATGTTCCCTCAAGAACGCAGGACTTATTGAATTATTGTCTATCAGAAATCCAAAGTATTTTTAGAAATGATTCAGTATCAACAAGTCTGACTAAAGCGAATGCTTCTAACGATAATGTTGATATTAGTTTTTCTAAAATTCATGGATTTGCTACTGCTATTGCTTACATAATTAAAAACATAAACAAAGATCATGTTCCAGAAGACACAATAGCCCGAATTTTAACGTTTGCATCGTCTCAATTAAAGGCTACCTCAACTAATTCATCTGCCTCAACAATCGAGGATTCAAGTAACAATGCTTCTTCAACGGCCAATTCTAATGAATTGAAAAAAATAAGATTTCATAAAAAGAAAATCAGTTTGATTTTGCTCTCGGGAATTATGAATTATGAAGAAAGCTTCCTTAAGATTCACATCTCCCAATTTTTCATTTTTTGGAAGAATTCTTTAACACATAACTATCAGTCTTTTGAAAGCGGGGCTAACTCTTCTTCTAAAAATAACTCTTCTTCTATCGATGAAGTTATTGCAAACTTAGAAATTCGCTCTTGTGCTTTAACTTGTCTTTTAACATTCCTTAAAAACGTTAAGATTACCCCAGAGATTTCCAAACAAACAACCTATTTGTTATCAAAATCTCAAGCTTATAGTAGTTCGATTTCTTCTCTAAAAAATGATAAAATCAGTGAAGATAACTGGTTCAAAATTCACGAGAAACGAGTATTGCAATGCCACCTTGTTCTTCTTTATCATCATAAACTGAACAATCGTCATTCTTTTTTCAATAATTCCTCTAGTTCATCTTCTATTTGGATTATTGCATTGAACAATTTTTCGGATCATCAAGTTTTCAACAATGCCAGAATGTCAGAGTACAATCTTGCTTTAAAAGATAAAGAAAAAGATAAAGACAAAGAAATAAAGATTTTGAATTCACAAAGGTTTATCCCTGAGAACCCTCCTACCAATGATTTCAACTCTATTGATGACTTGACTCTTATTCATGATGACTTATGCTTTGGACTTACTACAAAATTTTCAAAACTATTCATTGCTTCCTCCGAAACCCAAGATTATACAATGATGAACTCAACTGATATCACATCTGAAACTAAGACAATTGATTCAACAAACGATGAATCTCCTATCTCAAATTCTAGAAGCGTGTCAATTAATAAGAATTATGCTGATGCAGCCTATCTTACTATTCATCAAAATTCGAAAATTGAAACATCAAGTAGCACTGATAATTGGATCTCTGAAATGGAAAACAAAATCCTTTTCAACCCTTTCATTCAGGATATTTTGAATGACTATCTTTGGCCAATTTATAATGGTGATAAGCTAGTCGAAAAGACAAAAAAGTTGTCCAGTTGTTTCGATTTTGAACAACCTTGTTCTGTTGCTACCTCGATTATTGACCTTGGTATTGACATTTTCGTTAATTCTTTCCAATATCTATCACCCATTATTCAGCTTTCATTAATGGAAAAAATGAGAGGTGCAATTATGGTTAAATCGATAGATACCAAAAATAAGACAACAAAATTAAGAGAAAAGGCCATAGCTATTAATTGCAGTATTGCGATCAACGCCATTCTAAAAGATATTGAAATTTCTAACAGTCTATGTTCTTCTAGTATTTCTAATCATAATTTCAATGCAAGTAATGATCGAAATGCTAGTATCTTCAATATACTAGGAGAATCATCTGATATAAAATTCAAATTATTAGATGAGTCAGTTCTTATTACTATGATTGATTCTTTGAAACATTTAACCTTGAAGGATCGTCCTTTATTGAGATTAAATTCTGAGTCCATTGCCGTAATATCCTCAATGCTTCCGATTGTTTCATCTACTAATCCTTCTGCTTCTACTAGTAATAATTCTTCAGACATTGAAGAAAGAGTGGATGTTTATATAACAGATATTGTTAACAATATGTCACCGTTCACTAGAGCTGCAGATGCATTGATTATATCTTCCATGTACAAAAAATCGCATGGGGAAATGCTGCAGGTTTTGACATCCTCCAGTAGTGTGTCAAATACGCCGGTGATGAATGGAATTAGTGGTGGTGGGGCATCATTTCGTAAAATCCTTGATGTTTTGCTCACTTTAGTTGATGATCCACATCCTGTGGTTCATTACTATTCGATGGTAGCATTACAGGATTTGCTTGAATGTCATATTTCTATTTCTACACAATTAGGAGCTTTTATTCTACAAAAGTTGTACAAATTTGCGTTTGCTTCAGACAACTATTCTGTTTATTGTGATTCAGCTTTATATTCTAACTTCCATTCAAAACTAAACTCTGATTTGACAATCATTAAAATTGTTAAGATTTTGGTTATGTCTCTCGGTCCGAATTTGCAGGAGTTGAAAGTTCACGATCGTAATATTTTGAAAACATTAATCTTTTCATTCATTTTCAGCAATAATGCTAATTCAACCTACTATAATATTTCATTATCTATCTTACAGAATCTCACAATGTTTGATAAAGATATGATTTCATTATCGACATATGTTTCAATTCTTGATTTCTTTTTGATTACCAATATGAAGTCTTTTGGAATAGGGTCGTGTATTACTTCTTCTAAAAACATTCGTTTCTTAGATTCTCTGAACAGCTCATGTGCAAATGAAATTTTCCCGTATACCACAAGCAAGACACTTTTTGAAACAACTATTGAAAGTTATTTCGAACTTATCAAGGTTCATAAAATTGACGATGTTTTAAACACTAGATCAAAACGTCTTCTATGGATATGTGTTGAATGTCACAACGATCAAACGTCTTCGTCACAGCTCAAACTCTATACATTAATCAAATACTGGATGCTTGAGTCTGCTGATATCAAATGGTTCACCTTATTGAATAACTTGTACAAAATTCACAGAACCTCACTTCTTGCTGATTTAAATAATTACTACCATCAAATTTTGACGAAGCATGATAAGGTACAAATCAAGGTAGAACTAGAAGATGAAGAAATTGAGTCAATAGTGAAGCGTGCAGATGACGCTGATGGAGGTTCTAATATTCAGACTGGTAATATCAAGGAGATTTCTAGTAAAAATAAATCGGCCGATTTTGCGAGTGAAAAAAATACGGCTAATCTGAAAGGAAAAGTTTCTGAAGTTAGTAATGAGGAAGAGCCGACAAGCTCAGCGTTCAAATTGTTTATACTTAACTTAATTAATTTGCTTATCCAAGGTATTATGCAGAACAAAAATGAAAAGCAGTATGCAAAGCTTTATTTACAGCTTCAAACTCGTATTCAAGACATAGTTAAAATTGCGTTTAGTGCTTGTACTTCGCCGGTTAATAAATTAATTTCCAAAGGTATACAAATCTTGTCCTCTGTCATTTCGACCTTTTTCAATGCCAAAGACCCATACAGTAATGACAGATTACTTTCCCAGCAACAAGCTCAAATAACTGCTGCTCTTACTCCCGTCTTTGCTCATAATGTCAATCTCAAATTTGATTCTAATTTAGCCAGTGAAGCGATTAATGTCCTTGCAAAATTTGTCGGTTATGGAATTGTTACTCCTTTGGAAAATAACGGTAGAATTTTAAACATTTTGGTGAATTCTCTTGAGGAGTTTTCTTCGGATTCTAATAGTATCACTCCTAGTGCTATTCTGATTGGAGACGATAATAAATATGTCACGGCCAGGAGTAGAAATAGGATGAAACTTGCGATTTTGAATGCATGGGCAGAATTAAAAATATCCTCTACTGATGGTGATGATAATAATCTAAATAAGTTAGCATTATCCAACCTAGTGGGAAAATACTTGGATATTTTGGTACCTATGTGGATCTTGGCTTTGCGGGAATATTCAAGCTTGAAATATAACAAGACATTTGCAAGTGGGTCAGATTCGGATGATTTATTGATGTATGAGTCTATTTGGATCAACTGCGTTGATGTCATAGGGTGTATCATAGAAGAGAATGAAAACTTAGTATATGAGTTACTAGAAAAGGATGACGTAGGAAATTTTTTCTTTGTCTTGTTTGCTCAATGTATTGAGATGTTGATAAAGCCTACAAATGTTGTTGAATTCAATGAAGAGAATGATAATTTTGGAAGCGACCTTCTAAGTACCAGTATATCTACTCAGTCAAATACTTCAAAGTCTAACAGCTTCCGCGTAATGGTTGCATTAAACAAATTGTTGAGCTCAAAAATCTCTTCAGATATTATTTTCCAGGATAATGTTTTCGCTGAAACTATTGATTTGTTTGACAGATTAGTTATTGTTAGTGATGATTACTCTAAACCTGTCATTATTGATATTATTTCTCGATTATTTTTGAATTATTTCAATAATTTAGAGAATCATAATATGGTTGCGGAGAAATTTACGAACAACATTGACAAATTATTTGAATTATTAAGAGTGATAGTTATATCAATAATTGATGTGATTCCATTCGTTGATGATAATTACAACACTAACGGAATTGCAATAAAAGAAAAGGCCTTAAATGACCAACAATTACTAATTTTGAAAAAATCGTTTAATGCGCTTGTTTCTATGATTGAAAAATTTCCAAAAGTTATGAAAGTAGACCTTTTCAGCTGTATACTTTATATCATCTCTCGAATCTATTTGCATAATGATTCAGGTGAAATTGTCGCTAAAAATAGAAGCATGATAATTCCTGCGATTATTCCGTTTTTGAAAACAATAATTCTTGACTTATACAACGAAGGACATATTTTATTGGTAGATTACTTTTATAAGTTAATAAGGCCAACGTTCAAGAAAAATGATACTGTTTCAAACTTAACAATTATGATTTTAATCACTAGCAGCTCTACTAAAAATGGAAATCAATTCGGGCATGTATCTGTTAGTAATGAAGATATCAGATTGTTGATTTCTAATTTAAGTGATTCACTTTTGATCAAAGAAGATTTACCAGTAGCCATATCATCTATCAAATCTTTGATTTTATTTTCAACTCACGTTAATCCGCCTAGTGAGGTATCTATCACAATTATAAAAGAGTTGATACCCTCCATCTGCAGATTATTAATTCAAAATGAACTTGAAGATCCAAGGTTAGTGATTGAGATGTTGGTTCTATATGCAAAACAATATTCTACAGTGCCAAAAAAGTTGGTTGGTATTTTTACAATTGTAATTCCAATGATTTGTTGGTTTGATTCAAAGTTAGGGTCGGATTATAACTCGGGTAAGATGAAACAATATTTGCACGAGAAATTATTGAACTTGTTAAATTTGAATATTGAATCTTTTAAAGTTGTGATAAATGAAGTATTAACAGAAGATCAAAAACAAATGGCTGAGTGCTTGGTAAAATTTGACTTAACTACATTCAACACTAGTAGTAGTACATCTGTTAAACTGAATTCATCTCAACAGCATATTCAATTGAAAACATTTGGTAAAAGCGATGAGTAAATAGTTCAGAGTTTCAAGCCGGTATATACAAATTAATATACTTATATCAATGCATTAGAATAATTAATTATACTGTGAAATTCAGCTTTAGTAACTGAAAATCTTATTAAAAAATGATCAAAGAAGCACCATATCAATACAAAAAAAAAATGTTTACAACAATACCCAAGATTCGTTTTGTATTTTAGATGACTGAGACGGAAACGATTTTTTTAGTGTCAGAGAGCTTCTTCTCAGCAGGGAATGTAGTTTATCGGTCAACGATTCACCCTTTTGTTCAGAGTTGTTTGTATCCCTTGAAACTGCCACATTACTTATAGACACATCTGACTCAATTGGCTGTTCTAATTTGACACCTGGAATTCCAGATATACTCAGTGACTTTGATGAATGCAATTTTATAGGTGAATTTTGCTTGAAGTAGCTGCTACCATTTGATCGTTTCATAGACTGTTCCCTTTTCACAGATATGATGCTTTGAGCATATTCTAATTGGGAATATATTTCCTTGATTGCGTTGTCAACACCTTTTTCTTTCCTTATTTTTTCTCCAATTGATTTAGCTTTTTCAATAATCCTTTGATCAATACAGCATTTTTTGATAGCTTTGGCTAAAGAATCTGGATTTAGTTTTCGTAAATAGACACCAACATTCATATCTTCTACTCTATGAGCATAAAAGAATTGATCTCCAAAAAATGGCTTTACAATCGTTGGAAGTCCTGCTCTCAAAGAAGCACCAGTAGTTCCGGATCCTCCATGATGAACTGCAACATCTATTTTATTGAATAACCAGTCATGCGGTATTGAACCAGCATTGTAAACTTCACCTGTGAGAGGTAGCTCAACCTCAAGCTCCTTATTATCAACAGATTCTAATCTACCACTCCAACCCTTGTTCAAAATACATCTCACATCTGCCTTGGAAACGGCTTCAATTATGGCTTCAGTCAATTGTTTAGGATCACTCACTACAATTGATCCGAACCCTATATATACTAATTTCTTATTGTCTACCCTTGCCTTTTCAATGAATTGACGTAAACTTGCAGGTGGTTCATAATTTTCTTTCTCATCCAAAAACCAGTAGCCTGTTACAGAAATCCAATCAGCAAAATCAACTGAAGGTGGAAATACTGTGGGCGAGATATTATAAAGAAAAGGAACCTTATTTTTTTGCAAATAATATAAGTCAGTTTTGGGTAGATTAAGGGCTTTGACTCGCCAATGGTTTACTTGATGAGAGATTCCTTTCCAAAATAAGTTCTCAAACATGACATGAGTAAAATAATTATAGCTCCCCCCTTTTTTCAGCTCCGGTACGATGAAAGCATGAGGATAAGCTCTGGTACGGGTCCAAGGCATTGTAAAGGCCTCAAAATACGGTATATTTAAGGCTTCAGCTATATGTATTCCTGCCATGGCTGAAGGAGATTCAATAAGAATGTCAACATCAGCTTCAATACATGCGTTCCACGATGTTTCTAATAATTCGTCAATCCATTTACTAAATTTTGCTTTTGCATCCTTAATAAAAGATACAGAAATTGTACTATAATTTCCCATAAATGCCATTAATTCTGTTGGACTTCCTGCAATCTCCTTGAATGAAATTCCTCTGCTCTCCACAAATTCTTTGAACTCCCCATGTGTTGCAATAGTTGCAGAATGACCCTCTTTAATCAATTGCTTGCAAAGAGCAACATATGGTTGAACATCACCTCTCGAACCAATTGTCAAACAGACAAATTTGTAGCTTCTGCTAGGCTTGCTAGAATCAGGTTTGGAAAACGTCAAATCCTTGATTATTATAGGTACTTGAGAATTACCAGCTTGTACTCTATTAATTTTATCCTCATTTTTCTTCAAATCAGCGACCTGAAAAAAAGTATTTAGAGAGGCAGAAGAGTATGACGAAGAAAGCATCATGCTTCTATTGCCATTTTCAATGAATGAGTTACTGTTGTTACGAGAAGCGTCTTTCTCAAAAATGAGATTTTTAAATAAATCTAATTGTTTCAAAATCAAAAATCCACAATCATCTCTGCTCTCATTCGCGCTAAACTCGAAAAATAATTCTTCATGACCATTTATCACAAGTACCAATCCACTATATCCAAAACTAAAATTTTTTTCGTTGTAACAATTTTCAACATCTGCAAATGGTAGAATCATTTTGGTGCTAGAGCCTGGTAATAAACCTCGGAAACAAATTTTGGAATTCCCAATATATATCTTACCATAAAGTGGAATATTTCGCTGCAAATACGCAAAATAGCTTGCAATTAGCTTTTCAGACTTAGGTAGTGAGAAATAATTTCTAAATCTTTCAACTGCCTGGGTTCGTTCAACTTCGGAATCTTCATAAAACTTATCATCAATATCGACATCATTGTTTTCCATTCCATTTTTTACTTTCTCATAATGAACTGGATTGCTTGACCACATTTCAATGCCATTTTGTATTCTTTGAGTGATGGCATTTTTCATCAAATTTCTAGGGTTCAAGGCATTAAGAGCTTTACTACCGTAGTCAAAAACATATGATTTACCTCGTTTGATAACCTCACTGTCTCCATCCTGTAATTTATTCTCAGTAGCATCTCTTTCTAATAGTATTTTTTGAGTTTCCTTTATAGTTTGTGTAGAAGGTATGTAATTGTCCATTACGATATTAGATTGGGAGTTCACTTCTTGGGGGTCTAATATTGGTTCGTTTTTATCAAATGATTCCCTATCAAGTAACAATGATTTCTCATTTAAAGCCGCCGCTTTGTAAATACTATCCACAAAATCATGGCAGTTGTTTTTACCTGCGAATAAGGAGTTGCTATTGAAAAACAAAAAAAAGTAATCGTCTAGGGCATATGAGGTAGAATTTTCCAATACTTTCAACCTGATATTGTGAGCATTTTCAAAAATCAAATTTACTTCCAAATCAAAAATGTTAGAGATAGGCAACTTGATAACTATTTCATTAGTCTTGTTATTCAAGGTAAACATTTGTGTTTTTATATGGGACACCCAATTTGTTGCAGAAGTTAAACTGTCACAAACAAATACAAAAGATCTATTGTTATTGGTGACTATTCTAAACTTATGTGGTTTAATAATCAGATTCTGTGTATCTGTATTACAATCATCTTTAATCATGCTCCCAGATCTGCTTCTGGTTTTTAAATTTCGTTCTTTGATCTGGTCTATTATTGCCAATGACTCATATGTAGCACTTGTACCAACGAGCTCTAATTTATTGATACCACCTGTTTTTGTCAGATCAGCAGACAATAAAGGTGATGAAATCCTTGATGGTGTCTTCTCTTCTTTAGGCGAGGAAGACAATGGTTTAGACAAAAAACTTTTGTGCAAACTACTTGGTTCACTACTGCTCCTGTCATCATCTTCATTTTCATGTTTATTAGCATCTCCATATAGAACATCCACTCTCTGTATTGTTTTCAAATCAATGTTATGAACAGGAAAATATAAATCAGTAGAATTATTGTATACGGAAAATGTGGAATATCTTAGAATACACCAATACCTTCTGTTCATTACTAAATGGGAATTTTCTAATGTAGAAGCAACAGCTGCAGCTACAACACTCTTTTTACCTTTTGAAACAGTCAAATTTCCTTTCATAATTATCTTTCTATCATTTGAATCTTCAAAATCTGAGTCATCAATATTAGAACTTTTTTCTATATTCTGTTCAGAATTCAGGTAGTTACTTTTTTTCTGTTCTTTATTTGGAAGATAAGCAAAAAATAGCAAATATTGCTTAGTAACATACAAATGACCTTGTAATAGAACATCACGCAATAACCAACAAGAGAAATCGTCGATCAACTCATCATTTTTGGTGTCAATTTGAAAGACTTTTACCATTTTCTCAGTTAATGCAACCGCTCTCCTTTTAATTATTCCGTCATTTGCATCCTTGGCCAGCTCATTATCCGAAGCCGTAGCCTCGCTGTTTTTTGCATCAACAGAAGCTTTCAAATTATTACATATGAGATTTCTTTTAGAATGCAAAGACTTAATGATAGATTGAAGAAATTTATCATTACCATCATCTTCAACAGATACTAAATTCGTTTTTAATTCAGTCTCAGTGTTCATATTTACAGTGTTAGTGACATCAGAGTTAAATGTGGGGCTTTCAATATCGGGTTTTTCAGCAAAATTATTTTCTTCGTCTCGGGTATCTATCTGGTCAAAAAAGTTAGATTCATCTGTTCTATTGATTTCATATTCTTCGTCACTACTTGATACATTCTCTTTCACGTTATTTTTAGCACCATTCTTTTCATAATCCACGCCCTCTATTGAGAATTTATGATCATCATGGTTTCTCATTCCCAATTTATTAAATTCAGAGTAAATACTAGTCGTAGTCAATAAGGATATTACAGATTTACCCATTTTTAATTTTCCAATATCATCCTGATCTTCATTATTATTGCAGTCATCTTCCGCACCAATTTCCCGTGACATTTTAGTTGCTGAAGTTTGCATGTTTTTGTCCTGTATAGTATTTCTGCCAAAGGCGCTTCCAGAATTAGGGCTTTCATCGAACGAATTTTTGAAACTTGTGAAAATAGCACTCAGGCTTATCCCTTTCTTTACCTTGGTTCTCGGTTTATTATCTGAAGTTGTTTGATCTTTTCTATTCGAAAAACTTTTTGGTTTACCATCTGCGCCTTCAGCTAACTTTGGAATGTGATTTGGCTCAGAGTCTGAAACAATTTCAGTAGGCGAAGAAGATGCCGAAGATTTGGACAAAGGATTTATCAAGATCAAAGACTTAGCGGCCTTCACTATATCACTTGGAGCTCTCTTTGGTATACCAATCGATATTGAGGAATTCCTAGACCTTGTTTTTGCTTTTTTAATAGGTTCCTTTAGCTTTCCGCGATTCTTTTCATTATCTTCGGGTAATGTGAAAGAAGCATCCGATTTGATGGTGGGCAGCAAATCTTTGGCCTTTGCCAACTTATTGGGTATCGTATTTTTGCTCTGATTTCCCGCGGAACCGGGGCTTCTTGAACTTCTCTCCTCAGAAGACATGAAAATAGTTGATATTTACCTTATCTCGTGTGTTAAATGCATCAATATTCAGGTTTCTGCCCAGAATGAAGAAAAAAGATTCTGGTAAAATAACAATAATTATCAGCACAGAATTTGGCTCTAAGATTTCTGGTGAGAGATGACTGTGGAGGTTCTGAGACTTGCTAAAACTCAATTGACAACGTTCTAAAATACCAGGACGCTTCGAATAGTTATCGAGAGGAAATCCGTGCAATTAAACTGGCTTCGGCGGTTGTTATTCTCTGTTGTATCCTTGTTGCGAAATCCTGAATCGGTTTTGTAAAACTAGAGATAAAGGATTCATGCAAAGATAACAACATAAAGATCAAAGCTTAAAAATGACAGGCTTTTTCTATTTTTATTTGCTTTTTTTTTTTCTTTTTTTTTTCGATTGCGCGCGCTCATGCTACTAAGACTACATTTGATAAACAGAATATATTGCAGTTAATTAGATAGAAGACTATTCTGAAAGTGTAAAGACTCATACAATATCAAGAAAGAAGATCCATAGCATGTCTACGTGAGAATTTGAATCATAAATGAGATGAATAGTTGGTTTTTGCTCAAGTAGGTTTAAGGAAATGTATCCGAGGTGCTTCCAATTGCTTCTATAATATAGAGAAAGAAAAAAAATTATTAGATAAATGATACACAAGTGTTACATCAAACATGTGACATTTGGTAATAAACAACTGAAATAACCATGTAACATTCAGTTGGTAAACAATTAGAATGAATAATGAACAGTTTTAAAAGAAAAAGAACAAAAAAAAAAGAGGTGTGGAAATGGAAAAATAATACAAATTCTATAGAGCCCGTCAAATCTTCAGCAGTAATGTTGAAAACACTTTCTGACATTTTTTAAAAAGAATGTTAGATCTCGCGAAACATTCAAATTTTCTAGATGGGTCTGTATTAAATGATTGGGTATATGAGTGAAATTGCGGAGATCTTTCTCTCCATTTGGTATACTCGTCTCTTCGTTGACAAAAATTGATCTTATTTTGTACGTGCCTGCGGGATCAGACACGTCCAACACCAAATTGTATTTGTTTACATCATTCACATTTTTGAGATGCGAGAAGGTAAACTTCAATATATCATCAGATATACTCGATATCTTGAGTCCCAAAAATAGCTCGTATACCTTCAAATAATTCAAATCCTGATTCAAGTTATTATCCAACGCTTTTTGTTCATTTTTTTTCAAGGCAGACTCGTTCAAAATTTCAGCACTCAAATTCTCGAGTTTCTGGAGGTAGTCCTGTTTATCCAAGTTTAGCAAATTTTCATTGTGGGTCAACTTGTCTATCTCAGACTTCAAGTCGTTCAAGGAGCTGACCTCGTTGTTCAACTTCTTGGCAAAGAGCTTGAATTCATTGTTATTTAGACTCTCGATCTTGGTGAGCATGTCCTCAGTTTTGCTGTTCAAATCTTCTACTTTGGCCTTGTAGGACTCCTCATTGTATATGAGTTGCGTTTGGTAGTTCTGGAGCACAGATCTAAAAGAGTTATGGAAGTGGTTCATCTTGTTTTGTAGCAGCTCGAAGTTGGGAGCCAAGCTCGCGCTGCCAACACTGTCCTGTTTGCCCAAATACAAAGAGCTTCCGTGCATCAACAGCGCCTGCGACGTGGCGGGTGTCGCAGACACACCGCTTACCACAGATGTTCCCACGCTCTTGGTGCTCTGGACAGGCGATATGTTTGGCGGGTTTGTTTCTGGATAGCCTGACATGTTCACAGCTGTCTGGTCTCTTCTAGGGGAAAAACCAGCACAATTTGGGGGAACAAAAAGAATCCTGAGTTTCGAATACCACTGGCGCTAGTGCTGGGAAGGTATTCTGGGGCGTCAGGTATGCTGAATTGCTTTCAGGGGATCTCTTCAACAAGCAAAAAGGTGTATCCTTTAGGTAATGAATGTCCTTGGTTATGTCAACAATGTTGCAAGATATCAATCTCAATATATGTTGTTTAAGAGTAACAATCTGGCAACTCTGCTGACCGCACTTAGGTTATGATCGATGGTCTTCTGAATTATGTGCTCTTTCTCTGCCCTTTACAAAACTCAAAACCCACCATCGCTCATATGCGTTGTTTTTTTGTTTTTTTTTTCTCTCTCTCTCTGTGTAAAAGCTCTCTCGGTGGAAAACTGAAAAGACGCTTCTATTTTCAGCCAATCAAACCAATTCTGAAGATTCTGACAAATTATAGTAAGCAGACACTATGCAGCATGCTAACAGAGCGAAAAAAAAAAAAAATTTTCTAGCTAGAATATCCAGACAATAACTACCATATCATATATATATACTATACACTCTGTATCATACATTGATGTTCGAAAAGTCCACATAGGTACAAATAGCCACCAAGTGTCCTATTGCAGCCCACCGTAACACATATCGACCGCACAAACAGAACCCCAGCAATAATGAGCTCGCAAATACTTCCTTTCACCGAAGCTAACAGAAAAATCGTAGCTAGCTACTACCGTCAAGCGTTGAAGTCGTCCCACGACTGGATCAATAGACGCGACTTGTACAGATTGAAGGCCCTCGAGATCAGACAGCAATTCGAAATCAACAAGGACATCGACGACCCTAAACAATTGAAGGCCATCTTGAAGTCCACACAAGACTTGTTGACAAAATACAGTCATCCAGATCCAATCATCCCTGCTTCCAGACCAGGCGGTACCAAATACGAAAGAAACATGCATCCATCCTTGGAGGAACCAATCCCAGGCCATTACTAATCCAGCCGTCCTTTATGTCTCGTCTTTTGTATTTAATGCAATAATAACTGGAATTGCATGCGTACTCTGGTTGCGGGATTACTCACTGTCCAACAACCGCCCAAGATGCCACAGCTACTTCTAAACCCAAGCAATTCAATTAAAGGTACCATCCATCCAATTCAAAAGATATCCGACTCAAAAGAAACACATGAACATTAAGTAAACAAAAAAAAAGAAAGGAGCACAATTGTTATAGATATCAAGTTCACAAAGATTAGTATCGGCACCATTAATACAAAGTTGTTAAGAAGAAATAAGGATGAATCGAAGCACGTGTATTCATCTGTTATTCGTAACAGCTAAATCAAAACATATAGCTAACCACGATTTACTATTCATTTAGAGTCATTGATTGGGTGTGATTTAAGTATGCATTTTTGAAATATTTTAAGTGATATTCTACATTTCTCATTCTATTTGCTCTTATCGTTTCAATTGATACATATCAGCATTTGGCTCCAGAATATAATCTTGTTTAGCTTATTTTGAGGGTGACAGGTACTTCCAACTAATCAGATCCCTGCCGAACATCGAACATCTTCTATCGGGCTATAGACTTAGCAAAAATATACGCAGTAAATTCTTACCTTGAGAATAGACACACTATATCTAATCACTCCAATATTTGTTCAAAGCATGGGGTACATAGATTTCATTGCAACATAATTGTTTTTCATTTGATATATTAAGTATTTCTGGCTCTTGCTGCAGCTTTAAACATGTATCATTTGATAAATCTGTTGATGGTACCTATTTTGTGTTGCTTACCCACAAATATACACAATATCTCATGAAAACACACTATATACGTTTTACATATATTTCGCAAAGAATATATAATTCATTTTATTTTTACTATACAATGCCTAGAGTACACGATAATGCGGTTTGTTTAAGAATTTTCCCTTACAGCTCTAACAAATATGTAACTATGCCTATTTGGTCAAATCTGGCTCGATAAAAATTACACAAAATCGACTAAACTTATACAAAATACTCGAAGAAAGCAAAAACACCAACAAAAAAGCAAAACTTGAAAAATTAATCCTCATCCTCCTCAACTATATCTTCCTCCACAATATACACATATGGATTTTCTCTTGCTTCTTCTTCTTCATCAAAAATCTCGTCCTCTTCCTCGTCTTCTAATTCATAGTCATCATCATCATCGTCATAATAATATACATTATACTTCTCTTCATAGGCCTCATCCAAGTCGTACAACAATTCGGCAATTGTGTCATTCACTGAATCTACATTCGCCATTTCTTCTTCTTTGCTTAAATGCTCGCTGAAATTCCACAATTTACTAAATTCACCTTTGGAAAGGGCACACATGAAAACAAACAACAAAACACATGGACATAGATATAACAAGGCAGGTTGTGCACTTTTAAAATAATGCAAAGAAGTCAAAGTCATCAACAAGCCTGCAACGTACCCAGAAATACCAGCATTGAAATATGATGTTCTCAAATAATCCTTTTTACCACAAAATACCTGCTTGAAAAAATTGAAATCAAAATCAGCACAGTGAAATTCCTTATTAGGATATGCCTCAAAATGCTTGAAATAGTCAAATCTCAAACAAAGTGATATGAAAAGACCAGGTACCACAATATCACCTAATCCAAGGATTGCAGCAGCAGGCTTTAAAAGCGACATATTCTTGTCTGAACCTTGTCCGATGAATTTAGGAAAAGATAATTTAGCTGGAATATCCATGTTAACAGCGACAGTAACCATTACATCAGAAAAAAACACAAAGTAAATGTCATAAAAGAATAGCAAAACTAAGAGCAAAGTGCCAGCTTTAAAATTTGGTATTCTGTTCAACTTTAAACCGCAAAGTACGAAGATGCAACCAACTATATTGGAAATAATCCAATTATCGTAATTATGATATGTGATAAAGCTAAATGCAGAAGCGAATGCACCAGCGATAATTTCATAATACGACACAAAATAATTAGCAGTTTGATTTTCAGGTTTGATCAATGTCAAATATTTTTCATTAATTCTTAACTGCTCCTCAAGTTTCAATTTTTCAAACTCTTCAGTGCTCTTTTCTTCTTCGGTTTTACTTTTAGGGAATAATAACTTATCTAATTTGATAGTTTCACAAAACTTATGAATTTTCTTTTGAAATGCTTCGTCTTCTTCCTTCATTTTACGCTCGTTGTACAATGCCACACAAGGTGTGAAGCTATCATCATCACAATTGCTTACTGTGAATCTGATTTGCCTTTCTAACCATGAGGTTTTCATAATCTTCTTTAAAAACATGCGATTGGAATTTCTCAAAAAATCGTTGATAAGTTGCAAATTTCCAAAAACCAAGTTGATGAATAAAACTATCTTGAAATAATACAAAATGTTTTCAATTTTAGCAGATTTAATCAACTTGTAGGTACATAGTAAAAATATAGAGGCGATCACAGGAAATAGCAAAGCTGATTTTTCGCTAATCTTACCCACCTCTTCTACCATACTATTCACCTTACTGGACGCAATAATATCGGTGTTGTCAAATAATGCATGCTTCTTGCTTGGAAATTTTGCATTTTTAGGTTTTTTTACTGAGCCATAAGAACCAGCGACGACTAAACTTATGGCAGCGATACCTAGCGCAATTGATGGCACATATTCAACATTGATGTATTTCAGGCCAACAAAATCGTTGTCGTATATTCTCAAAGTGACATACTGGGTTAAGGACTTGCACCCCTCATTAAACAACAGTAATGACTTTTCAAAAGAACTTTCGTCGAGCTTCAAAACATCCGTATTTGCCTTGCTTGCTACGATCACCGCAGCCTCTTTTTGTTTCTCTGAGAAATATTTCTCGAACACACTTTTTAAATAGTCCATTTTATTTCTTATTTCAAATATCTGTATCAGGTACTGTATTAGAAAGATTAGCTTAAAGTATTTTGAGTTAAAAATTATACTTCCAAGTACCTCAATAGTGCTTGATAATGGTATAAATCACAGAGAAGTTTGTATAAATACATTAGCTTTTTAACAGGTTTGCTATTTTATTTGTTTTCTCATAAGTAACAAAAATAAGAAAAAAAAACTAATAGGCGCGACTTAGCGCGGATCTCTGGTATTAGATTTAGACATTCTAATTTTCTTCTACTATCAAAATAGGAAACCTTAATACTCAGAAATATTAAACATACATGTCCCAATATGGTATTTTTTTGGCAAAACAAATATATCTTACAATAAAAAATAAAAGGTAGAAAGAAATATAGTAAATTTAATATTTAGAAATTGTAGAATAAAGAACAGAAGAAAATTGCTTCTAGAATGCCACTATACTCCTTTTCCAAAAACCTGCATTGGAAATAAGATGGATATCCGCTAGAGAAAGAAAATGAATACATATTGTAGAAATGAAAGAAACGAATAACGAAAGAATAACAAGGACTATATTGGGGCCTGATGTGATAGGAATGTTAAAGAAAAGAAAGAAACATAGACATCATGTAGCAAACAAAGTTCTCAATAGACGACTTTGGTAGCCAAAGTCCCATATGCTACATTCTGTAAGTATTGAGTTTGTTTTGCATCCAACCCATTCATGTTATAATCAATAGATGAGTATAGTTGCGGGTTAGAAACATAGCCGTTCACAACGTTAGTTGCATATGGTGTGTTTGCAACCTGTTGCAATTGTTGCAGATTCGATGGCTGAGCATAGTAAACTTGAGAATACGTTGGAGCAACATTTTGAGCATGCATAGAATCGTAATTCGCGACATTATTCGGGATTGCATAACCATATACCCCCGTCTGTTGTTGTTGAACTTGTGGAACATATTGTTGGGTTTGGGCGGGATATTGAAAGACCGAAGTGCTTTCTAGGTATTGTGGTTGTTGTTGTTGTTGAGGTTGTTGAGGTTGTTGAGGTTGTTGTTGTTGTATCAGTTGTGTTTGTTGTTGTTGTATCAGTTGTGTTTGTTGATATTGTGGTTGTTGTTGTTGTATCAGTTGTGTTTGTTGATATTGTGGTTGTTGTTGTTGTATCAGTTGTGTTTGTTGATATTGCGGTTGTTGCAGTTGTTGATGTAACTGCTGTGTTTGTTGTTGTTGCAACTGTTGTGGTTGTTGTTGTTGCAACTGCTGTGTTTGTTGTTGTGGTTGTTGCAACTGTTGTATTTGAGATTGTGGTTGTACCTCTTGTTGTTGTCTGTTTGCCCCAATAGTGTTAACTTGTGTATATATATAAACAACGGAATTCAGTTGAGCTGCTGGTTGTTGAACGTATCGAATTGACTGCTGCTGTGGTAGAATTTGAGCAGCATTGCTTTGTTGTACTTGCATTGGCGACTCTTGCTGATAAATTTGATTTTGCAACAGAGCTGCCTCTGTATTCTGTGGAATTTGTTGAGGCAGCACAGTGATGTATGAGGGTGTTTGTTGTCTTGCATTAGGAATTATTTGCTGCGTATCAACTGGTAAATTATTATTCGACTGCTGCATCTGCTGAGATTTTGCGTTTCTAGCTGCTGCCATTGATTCCTCAATTGATGCTAAAGACATAGAGTATTCTGCCTGAACTTTGGAATAAATAGATGCCGCTGCTGCATTTGAAGAAGAACTTTGTTCCGCTAATTGTTTTTCTCTTTCAGCTTCTGCATTAGCACTAGCGGAAGCAGCTGCTTGAACAGATGCATAGTATTGGCTTGCAGCTGCGGCAGCATTTGAAGCCATTGCCTCAGCTGCAACCTTTGAAGCTGAAGCAACTGAATTTGCACTTGCGACAGCAGCGGCTGCTATAGATGCTGCCTCTGCCGATGGGTCATAGTAACCATTATATCTATTATTTGCAGCATATCCATAGTTATCAGAAGGAGCTGCTGTGATTGAAGTAGAAAATGTAACCGTGGTTGGAATCATGTATGTGGAAACAATAGTTGTATCTTTTTCTGTAATTGTATGTGCACTAAGAATGTTGAAAGCAGCAAGTCCAATACCACCATACTGGAGAAATTTTCCTACTGCATCTGGTGGAATGGTTAATTCCATTCCAGCAACATTTATTGCAGCAGCACTTTTTCCACCAGCAACATTATTTATACTTTGAACCAAGTTATACGCTTGTTCCTCGCCTGGTGACAACTTAACCTCTTGTCCACCAATATTAACTAGACCAGAATCAGAATTACTTGACTTTGGTTGGTCACTTGCTGGTTTAGATTGCTCACTTGTTGGTTTAGGTTGCTCACTTGCTGGCTTAGGTTGTTCGCTTGTTGGTTTAGGCTCTTTGCTTGTTGGTTTAGGCTGTTCGCTTGCTAATTTAGGCTGATCTTGAGCATTGTTAGTCGGTATTTTTGGCAGCTCCAGTGAAGCAATAGCTTGAGTCTGAACTGCGTCGTTTGAAATCTTTGTTTCAGATAACTTATCAGAAAACTGCTGCTCGTTATCATATACAGTTGCAAAAAAACTATTTGTCTCATATGTGCTGAAAATTCCATTTGATAATGCATTCATACTGATGGTGTCATACCCTATGGTCAGGAAAGCATTGGTAGGAATTATATTGGTTGACATACTCAAAGAGACTGAATTAAGCTTCTCAGTAACTATACTATCAACTGACAATAAAGATTTGGCATTTAAAGTACTGAAAGCTAAAGTTTTTTGGGAATTTGACATCAAAGTATGAACACTCAAATCTGGTTTAACACTTGTTACAGTAATTAACTTAGGCTCATTAAGAGAAGCTGTTGGCTTGAGAATCGAAACGGTCGCTAGAGTTGGCTTTTCAACAGAAAGTTTTGGGAAAGAGGAGGCTTTTAGCATTGAAGTAGGAGCTAAAGTAACCTTTGGCTTGAAAGTCTTTGGTAATAAATCTAATTCTTCAGTGAATTGCTGAGCAGCTGGAACAGATAACTTAGGGGTTGCCACCTTTGCAGCTGCATCTTCAGCTAGTTTGGCTGCATTTGCAGATGCCATATTTGAAGCTGTGTTAGAAAGTTTTGATGAACTTGATGAGCCCGAGAGAAAATTAGAAACGTAAGTGATAATACTCCCAAGATAAGTTCCTGTTGAGGCAGAGTTGCTTTTAGCGCTACTAAGTTCAGAGGCAGAATTTGCAGCATTTTTAAGCGAACTATCTGTTTTCAATAAATTTGCACTATTCTTAGAAATAGAGTTAGCAACTTCTAAACTATTATCCGTAACTAATTTTTTGCTATTCAAGGATTCCAAATTTGCATTAGGGGCATCATCTAATGTTTCATTGATAATAAATTCGGATCCACTTAAAACTGCTTTGGAAACATGAGGTTGTACGTATTCGTTATAAAAAGACTTGTTTGTTAAGTTTTCAACTTCTTGATAAATCAAATTATTTATCGACGCCTCATTTATCAGTGGTTTTATTATTGGAAATTCGGGATAATAGTTGTTACTTTGATTGTCTGAAATAGTTGAGGTCTCCAAAAAATTACCAAATTGAGAGGAAGTTTCTTCTGATTTGGAGATTTCGGAAGATGTTGGAAAATTCTGTAAAGTGGATGAAACATTATATACAGTCGATTTTCCGTCAAATTCTGGTATATTTTCATCATTCTCATACTGCTGTAAGCATAAATTTGTCTCTGCCAACACCAACAATACGATCACGAAAGATTGTAATGAATACATTTCGACAAGATGTCAATCTGAAGAAAAACAAATTCTTATAAACTTTGTAAGTTAAAATCTCTAGTTTGCAAAGTAATTGGTAATGTTTCTTATTGGAAGTTTATTGTGAAAACAATAAAAGCAAAATATAAAATCAAAAAAAAAAAAAAAAAAAAATGTAGTTGAGAAGTGGAATCTCAAAGCTTATAAAGGGTTCTGAAATATATGGCTCATTCCATCTGTGATTATTATGCATGCCTCATCTAATAAAATCATGATTTTTATAACAACCGGTTCATATGCATGTTGAAATCTTTTTTTATTTATAAAATATTTTCTATGTATGTTACTGAAATTGTTCTTATGGGGAAACCTGGAATGTTATACACAGACTTTACGCCGTTTTCTGCTCCAAGGCCTTTTCTTTATGCAAGAATTTTCAACATGCATACATATCCGCAAAAATAACCTAAAAGAAAATGATAATAAAATTCAACATGCGATTCATTGGTACTTATACTTATCAATTAATTGTGTGTAAATTCTATTGAATATAGTAGAAATAAATAAAATTAAAAATGAAGTTAAGAATTTTTCGAGAACAAACAATTTCATAGGTTGGACTCAATGAGGTAGCAGAGTAGGTCTGGAAATTGTGACATACTCTAAACTTGTAACATTCAAGGTATATGGAGTAGTAGTAGAGGTCATGATATAAGTTGAAGTGAAATGAGAAGTTATGAATTCTGTTACTTTCATTCCACTAACAATATCTACGACTTCTTCAATAATATAACCTCCACCAACAACAGCATTTCCCATTTCAAGACCGTAATTTAATTTGAGGTTTTCCTCATCATTCCACCAACCTTGATGTGTTGTCTGTAAGTCTTCTGTTACTTGAGGTGAATGGTCATCCATTGTAATTGTTCTACTTTCTAGCCTGCTTTCTGTGTTTGAGTTAAGTGCCTGGAAGCTTTCTGGAAAAAAACTCTTTGATGGAATATTTGCTATCGAGTTTTGCATGATTTTTTGTGATAAAACATTTGGGGTTTCGGCCTGAATTCCTGATCTTGTGTCCTTTGAACTTTTTGAATTAACAGTGGCTTTTGAAATATCAAAAGTAAGCTGATCAGATGATTCTTTAGTAGACATACCAATTGAATGAACGGTTGTAGTTATATAAACTATTTGGTCACTAAGCTTATTTGTTTCTGCTTTAGAAATAATATTTTTAGACTCGCTTTGTAATTTGGATATCTTGGTAATTCTTGATGAAATTAGGTTTGTTTCTTTTTTATTACTGGAGAGTAAATCTAGAGAATTTAATTTCACAGTATGTGCCAAAGGAGCAGTTGTAAATACGATCTCAGAATTTTTGAATCCAGAAACTTCAGCTACCTTTGTTATTCTTTCAATGGAGATTGTTTTCACTAGGTTGGGCTGATTTGAGGATAACTGAATGCTGTGTATGAGCTCAGCAGGAGAATTAATAGTAGGATTAACTGATTTTATATATAAAGTTGAATAAACCAAAGAAATTGGTTTTGGATCCTGAATCTTGAAGGTCTCTTGAGATGCTGGAAGTATATCATGTGAAAGTATTTTATTATCATTAGATGATATTTTGCTGTTTTGTATTTCAATGCTTGGTTTCTTTGAAGAACTAGTGGAAAATAGGTTTGAAAAAAACAGATTTAAATCTTTAACGGTATTAGAAATCCCAGACAGGCTAGAGATAGCACTGTTTTCTGAATTATCATTTACTGAAAGATCATTGGATATCTTTACTTCATTTTTGTTATTGAGAGACTGCTTTTGTGCATTATTCTTTGCCACTTCATTTATCAAGTTTGCATTTTCTTGTGAATTTAAAGGAAGAACATTTTCTTTTGATAATGAGACATATGCACACTCAACAACGACTAAAATAAAGAAATTTGATAGTATAAAATTGAAAAACGACCTCGATAAATTCATTTTTAAAAATTTTCAAATTATTATTATGCGAATCTTCAGGGTTTAAGGTGAATGAATTTTTCTATGATTTTCCAATGCTATCAATAGGTGAATCTAATGTAAGATCAAGTGATCCCTCTCCTTGAATATAAGTAGATTTATGCTCTATCAAATTGTGGTATGACTCCCTTGTTTTAAGATCCTGAAATTAAAGTCAAATTGAAGTTTCGATTCAAGATAATCCAAAAAAAATATAAAAAAAAAGTAATACCAACAATAATAATCAAATCAATCTATCAACAAATGATACCAAAGCAAAATCAAAAAAAAAAAAAAAAAAAAAAAAAAAAAAAAAAAAAAAAACAAAAAAAAAAAAAAAAAAAAAAAAAAAAAAAAAAAAAAAAAAAAAAAAAAAAAAAAAAAAAAAAAAAAAAGAAAAGAGAAAAGAGAAAAAGCAAATGTGAAAATAGAAAACGAAAATAAAGAAAATAAAGAAAAAAATAATGCAGGGTATATCAAAAGATGATACAAAAAAAATTAAAAAGGAATTAGCTTAAGTAATTTTGAGAAAAAAAAATAGAAATAGATAACGATGTAATAATAAATAGAAAAACGAAAATGGAAAATACAAAAAAAAAATACAAAATAGTATAGTAAAGAATAGTTAAGAGCCAGTATAAAGAAATTAAATAATGGAATCCCGCTTCCTTTTATATTTTCTAAAGAATCTGTGCCAACAAGGTGTACATAATAGAAGACTGTGGTTATGCATGTTGAAATTTTATGTTTTTCATTCTCGCATCTACTTATTGCATACATGCTGCCGCACTAGTACTATCCATGAAAATAGAAACTATTTGGGAATACTTTCAGGGAGAATTAAATGTGCCGTGATTTTCAAATATTAATTCCAATAATGAAAATTCGCCTTTTTGCATTATTTCTGCTCGCCTTGAGGGTTTGTTACATCTGTACAATTAAGATTCAAACAAACCCTTGAAATTTTTGATTTCTTGGCACATAAAAATGTTCGGACGTTATATTTTTTTAACAGATGTAATTATGGTACCTATGAATAAAAAAAGCACTTAGACAAAGTTAAAAAATCACTAATTACACCTTTCTATATATAATTAGACAAGAATATAATTCAATAAAGGAGCAAATTTGATAATTGGAATTGAATTTTAGGTGAAAATAATGCAAAAGATAGCATAGCCGCAGCTAGTTAGAATTAAAAAAATTTTAACTCCAATTTAAGAGTACAAATTTTAACCCTGCTTTGCAGTATTGAATAAGTGCTTTTGTTTCATCAATTTTATTATTTACCGCTTGTAATTTGTTTAACTTTGTTGGAGAAGTCTCTCACTGTGATTTTACATTCAACATCGTGACATAAGTTTTTTACGGTATATGCCTTGTCAGCTCTTTGAAGTAAATCTAACCCGGTAGAGCTTTCGAGCATTTCAACAGGCACTTGGAATTCTCTTAAAGGTGTGTCATTTGAAATAACATCATTTGGCAAAACAAAAGCACCAACATTGAGCAACTTTGGATTTTGTTTGGTTTCACCTACAATTAGCTTGAAAAAATGAGTTGGAACAGCAACATTTGGTGGATTGCCAATAACTTCATACACCACTCTGAACTTGCCGTCAGGAAACTTTTTAGGTAAGTATAATGGACCAGTCATTACTCTAACACTATCGTATTTTTTTGTTAAATCTCTTACAAATGACTCAAAATGACTCCAGTAATCTCTGTTAAATCCGTCTCCCACTTGAGGTGCAATATTTGTCAATGAAAAGGTTTCATTCATTGCTTGCTGATTAAATTTTGCGTCTGCAGCAGGAGCTTGGTGACCGCGATCATAGCCTGATCTGAAATAATCTTTCAACAACGCACGAAATTTTAATGGAATTGCGGTATCTTCTTTGAAAACAGAGTATTTTCTGTCTACTTTCCCGTTAGATTTTATAGATTCTTTTGTGATATGTTCAAGAACCCAGTATGGGTTTCTTTTTTGACGGTCATAACAGGTGATAAATTCTTGACTATTTCTCAAGTCATGAATTGGGCCAGGAAACCCATATTTGAAAAACTCGCTTGGATTCACAGGAACATCATCAGTAGCTGGAACCTTACTGTTTCTTGGAGCTTCGATACTAACAGGAAGGGTATTCGCAGCTGGAGAGGCATCTACGGTAGTTCCGGTATTAGGACTAGAACTTCCACCAAAAAGACCAAACAATGCAAACGCTGGAACTGTCTTTGTAGATTTAAAACAACTCTTGAACATTCTCTGATATCTACTATTTTTTCTGTTTTACTTTTATCTGATTTATCTAGATGACAACAGTATCAATTGAAGCCAAAGATTCGTTCTTAATCTTGTGCAACTTTAATGTTTACCAGTAGTTACTGGTGGTTGAAATATGAAGAAAAAAGCTAATCTCAGAAAAAAAATAAAAAAAAATAGAGGAATAAAAAAAATAATTCCAAAAAAAAAAAGCGCAGAGCAGCGTGCACTCAGAAATACCTGGCACTGTTTATATTAACTATATCAAAGCTTATTGAGGTCTAAAAAGCTATTGAAGACACCAATCTCAACGATTAAAGTGCTATGATATTAGACAAAATCAAAGAGCCACTAAGGTAGTTGAAAGAAACTGTAAATTAAAAAATACAGTCGGCGGAAATGTATCATAGCGTAATCTTGCATTTATTATAAGCCTGTGGAATTGGTAGCTTGTCAACTATTAGCTAAGAATACATATCTAGTATGCTGAATCACTTACGAAAAATCACGAATATGTTTACTCTTATTAATCCAGTAATGTCTGCTTGAACAATCATATTGTGGATTCTATGATAGATTTACCGTGGAGATATAAGCTGAGGCTGTATTTCTTTTTTTTTTTTCGTGAGATACGTTTTTCAACATGCAGCATTACGATTAGGAAGTGCCACAGTGCCGCACACTGTAACTATCCATGAATATGCAATTCTGGATTCTCATTAGAGAACATATATATATATATATATATATATATTACCTTATTCGAAATACAGAATTTGGAATCTACAAAACGTAAGAAACTGACTGTTGAGCAATAAAATATTCTTTTGAGAATTCCTTAGTTTGACGTATTTGCGATGAATATTCTAAAATTGCTATTGTTGATGATCATCACCTTAGTGCAAGCTGCACCTATGAAACAAGGTACACAATTAGTGGTTCAGGTTACAACAACAATAAATGCCCAGAACAAAATTGTGCAACTACCAACAATATTCAATCAACAAACCTTCATAAATCGCGGAAGTCCCGTTATGACACTTCGTATGCTAAACGACAATCTGAATGCCAAACAGCTGACTCCAAGTGCAGCTGCTCCTGACGGAGCACTACTTCCTGAAACACCAGTCAAGACTGGGGCACCACAAGTAGATGATACGGCAAAATGGAACACCAGAATGCAACAGGGTGGTATTCTTGCAGGTATAGTTGGGGTAGGAGAGACCGCCGTCAATGTTATTGCAAAGCTTATTCCTGATAGTTTAAAGAAAACTGTAACAGCCACCGCGTCGGATATTTCAGTTACAACAGTAACACCAATTACAAACGTGATCAAGCAAACGATAAGTGTTGAAGGAAAGTAACATTGTTAACTACAGTAAATCATCCGTTTTAAATAAACAATCTCTTCCTCATTTTCATGTGGTATTCTCAAACACGCTTCTTATTTAAACTGATCTCACCTCAATCCTTTCAATTCTACTAACTACTTAACTAGTATACATATATATACCTATATTGATTTCATTTTACCTAGCATAAACCTTTTCAGATTTCTTTTTAAATTATTTTTCGTCATAATAAAAACATTCCACTCAAAGTCACTAAAAATTGTATCTCCAACTTTAACTTCATAAGGATATGACAGATAGAATGCAACAAAAAAAGAAACATTGTTTTCAAATGACTTCAAAAACTCTGGTATGATTACGGCTGCAGTCTCTGAGAAGCGAAAGAGTAAAAAAAAAAAAAAAAAAAAAAAAAACTGCATATGCCACATAAACTTCATAAAAACCATATAAAAAGGGTTTAAAAGAAGTAGCGAAATTAGATATTCAGAATCAAAGTTCTCGTTTCTGTTTTGAAAAAATGCAACAAGTGATGTTTAGAAGTGCTTTCATGTGTTTACATGATCCAAATATGAATTTTGAATGAACAGACTAGGAAAGATAGGAAACGAACAGAATGAAATTGGGCAGAAGAGTAAATACTATAGGAGGAGGACAGTCTTGCACAGTAGAACTTTACAAATCAAACAACAGTTTCACTGCTCTAAAAATATTAAGATCCAAGAAGATAGCGAAAAACGAGTATTGCAATGTCAAGTATCTTCAGGATGAGTGTTCTGAGAAAAACCAAAGATATAAAAGCAAACAATTTATTATGGAAGTTCGAAGTATCAAAAGCGGATTTTCTGTATCAAAGTTAACCAAAATTACAGAGCTTGCGATACCATATTATCCAGTGACACTTCTGGAATTTTTGAAAACATGTCCAGATATAGAAGTCCGAGAGCTACTTTTTAAGCAAATACTTTTAGGTGTTTGCTTTATTCACAATAATCATATCTATCATCGCGACTTGAAAATTGATAATATTTGTATTTCGCAGGACGGTATCATAAAGATTATTGACTTTGGTTCTTCGATACATATTTTAGATTATAATTCACATACAGAACTTGATTGTGTTGGGATCCATGGTACTGATCCCTATATTAGTCCTGACGCTTCTGAAAACTTGAAATATAATGGACAAAAGAATGATCTTTGGGCCTTAGGAATAATATTATATGTATTGGTTAATAGCGAAGCTGGTCATCATCAATCAACCGTTATGCATCAAGGTAATTCCTTTTACCTAAGCCCAGAAAGCAGTTCATCATCCGTTCATTACCGAGGCTCAAACAGTAAAAATGCAATGATTTTGTACCCTTGGCTAAATTTTAAAGATACCAAATACTTGGCTTACAAGTTATTTCAAGAAGAATTTGAAAAACGATTGGTTGAAAAGAATTTGACATATTTAAGCTTCCTTAATGATAAGGAAAATTCTAAAGTTTTCGATGATGTACTAATTGAGGAATTTATGCGAATTGTTCTACACACGGAAAACCTCAAAGAAGCATCACTCATTAAATTTGGATTTCTTAAGCAAGTTTACAAGGATAATAACAAAGTTATGAGTTTGAAGTTCCAACAAGGATATTTTAAAACTGAAACAGAAATTGGGTTTTTCAATCTAGTTAAAGTGATTCCTATGAAATTCAGATTATTATTGTCACTGCTATTAGCAATAAACCCTAAACTACGATGTGAAAGCGCCGAAGGTTCGTTCCTTGAAAAATTCCTAGAGAAAAGTTGTTTAAAAGATGTGGGAGAATTCCCAGATTTGTCGAGAAGCAAAAACTTTAGTAACGTGATTCACCCAGTCAATCAGATAATTGAAAAAAAATTGAGGAAACTCAACAGCAAAAAAACATAGCCTACTCTGAGATTGTTACTTTACGTTCTGGTGTTTCTCAAAGATTCATTAAGGGTTAAGCATTTTATACTTTTATATACCTAATTTTACAGTTAAAAACATGGTATAAATTCTAATGTCACTAATCTTAATATGGAAAAACTTTCAAAGTTATTAATAATGAAAAACAAAAAATCTAAGGTAAATATAAAAATTTTATGAGTTATCAGAAATCCCATTTTTTGGGATGCTGGCTTTGCCATTAAGGATTTATCTGTGAATATAAGCAATGGGCGATCTAGGAATGATAGCAAGAATATAAATTAACTTTAATCGACTTTATAAACATTAAATGCTTACTCCTTGTCATAAGGTTTGTCCGAGTGTTGTTCATTTTCTCCTTGTCCTTCTTCTTCATCTTCTCCGGTATCCTTAGAATAGCCCAGATTTTTACCATGGAGTTTCTTTGGGACACTGACCTTCGTGTTTCTTCCGAAAACGTAACCTGGGTAAAATGGAGGTAAGAGAATAAAACATGCGATTAATAACATTAAACCATCAAGGCAAAATAAGTAATTTTCATGAGTAATCAAGAAACCACTCCAGCCTTCGGCTAACTCGATGACTCTGTAAATACATCTTGTGTAGATGGCAAGTGTTCCAAGCAAAATGGCCAAAGGATAGAACTTATAAATTTTCTTTGCTCTCACCTCCAGGAATCTAGTATCGAACAATTCTTCCTTGTGAGAAGTGTCCATAAAATTTGTAAAAGTGATTTTTTTGCCGCTTACATTATCGAAAAAGTACAATCCACAATAATAGTAAACCCAAAAGAATAAGAAAACGGACATTGTAAACACTTGAAAGGCCAAACCAGCTACCATAATATGAGTACCCGTGTCAGTACTTTCTTTTGCGGTCAAGGCCACACCAGCAATACCACCACCTGCAGCTTGTAAAACCAAACTTATTATATCTGCGGTAATGAAGATGTAAGAATAGGCCATTGGGGGAAGGAAACTGTATTTTGTGGATAAAATGACGATATTTTTAGCGAACAAGTAATAGTAGGCACCCATTATGAAGCACGGAGCGATTGTCAAACAAATAATTTGGGCCAAAAAGTCGTTTTCACTATTTGGAGCACCATTTGCAAGAGATCTGGTCAAATAACCAATGAATTCCAAGGCCAACCCGCAGACAAAGGCTACACCGAAAAAACGCTGCTTGTAGTATATACCTAAAATGAAATGGAATATTAACAAGACCCCGAATAAGGCAGTGAAAACGGCATTCCCTCCAAGACTTGGAATCATACCGTAGAAGGTGTTTGAGGTTTCGTAAGCAGATACAAACTGGCTGGCGATCTCGGGGCTGTCTGTTATGGCCAAGACCTCGGAATACACCGAGGTTGGGGCGTATGTTGCCGAGGGGTTGAGGGAGAGCAATGTTGTGAGCGGGCTCAACTCTATAGGGAAATCAGTTATGGACATTGTGGAGATTTTTATTCTGAGAAGATGCTCTAACAGATGTGCTAATAGATTCGCTGACGGGGTCCAAAACTTGAGTATTAGAGATTCAAACAAACCGTGCAAAAGTGATTCCTGTTGTGAA
Source organism: Saccharomycopsis fermentans (assembly GCA_002564245.1). Lineage (NCBI taxonomy): Eukaryota > Fungi > Ascomycota > Saccharomycetes > Ascoideales > Saccharomycopsidaceae > Saccharomycopsis > Saccharomycopsis fermentans. The sequence goes on from JNFW01000001.1 coordinate 182,311, forward strand.
CGGTGTATTGGAAATCAAAAGTAGAAGCTATTATGGGCTATTTTTATATCTATTTAGGACATCAGCTGCTCAGATCAGCAAACTTCATTTAGAGACCCTTTGTGTTATAGTAGCAGGATTTGGGTTACTTTTATAGCAATGCAAGATATAAAAGAAAAAAAATATCACAGTGTGGGCTCCGGATATGCAAAAGAAAATCCATCACTTCACCGTTTTTATTGGCGTGCTTAATTCCGCATTTATTTCCCTGATTTCCACGACGCAAATCCGAAATCTTGTGTTTTCAAATTTTAATTGAGAGCGCTCACCTTTTGGAAGAAGCCCATATTGTTTGAAATTTAATTTTTGCTGTTTTCTGCAGATTCGTTTTCTTTTAGGGGGTGTTTTAGTTTTCTTCTTGGAAGTCTGCGCAGGCAGCGACTTGAGGAAAATCTAGTCTCCCACAGCTTAAAGGAGAGGACTCAAAATTTGAGACGCCACAAAATTGGGCCCACCCAAACTGTAAAAAAACTTAGAATAGTGGGCTCCCCAAAATATGAATTCCTAGTTGTTCCGAGATTAAAAAAGGGTGCAGAAAATACGTTTGTGTGCTGAAAATAAAAATAGGTTTGTAATAGCTGCAGCTTAAAAAAAATAACACGCACACATAACCAATCTTGCTTTGAGGGTGTCAATCTTGTTAAGAGGATAATCGATCTTGGTATGTCAACCTTATGAGGATGTCAACATCGTTGTGTGGATAATCAGAGCAAGCACCCGTAGTGAAACTCAAATTGGCCCTCAGCTTTTTTGGGGAATACTCACAAGCAGGATCTCTACCCAAAAAATACCAGTATTTCGAGCTACTTGTAGATAATCGCCGGTCGTACACATCACCAGATCCAATCCTGTAATTAAGTGTCTGTTTTCAAAAACGGTTATCCTCATTTATTTTTTGAACTGTTCTTACAATAGCAGGGCGCCAACAAATTCCAGAGCTCTTCAATCCACACTTGGTTTTAAACCTGCTAGAAGAATTATTTTTTTTAAAACAAAAAAAAACCCTAAGTTTTGATGTATTCCATTATTCTCACCAGTTGAATAGTTGAAATACATCTATTGAATTCAACAAGAGTAAATATCAAAAATAAGTAGAAAGTCAAAGAAAGTAAAGAAAATAAAATCAAAAATAATAAATAAATAAAAATTTAAAGTAAATAATATACACACAGAAAAAATTTGGGAAATTTCCCCCTCCCACATAACCTAGATTAAACAATTGAAACATCTATCGTGTCAGAATACTTGGCCTGCGCAATTTTGATAACCTTATCAGTCAAATCATAATGAACATAGGCACTTCTCAAAAAATTGTCCCCCAAAATAAACGAGTCCCCTTTACTCTTCTCCAAATTGATTCTGCAAATTGAATTGTTCGAAGCATCCTTGATGGCATTTCCAGACCCATCACTCAAGGTCTCGAAAATCTCTTCAAACGGAACCTTAATTGTCGCTTCTGAAGTAAACTGGAAGTCAAGTGTCTCCTTCATGTATTTATCGCACTCGGTGACATAACCAACAGTATCACTGACTTTGACACCAATTGCCCCCATGAGACTATCATAAACACTACCAGGAATGTGCGTCACTGAAGTTCCTGTATCGAAAAGAGCTGGATAAGCCTTATCCATTTTGGTATCTACATTGGTTAAAGTTAAACCTTGCAACGATACAAAAAAAGCAGTCGCAGTGTCTACTTTATTCAATGCATCATCTATCATTAATATTGGTAATGAAACTAAATTTCCGGTATGTTTTGCATTATCAATAGCCCCAAATAAAACTTGTCCGTTTTGGTCTCCTTGAGTATTCAAATATATAGAATACGCAACCTTGGTGGTAAACCCGTTGGTAAGCATTTCCACAGGTAAATTCTGATAACCATTTGCGGTTTTTCCATCTTCATCTTTCACAAACCCAACACCAAGAACCCCGCCTGAACTGTGGCCTGTACTGGTTACTGCACCAAATTTCATTGATGGGATCTTAAAGTTGCCGTTATTCAAATAAACATCATCTGTTGCCCAATAACCTTCTGCCTTGTTCCCACTTGCGTATTGAATTTCAAACTTATCACCTGTTTTTCTGAAACTTGAAGATGATGAGTATTGATATTCTAATTTTTGATCAATATTGGCATCTGTGAGTGGAAGCCATAAATCTGAAGATCCAGTATCGAGCTCAATATCCATGCTTTGCTTATTGCTTCCAATCTCAAGCTGCATTTTATATGAAACTGTGTGCTCCAGCTCATAGTAAAAGGTACTTTGATTGCCGGAAGTGCTTTTGGATCCTATACCTCCAAAATGGCTGTTTACTGTCTGCAAGAATAAGTCTGGGTTGACCTGCACCTTAAATTTTTTACTGGTTCTTTGCAATGTTATTGGAGTTGGCGTGGGTTTAAGTATAAGACGCTTCACGGGATAGGAGTTCACCACCACAAGGCATAATGCTAAAATACAAAAAAGTTTGCTGAACATTTTTGACTATTGTTTTTTCTTGTTTTTGAGATTACAATGGCTGTTCCCGCAATTCAATCAGACAAGCAACTTATTTCTCAAAAGCATTACATTATTTATATAGTTGTTCATAACAATAAGAAAAAAAAAGTGTCAAACTTGACTTTATTTATAATATGTGTCGTTTGGTGATTGAAAATCACAAATTGGATCAACTTCTAAATTCCTTTTTTCCCTGATCTATAAATACAGATATCTATGCATAACATTTTCTACATTAATTTAATGCCTTTCATTATACGTAAATGTCACTGTTCGAACATGATTTTTCTTCCGAAATATTCTCTCTTCAGCGCTTGCCTAATTGGAATTTTCATGTTACCGAGCATGCATCATTTTTTGATTACGCCTCAATTTCTCATGCAGTTAATTATTCCCTTCTAGAGAAACGCTGCATATTTTTCGATAAAAATCTAAATTTTGAAATTCTAAAATTAATCTTTCACTAAAATTTGCATATTTGACACTCTATAGGGTCTCATAAAAATGAATACAAGCGAACTGTAGACGTAGTTATTAAAATTCTCTTACCTTAAACATTCAAAATTGAAATCAAAATTAATATTCAGTTGTTAGTCTGTTCTAAAGAAATTAGGCTCAATCAACCGTTTTACGAAGAGATATTTCGTGTAGTTTTTTAGTATATTATATTCTATCAAATCTATAAATCTATTTAAGTTATTGTAAACACCACCCAAAAATTAAAAAAAAAATCAGTCTATCAACAAGGGGGTTGAGAATCTAAAAGTAAAAAGGAAAAAAAAAAAGAATCATCATCATAAATTTTTGTGTTACCTGCATTTCAAACGGTAACAATGTCAGAGCTGCTTGTATATTGAGCTTGAGCAATTTTGATTGCTTTACCAGTCAAATCGTAATGAACGTAAGCGCTTCTTAAGAAGCTGTCTCCCAATATATAGCTCTCGGATGAATGTTGAGCTAAAGTTATTCTGCAAAGATCATTTTTGTTGCTATCTTGAATGTTATTTCCTGCAGAATCACTCAAAACTTCAAGAAGTTCATCGAATGGAACTTTGATTGTAGTTTGTTCAAATTGGAAATCAAGAGTTTTCTTATTCAATCTGCCACACTGAGTTACATAACCAATATCGTTGTTAATTTTCATACCAATAGAGCTCATGAAGCTATCGTAGATTGAATTAGGCAAATAAGTGAGAGAGGTGCCTGTATCAAGAAGGGCAGGATAGGTTTCGGTAGAATTGAAATCAATTCCATCGGCACTCAATTGCTTCAAAGACACAAAAAAAGCTGTAGGTCTTTTGGCCTCTTTGAGAGCGTCATTTATCATCAATATTGGTAAAGATACTAGGTCACCTGTGTATTTTGCTCTATCAATAGCACCAAATAAAATTTCACCGTCTTGGTCTCCTTGAGTGTTCAAGTAGATTGAGTATGCAACTTTTGAGCTGTAATGATTACTAAACATTTTGACAGGCAAGTTGGCATCACTGGATAACTCGTTTTGTTGATCAGTCATATCAGATACAAATCCAACACCAAGAACACCACCCAGACTATGTGAGGTCAGAGTGACAGCGCCAAATTTAAGCGAAGGAATGTTATAGAGACCATCACCCAAAGAAAATTGATCTGTGGCCCATGATCCTTTTGAGTTTTTACCACTGCTGTATTGAACAAGGTACTGCTCGTTCAAGCTCTTGAAAGTGGAGGATTGAGAGTTGTGAAAGATATATTGGGAGTCAATTTTACAATTTTCAATAGGAAGCCATAGGTTATAGGAGCCTGTATCCAATTCAATATCCATTTTTTGTTTTTGAGAACCAACAGCTAATTGGAAGGTGTATGTCAATGTGTGTTCGGACTCGTAAAATACAAAATCTGAGGTTGTTTCGTTTACCACTTTCCCATTCTCGTTATTGTATTGATTCATCATTGAAATGAGAGAATTATAGTTGGCTTTTGCGCTGCTTTTCAAACTCAATCTTTTCAACGGCAAAGCGAAAGGTTGAGTGGAATTTGTAATTGTTGAGGTTTGGTTCACACTCTTGACAGGGGCTGCTGCAACGTAGGAAATGAGAACAAGTATCAAGCTGAGGAACATTTCGAGAAGTGTTTTTTTGTGAACGAAAATAAACGACCTAGTGGTTTGCAAGAAAGTTGTCAGCCAAGAATCGATTGGTAGAGACACAAGAGTGGAGTAAAGCAAACACAAAAAACATGGGTATAATTTGGCAACGGGAAACTCTTATGTTTATATATTGTAGGTGTTCTTGCCGCAATAAACAATATAAGAACATTCACAAGGGATCCAACAATTATTCCAATTGCAAAACAGGCAAAAGCATCAATCGGCAGATGACAGGTAGACTCTCGAAGGAAAACCATTCTCTTTCTGCAAATAGAGTCGCAGACTAGGCTGAGATCCGTGAAGAAAAACAGCAAAATAGTGGAAACATGGCATATTTCTTTGGTTGTCTGTATGTGACCCGAAGCGTGCATGCAATGTTAGCTAACTATCTGCGGGTTTTGATGTATCCTAAAAACAGTTCTATTCCATTAAAACGTAAACATGATGGGACCAAGATCTATTAGTTTCAGGGAAGAAAAGCAAAAATCTTCAAAATTGGTCTTTTAAATTAATTGATAAATGCATGTGTGTGCATGCAGTCTGGACTATATTACAATTTGGTGGTTACGCGCAATGCTTCCTCTTCACTGCTATATTCCATGGTTATGTTTCTCTGTTGGTTTTTGTGGTTATGTTTCTCTGCTATTTTTTTGTCATCCCCGGTTACGTAGCACTCAACCAATAATTATCTTGCTTTTTCAAATACGAATAAGAAACAGTGAAGATACTCACTAGAAAAATATAGAGTAACCACTTTACATAAGGTAAGAAAGAAAAAATTTTCGTGTGTAGGCCTAGATAGTACTCTGCAGTGAACTAATGAAGAAAAAAAAAAAATACATCAATATTGGGGCTAATAATACACAGAGAAGAACAGATACTAGCCCAGCACTTGACTGCAATAGTATTGATCGGAAACATCAAAAGCCCCCATTCTCGAAAGTCAGAAACCAGGAACAGCGAAAAATCGGAACAGCATGCCAGAACACACAAGAGCCCCACACGTCTCCTTCGACAATATTGACTACACCAACAGCGAGCAATTGCACCAAGCTCAAGACTCCATGATCAGAGAACAATGGGTTAGAGTGAGCGCCTTGAAAACCGTGAGAAGAGCCTTGGAAAAGTGCTACAAGGTCTCCGGTGTCAACCACTACGAAGAATGTAAGCCATTGGCCGAAAAATACATGCAAATGTTGCCAGACCACAGAGTCAGTGGTTACATGGGTTACCAAAAGAACGATCCAAGCAAATAAGCGTTCCCTTTCCTCATTCTGGCCGCGTCCACAGATTTTTGATTGATTCACACATATGAGTACTAACCACAGATATCTAATTTGTCTGCATCTGGTCGTTTCGCATGTCGCTATCTCAAGATGAAAACTATTCATTATCATCAGGGGTCCTATTGCCTTACAGTCATTACATAAGATTGATCCAAGGGCATCATGGGACATATCCTGAAAGCAGAAGAACACATACCGGTTTTCATCTCTTGGAGCCTTTTGATACTTATCATTTCTGCGTCGCGAACAGCACAAATCCTTGGAGAATTTGAAATAAACATCAAAATACAAAAAAAAATGGGATTGACAAAAATATTGTCAAAGACTTCAATTCAGTATCAACAAAAACGAACGATCATACCGAAGTAAATGAACCTCCTGTAGTTAAGCATATCAGGACATTCATGCCAACCAAACTACACACATTTTTACCTATTTATCAACGTATAAACTACGTGTTTTCCTTTAGCTTTTTTTCTATTTACTATAAATATATTGCATGACTTAATTTACAACTCTGTGTAATATAGGTTTGTCTCTTCAATGGGGCTGGATCAGCTGGTGCATTGGTACAAACCAGCATCTGAAAAAGGTTTAGTGCCCAGTGCTGGCTGTCATCTTGAATTTACCAATATTTGACCACGCATATAGAATATATATTTCTTTTTTACCAGAAAAATATTTCAAAACACGAGATTCTAATGCTTACATAGATATTGATTTTAAAAGCATTACGAACTATTAATAGTTTGGGTAAATAATCAGATTCAACTAACTTTACAGAAAAGAATTTAAGAGTTATTTTTGGGTGTTTGTGTGTGTGCAATTCATATATTGATCTTTTTCATAGACTAAAGAGAATTTAGATTTTTCTAAAGGAAAAAGAATTGCAGCTTTCACACAAAAATGTCTTCCTACTCAGATTCTTCAAAAGATAAGACTGCTATTCCCTTGGTCACCATCAACGGTAAATATGTGGCTATAGCTCATACTTTCTTTGCATACCTTGCATTTTTTGTCGCATTGGTGGTGGGTTGTTACTTACATTATCATAAAATTGTGGAAAATGAACATTATGGCTATCCAGATGAATGGTTTCCAAGTGTAAGTGCTACAATCGGTGACAGATATCCTGAAAGAAATGTTTTTCAAATTTTGATCGCTTTGACAGCTACTCCAAGATTTTTGTTGTTATTTTTGATTTACTTGAGATTAAACAAACCAAACTCAAAATTATCTTTATATGGACTTATTGTGGGAGTTTTGAGAACTTTCACCTGTGGTGGCTGGGTCTATGTTACTTCAACCGATGACCACGATTTCCATGATATCGCAATGATAAGTTATATTGTCCTAACCATCCCTTGGTATATTATTAATGTTAAATTGACTGAGAAAAATTCAAATTTGCGATTTTATAGAACAATCTCTGGTATCTCATTCTTTGCAATGTTAGTTCCTTTGATTTACTTGTTTGTTCAGCATAAGGTTCATCAAGTAGCTGGTGCTTACTCTTACTATGCATACTGTGAATGGAGTTTGATCATTCTCGATGTTTTCTTTGATTCCTGGAATATATTTGATTTAGCAAGTTTGCAAATCACATTCTCTCAAGGAGACAAAAGTATGAAAGTTCAGTTCTATAAAACAGTATCTTTGAACAATAAAATAAATCCTATTGCTAAAGAAATTGAAATCGCAACTAACTTGGATAAATCTATCTCAAGAATTGATAAGTATAGTAAGCTCACTGTATTTGAATACAAAATTTATAACTACCCAGCAATGTTTGTTCAAATTATCAACTCTTACATTTTCTGGACCAATGTTACTGGATTATTGGCCATGATTTGGTATTTTCCATTGTGGAATATGGGAATTTCTGGTTTTGAAGCTTCAATTGTGTCTGTTTCAGTTTTTCCTGTTTTTTTGATTATACCTTTTATTAGAATCAAAATGGCTAAATATCCACAAATCACTAGGTCACTAGCTGTTTTATTTGGTATTGGTGCTTATTTATGGGATACTCCAGAATACAGATTAGTTTCTTGTTCTATCGGCACCGGCTTTTCTGCTATCTCAATCGCTAATGAGTTCTGGTATATAAACTTGATTAATGAGTTCAGTAAGCAATCTAAAGATACTATCAATCCAGATTACATTTTATCGAAATTAGTAACTCAATCCTTTGGAACTTTATTTTCAATTGGTTTATTGTTGTCTTCAATTGTTAAATTTGCTTGCTTTACAAATAATCCAATTTGGCCAATTATGCACCAAGAAAATGGTGGGTGGAATAATACAGGTATAATTGTAGGCTGTATAGCTGCTTTCTTCACTCCAAACTATGCTCATTTTTACCAGTCATTGAATATGAATACACAAGCTTCCACCGTTGTGAAAGTTGCAACGAAACGTGAATCATTGTTCTTATCTGCAATTTCTTTCGGTGCTATGATATTTCTTATGCATGCTCTCCTAACAGATTCTTCGACTATAATCTCATGGGTCTGGAATGGCTATCCAATCAATGGTCCAATTGCTGTTCCTCATGGTGCCATTTCTTTGTCTGTTTTTGCTATTGGAATCTTCCAAGGATTTACCACAAAGAGATCAACTTTAATTGGGTTCCCAAATTATTTGACTTTATGTGTCCTAGGATTTATTTTGTTGGTGAACTTTAAGGGTTGGTTGGGTTATATTGGAGGATTAGCACTCACTTTCTATTTGGCAAGCATTTGTCCAATATTTTTTGAAAATGTATCCAGATTTAATCCGGGTTTGTCCTTCACATTAGGTTTCTTTATTCATATTATTTTGATGTTGGCAAGTGTCTGGATTGTTGCATATGCATTTGTTCCTGGTGGACCATTGTTACGGGAAAGAACAGATATTGTTTATGGATTACCTGTATTCTTACTTAGCTTAGGTATTTACAACGCACAACAATATGAAATTGGTATAAATAATGATTCAGATGAAAAAGATAATGAAATTAAAAAGTCTGAGAACGAAGTCTCCATGAGTGTCATTTTCAATAAAATATCTTTGATTCGAAAGAAATTCGAAAAAATGTTGTTGATTTTGACTATATTGTCAGCCATAATTGCATTTTTGAGATTTCCTTTTGAAGATCCAAAACCTTTCAACCCAGAAACTAAAACGTTTACTGCTGGTATTTGGACAGTTCATTTTGCCTTGGATAATGATCTTTGGGCAAGTGAGGATAGAATGCGTGATTTAATGAGCGATTTAGAAGTAGATATTATGGGAATGTTGGAAACAGACACCCAAAGAATTGTTATGGGCAATAGAGATATGACTCAAAAGATTGCACATGATTTAGGTTACTATACAGATTATGGTCCAGGTCCAAATAAGCATACTTGGGGTTGTCTTTTATTCTCAAAATTCCCAATCATCAATTCTACCCACCACTTGCTTCCATCACCTGTTGGAGAATTGGCTCCTGCAATCCATGCTACTTTAGATATTTATGGAGAATATGTTGATATAGTTGTTTTCCATTCTGGTCAAGAAGAAGATGATGAAGATCGTAGATTACAATCATTATATTTGAGTGAATTAATGGGTTCTACTACTAATCCTACTATACTTTTGAGTTACTTAGTTACAGAACCATTGACTGGAAATTATAATACTTATGTTTCTGATAAATCAGAAATGCATGACATCGATCCAACAGACGATGATAGATGGTGTGAATATATCCTTTTCAAGAAAATTCATAGAATAGGTTATGCCAGAGTATCGAGAGGTACTATCACCGATACTGAAGTTCAAGTTGGTAAATTCCAATTGGCTAATAGTCAAGAAAAACAAGACGAATCCTTGTTGTATACAAATAAAAGAATTAATGAGGGTGATGTTCCAGAAAACTTGAGATTTCCTAAAATGTTTTATGGAGATGGTGTTAGAGGCCACAGATATCATGTGTTTGATGAACCCCGCTATTTCAGTTAATGCATAACAGATGAACATTGAAATGTGATGTATATAGATATATATATATATATGTATGTATGTATGTATTCATAAATTAAATTAATAATTGCTGTACTTTCTAATATTAAATTTATCAATTTTTTTGTGTTCATCACTGCAAGGAATCTCAAAACATTGAACCAATACGATCTTCAATATCATCATCACTACAAGAAGATAGTTATTCAATAATAATTATTATTATCGCCATATAAATACATAAATATTAATTGTACATAATTAGAATGATTGATTATTCAATCTGCAGTCCACTCCCAAGTTTTTCTAATATCACCATAAATTTCACTTTTCTGAGTACGAACAAATGTATTGGACTCAACTAGCTTTGTAATACTCTCCCATTTACGATTCTTTGTACGTTTATCGTTCGATAGAAGCTGATCTCTTAGAACAATGTTATCCAAAAAGGAGTGTATTTTTCCCGATCGGTCTTGCTCAGCCAAAGATTTCTGGTTTCTTAATCTTTCAATTATAATTTCTGCAATTCTCTGCTTTTCTTTTTTCCTTTGAATCGCTTTCATCACCCTTATATAAATATAATTTAAAAGAATAATTGTCAATATAGATAAAAGGACTTGTTTCCTATACTTTATAACTAATGCGTGGATAATGGCTTTTGTTCGGCAATATGGGTTAAGGTACTTAAGGGATGTCGAGCGAAAGCATTTCTTCTGGACTTTGTTTTCCAAATTTTCGTCAATGGTTTCACTTTTGGAATTTGATACTTCAGAAAAGAACTATAAATACTTGTTAGTAACCTTGAATAAAAGAACTTGATCTCCTTCTAGAAAAAAAAGAAAATGAAATTAAATAACTTGCCTTACCGTTACAATATCATCAGTAGCCTCGATTCTATCTTTCACCTTGTTCCAAATTTCCTCAAACTCTTCAACGGAAACATCCAAGGATCTAGTTTCGAACAAAATATCATGAATATCTTCCAAGGGAAGTCCGACTTGTAAATCTGTTCCTTTTCCGCAGTCAAAATTTGTATTCCTTTGTCTTAATATATTCAATGCAACATGTGTCATAGTTTCAATTCTTCTTTTTCTTCTGATATCTGGAATACACTTCTTGCCCGAAATCCAGTAATTGAAAGGTTTAACCTTTAAAAATCCTTCTTGGCAAGTAATATCAAAAAAGGGATGGCAAATTGCATTTGCAGGGCATTCAATACATTTTGGAGATGCATATTTACTCAATAAATGTTCAACTTCTGTGATGTATTGATTGTTATTTGGATTAGGCAAAATATTAAAATTATTGACAGAGTAACCACAATATCCAACATAAATACCCTTTTGCAAATACCAATAGCTGAAGATAAATGAAAGTATTATCAAACCAAATACAAAAAACGACTTTAAATATGAAAAGAAACTATGACTCGTAGCAACGTAGGTCATTTCGGTGTAATCTTCTTCTTTTTTGATATTAACTTCATCTTCGTTCTCTTCGACATTAACTTCATCCTTGTCCTCCTCAACATTTATTTCATTTTGCTCTTTGGTATTTATTTCATCTTCATTTTTAGTATCACGTTCAACGTCCGTTTCTCTCGAGTTAACATTGTTGCTATCAAGACCGTCAGAAAGAACAGGTTGATTAATGCTCGAGGAAAACTGTTCATGTGAAACTTGTGAGCTTGGAACTTCAACTTTGCTTACATCATCATAAACCACAGGTTCTACTAATCCAATATCATCAACATTGTTATCATCATCATGCTCAAGAGGAATAATTTTGGCAATTTTACCAAAGTTCTCAGTTGGTTCATTCAATTGCTCATTCTCTTTAGAAAATGCAGCAGCTTTGGATATCATTGATTGACCAATAGCATGCTTTGCACGATCTGAATTCTCGTCTGAATGATTTTTCAACGACTGTTTTAACGAACTTTCATAGCTTGATTTTTTTGCTTTGGTTGGAGAACTTTCGAGTTGTGATTCAGCTATCAAATCATTTGGCAATTGTTGCTTTTCTTCTTCATCACTGAAAATAATTGAATCCTTTGATGGATCAAAAGATTTCTTTGGTTTTTTACCTTGAATTGTGATACCTAATTGTTTGGCCAATTCATCCGAATCAAGTATCTCCAGCAGCTGGTATAACGCTTTGTTACCATTTGGTGAATTAGGAATTGTATCTTTAACTTCTTGAACTTTGGCTTTTTCCTTAACTGGAGTCCGTGATAGGTGGTTTTTCTTTTTGGTATTCGAGCCAAGAATATCCTTGAGATTGCGCTTTAAGCTTCTTTGAGGGGATTTTAAGATTTGAGCGCTATCTTTAAGATTATTACTTATCAATTTTTCAAAATCTTCAGAAGTATCCATATCCGAGCCGCTTAAATCAAAAAAATTCCCGGCACTTGATGGAGTTGTCTTCGATCTCTTTTTTGTGCTGGCAGAATTAGCAGACCGAGATCTTGTACTTCTTGAGGCATTTGAGTCATCTTGTTCCATAGCGGAAGATGATCTTTTCTTTGATTTTTTTTTCTGGTTTTGCACACTATTATTTATCAATTTTGTACTATCATCATTTTCTGAATCATCAGATTGTTTCTGAATTGACCTGTCAGAAGGATCGCTCAGTTTGAGAAACATCTTTTTCTCATCTTCTTTGGAATTGTTTTCTTTTTTCACTGATTTTCCGCTTTCAGGGGTGGCTGAGTTATTCTTTGAGGATGAAGTGCTCTTTTTGTTGTGTTTTGGCTTGTGATTCTTATTAGATTCCTGATTCTCATCAAATGCACTGGTAGCATCCTCTATAGGCTTTACAGCAGCTGCGCTATCGACTTTCAATTGCTTCAAGAATTTCTTGGAATTTGGAGTGACCTCCTGCTCAAAAATTTCAATGAGTTGTGCTTTTTTAGCACTCGTAGGGAAATAGATATCATGAGAGATGAAAATCTTCTTAAGCTGATTGACTTTTAAAGTATGCGGGTCGAAATCCTTCTCTAAATATGACGTGTCACCATCCATTTTTGTGGGTCTATATGTGTGAGATCTTCCTCCTCAAAACCCACGATATTGGGCTGTAGTTGTTAAATTGTTGTGTTCTGTTGTATCTTTGAGATCAGCTTAAGTCTTGGTTATAATCAAACCAAATCGCGTCGAGCTTTATACTTTTGACAGTTTTCAGAGCTACTAAATCGTCTGGATTTCTCAAAAATGTGAGTTTCGAGTTATCTAGTAAGTATTGGGCTCCAAGAAACCTTCAATGATACCTAAAATGTTTAGATTTGTAGATCAATTCAACGTGTTTTTGTTTTGGATATTTGTTGTTGTGTTTTAAAAATAGCCGCTTTTCTTTTTTTTTTTTTTTTCACTTTTTCTCAACAGTTCTGCACTCATTGAAGTCTGCTAATAATCTTGGAGACCCTAAAAATCTTAGAGAAAATAGTATAGATTATATAATGTATGCAATTAATTCTGGATTTTAATTTTCAACATGTAAATCCTATTTAGGAAAACGCTTTCAGGATTCTGAAATTTTCCGATCTGCTCAATCAAGACTTTTGGTAAAATTGCGGAATCTTGGTAGCAAAAACTAGGATTTTTCCAACAAAATCAGGCATTTGAGACCCATTTGATGATGTTTGTTTGAATGACAAGTTAATCTAGGACTATCAATAATGAGTTTCACATAGATTACAAACAATTGAGTTTGGCTTGAATATATTTACAGAAAAAAAAATTAAAAAAACAGAAGTAACAAATATCAAAAAGAGAAAAAACAAAAGCTAAGGACAGAAATTCAAGTTGAAGTTGTTATTGTAAAGCCTAAGGATAACAGTAAATAATGATTCGTAAAAATTGAATTGACTCCCAGAGAGAACTCATTTTTTCCAAGGGTACTCGATGTAGGCATCTTTTCTCTTCCAAATAACTTTTCTTTTACCAGTGGTGACGTGAGTGACGCCTACTTGTTCACAATATTGCTTTTTAAAGCCACGGATGAAACGAGGATCCCACAATTCAGAACCAATACCAAGATCCTTACAGCATCTCATCAAGGCATTACTTTTGCATCCTTCTGTAGCAGTGGGGATCCCTTGTTCATTGAAATAATCTTGTTCACCTCGTGCCACTGAGATGAGCTTTCCCAAAACCACAAGTGCATATTCTCTAGTGATCAATTTAGGAGTGACTATAGTAGAGCCTCTTGGAATGAGACCCCAGCTACCTGGACCAAGAGCTCTGTTGAGAATACGTCTGTATTTGATCTCTGGCAAGTAAATAAGACCATCTGGTTTGATTTCAATGTCTTCTGGATTCAAAGACTGGAGTAATATATCTATCTGGCGTTGACTGAGTTGTGTGGTACCAATTCCGTGGAAAGAAGAGGACCAGTCAATGGCTGACTCGCTGGCAGTCATCGGTGGCTGATCACCCAAATTGCGAGTGAAGACATCCTCAAGGGTTCTATTGTTAGAAACGGGCCTGCTAGCGTGATTGCTGCTGGAAAAACTGCCTGGAGAGCCGCTGTTGGCAGCGTTGTTAGCAGTGTTGTTGGAATCATTGTTGGCAGGGCTAGTAGAGGAGCTAGTGATAGAGCTATTTGCGGTGTCGCTGTTATTGCTGCTTGCTTTGACGGCCCACGATGGTCTGGATGAAGCAGAGCTTGTGCTTTGTTTCACAGTCTGGGAAAAGAAAAAACGGCTGTTAGCACGAAGCCCGGAGGGGGCGAAAAATCGCAGGGTGTTGAGCATGTTGGTGATTCTAACGGGCAGCTCTGGGTTATCGGATGATTGACAGGTCAATGATAGGCACATAGGAGGTACCAAAGCTGGATAAATGATAAATAGAGAAAATAAAATCAAAAAGACGAGACGCGTTACCTTGGTGTCGTGGTTGATAAATTATGTGTTGGGTTTTTGATGTACGGACTAATTTGGACATAGTTTAACTCATGTTTGGATTTTTAGCGTTTCGGGTTTTTGGTCCGGGTTTTTCATGTTTGCTGTCGAGCTGTTTTGGTGTGTTAATTTACAGGTTTTGTGTTTATTTAGTGACAGGAATAATTGGTGTTCGTGCTTATATTGGTGCCTTTAGTATTTACATTACGAGTGCTCGTAACACTGACATATTATATTTTCCAGTGGTAGATTCCCACTGCTAGACCCCCAGGGCTCGAAATTCGAAATGTTTTTTTTTTCCATATAATCGCTTCAGTGATTTTTTCTTTTCTCCACTGTCCCAGTATTAGTGACCTATCACCGCTGCCTCGACTCCGAAGATGTAGTCTACAGGAACTACAGCAATTAAAAGGTCAGCTGTTCAGTTCTTCTCCGCTCATCCACTGCCCAAGGCACGCTTTTTATACTATTCCCTGCAAACAGCCAGACACAAACACACACACACACACACACACACACACACACAAAAAGACAAAAAAAAAGTAAAATAGCATAGAGTCACGGACACGTAGGGGACATACAGGTAAGAAAAAAATCATTTCGCCTATTTATTAACTGTGCATTTGTAGTCTTCTAAGCAAACCCCAGCCTTAGCTTCGGAGGTTTGTGGGAGGCATAGTACTGGCTATGCAGACCATCCCCAGCATTGCTGGGGTGCCTAAACGTTACCGTTCGGCTGTTACTAGGTATTTCCGTCTGAGATCAACTCCACATCAATAATTGTACGGTCCACCAATTACCTTTAACCTACCATAGAAAGCCATTCTCTGCCAGGTCGCTGGAAAATTGACCAAAACCACGGATAATCATAATCAGTTTTTGCAATTGCGGCCCACAGAGGCTTTTATAGCACCAAAAAAAAACGTTGCTGGTCGTCTACTATTCAGACTGCCGAAGCAGCACCATCCCTGGGCCACACCGATACTGGATCTACATACGCTATTCCTTTTATCTACAGCTGTTACCCTGTTAACCTTCAATTTTGATTCCTTTTACATACAACTTTGTTCCGCTCGTTATCAATTTACCTGTCTGACAGTCTGTGCTGTCATATTGTCCCTACTGTAGCCCTTAATCTCACCCTTTGCTTACACACTCTGAGGCTCTTTGCTGGCACATTTTGAATCATTTTGTTCACGCCACATCAATCATGGGAAAAAAAAAAAAAAAAATTGTAGCGCTAATCCGCGCACCCATTCACACTAGATTTTTCTCTCTCTCCTCTTGGTGTTATAAATACCCATTAAGTTCCTCCGCGAGCTCTTTCATTCACCCCTGACCATTCGGATCTCAAACATCCAGTTCGTTTGATAGATATCTATTTATACAAACAAATACTTTCATTTCTCAGTGTCTACTAAACACCTGTTTTCACTGTTTGATTGATTCCATTCTTGTCTGCAGTAAGTCTTTGCGTGCTTTTGTATCTGTTATCTCCGTCAGATCATTTCAAAAAGCATATCTCAGGAACCTTCATTCTTTTTCCAGTTTGTTGACTCTTGATTCTGTCGCTAGACCCCTCCTTGGTCCGTCACACATATATAGATAAATTTTTCATAAAGTCGCATTCCCGCCACAATGTTTTCCAAGTACGTTTCCTCCACCCTCAGATCTACTGTCCAAAAGCAATCCAAGAGATTCTTGTCCATCCACGAGTACAGATCTGCAAGTTTGTTGAGATCATACGGTGTTGATGTTCCAGCAGGTGATGTGGCCACAACCCCTGAACAAGCCTTTGAAATCGCTAAAAAGATTGCAGCTACCCCAAACAACGAAGGAATTGTTATCAAGGCTCAATCTCTTACTGGTGGCCGTGGTAAAGGTCATTTATCCTCAGGTCTTCAATCTGGTGTCCATATTGTCAAAACCCCAGAAGAAATCCAGAAATTGGCCAGCCAAATGTTGGGTTACAAGATCATTACCAAGCAAACCGGTGCTGCTGGTCGTTTAGTCAGTGCTGTTTATGTTGTTGAAAAAGCAACTGCTGACAAAGAAGCATACTTATCCATCTTGATGGATAGATCCACCAAGCAACCAATCATTGTTGCATCTGCCCAAGGTGGTATGGACATTGAAGGTGTTGCTGCTAAGGACCCATCCGCAATCAAGACTTTCCAAGTTCCTTTAAAAGAAGGTATCTCTGATGAATTGGCTACCAAGATTGGTTCTTCTTTGGGTTTTGCTCAAGATTCTGTCCCAAAAGCCGCTGAAACCGTCAAGAAACTTTACAAAATCTTCATGGAACGTGATGCCACCCAAATCGAAATCAATCCATTGAGTGAAATCGAAAAGTCCCACTCAGTTTTGTGTATGGATGCTAAATTTGCTTTCGACAATAGTGCTGCTTACAGACAAAAGGAAATCTTCTCCTGGAGAGACTTTTCCCAAGAAGACGCTGACGAAGTCAGAGCCTCCAAATTCGGTCTTAATTTCATCAAATTAAATGGTAACATTGGTTGTCTTGTCAATGGTGCTGGTTTGGCCATGGCCACCATGGATATCATCAAGCTTTATGGTGGTGATCCTGCAAACTTCTTGGATGTTGGTGGTGGTGCCACTCCAGAAACCATTGAAGAAGCTTTCAAGTTGATTCTTAGTGAAAAGAACGTTGATGCTATTTTGGTCAATATCTTTGGTGGTATTGTCAGATGTGACTATGTTGCCGAAGGTTTGATCGCTGCTGCTAAAAACTTGAATGTCACTGTTCCTATCATTGCCAGATTGCAAGGTACTAACATGCAGCAAGCTGAAGAATTGATCAAGAAATCTGGTTTGAAGATCTACTCCAACGGTGAATTGGACGCTGCTGCCCAAGAAGCTATTGGTTTGGCTAAGAAGCATCATGATGCCAGATAAATTACGCTATGTTTACGAGTGATTGTTCACCAGTGACTACAAAGGAAAGCAACAGATCAGGTTTCGGTTTTGTTCTTGTTGTTTCTGTTTACTGGGCATTTTAGCGCAATTGTACCTACATATTTTTGAATATTACTACTGTTTATTAAATATTATTTTGTTGAATACATTATCTACTATTTTGTAGAACTCCAAGCGGTTCCAATTGAGTATATATATGAGTCTTAAGAGGTTTATTGAATCAGATAGAAGAAGAAGCCCTTGACTAAGTTTTGAAGTCTGCGTATAGCCGTAGCTCATTTTCGTGCGTTTAACATAGCGGAATATTTTTTTTTTTTTTTTTCGTTTTTCTGAAATTTTGAAATTTGTGAAAATTCAAAAAAAAAATTTTCGAAAGATCCAAAAAAACGAAGATGAGACGAAAAAAAAAAAGAAAAATTTTTAGAAGAGCAGACCTCTCGAGAAGAGAAGAGCTAAACTGAAATAATAGGAAAAAAAAAAAAAAAAAAGAAAATTAGTATTATACATACACGATATCATTGCCAATTGCATCCATCAAACACAGAGTTAAACTTG
The DNA here is from genome assembly GCA_002564245.1 of Saccharomycopsis fermentans. Classification (NCBI taxonomy): domain Eukaryota; kingdom Fungi; phylum Ascomycota; class Saccharomycetes; order Ascoideales; family Saccharomycopsidaceae; genus Saccharomycopsis; species Saccharomycopsis fermentans. The sequence goes on from JNFW01000001.1 coordinate 200,641, forward strand.
TTGTAATAACACTATTCGAATTTGAATAAAATAAATAAGGATTGAAAATTCTAATAGACTGCATATTTATTTTACTTTTGGTCAAATCGATTCATTCAGATTATACTATCGAAAAAACAAAGATATTATAACCAGAAGAAATTATAGAAGGACAAGATACCCAATTCAAGAGTAGCACTAATCTGATTATTTTTCATTAGTTCTTGAATAAAGCATCGTCAACTCGAGTTCCAGACATCTCGTTTTCTAAAAGACACAACATTCCAATAAAACAAATATAGCATAGCAAATAATGGGTTTCGGAGCACCAAGAGGAGGTTCAAGAGGAGGCCGCGGAGGTAAATCCTTCGGTGGCTCAAGAGGTGGCCGTGGTGGTGCCAGAGGTGGCCGTGGTGGTGCCAGAGGCGGTTCCAGAGGTGGTGCTAGAGGTGGCCGTGGTGGTGCCAGAGGTGGAAGAGGCGGTGCCAGAGGTGGTGCTAAAGGTGGCCAAAAGGTCATCATTGAACCACACAGACACGCTGGTGTCTTCATCGCCAGAGGTAAAGAAGATTTATTAGTCACTAAGAACATTGCTCCAGGTGAATCTGTCTACGGTGAAAAACGTGTCACTGTAGAAGAACCAAGTAAACAAGAAGGTGTTCCACCAACTAAAGTCGAATACAGAGTCTGGAATCCTTTTAGATCTAAGTTAGCTGCAGGTATCATGGGTGGTTTAGATGAACTTTTCATTGCTCCTGGCAAAAAAGTGTTATACTTGGGTGCTGCTTCAGGTACCTCTGTATCTCACGTAGCTGATATTGTAGGCCCAGAAGGTGTGGTTTATGCCGTTGAATTCGCTCACAGACCAGGTAGAGAATTGATTGGTATGGCTAAGAAGAGACCTAATGTCATCCCAATCATTGAAGATGCTCGTCACCCTCAAAAATACAGAATGTTAGTTGGTATGGTTGATGCTGTGTTTGCCGATGTGGCCCAACCTGATCAAGCACGTATTATTGCTTTGAACTCCCATATGTTTTTGAAAGATCAAGGTGGTGTAGTAATTTCTATTAAGGCAAACTGTATTGACTCTACTGTCGATGCTGAAACTGTTTTCGCTAGAGAAGTTCAAAAATTGAGAGAAGAACGTATAAAACCTTTGGAACAATTAACCTTGGAACCTTATGAAAGAGACCATTGTATTGTTGTTGGTCGTTACATGCGTGCTGGTCTTAAATAAATCAAATGATTAATGTGTTCATTAATATATTTAAAATTTATTTCTATTTTTAATTTCTGTCCTTTATTTATCCATCTATTTTTATCGTTATCATTAACCATTTACATTGTTTTTTTTAATTAAAGAAAAGTATATATATATAATTCCTTTCATAATATATTGAAAACGAATCGATTACTAGTACTGATTTTGAATAGTAACAGATTACATCAAACTTTTTGTTTAAAGCTTCTTCTATTAAATGCTATATAGTAAAGAGTGAAAAGGAGAAAAAATAATAATAAAAAAAACCAATATATGAGCAACGATCAGACAAAAAGAAAAGAATTCAGAAGTATCTTCAAAAAATATCTTTATTGTTCAAATAAATTGGACAAAATTCCACCATTATCTTCTTCATTATTGCTGTTGATTAATGCATTATTGATTAAATCGGTCTCCCCTGTATTTTTCTTTTTTCTGTTAATTGCAATTCTGCGCTGCTGTTCCTGAACAACCTCATTTTGCGAATTCAATACTAATTGTAGCATATACTGTCTTTGTTGTTTTAAAGGCATGGATCCGATCCCAAACAATCTATCCAATGCCGAAGTGGCTCTATCACTAATATTTATAAGCCTTTGGAGTATCATTTTAGGGAACTCCTTATGCTTTGAGCTTAAATGAACATAAATCTCAGTTAAAAGCATAGCAACATCTAGCTGAAACTCTTGCAGTTTTGGTGCTGTGATCAATTCTACACAAATAGGAATTAACTCTGCTGCTATCCATTGATCTAAAGTGTCGTCCTTTAACATAATATCACGAAGGAAACCCCTGAAAATTAAAATCGCATTGAAACAACATTTTGCATCATTGAAAGTCAACAAATGTTTCAATAATTGTAGTAAATTTTCAAGTGTAGTCATATCATTGAAAATTGCATTTCTGAACATCACTTTTTGCTGTCCTAAAGATAAATTTCCAGATCTTAGAGAAACTTGTCCGATTAAATCAATTATCATTTTTTCTACTACTGCACTCAATTGTCTGAGCAAATGCTCCTCTAGCATTTCTTCAGAAAGAATGTCTTCATCACTTGTATTACCTGTTTCAGTTGTATTGCTTATTTTGTTCCAATTTTCCACCAATATGGTATCGATAGTTGGCAAACACATATTCAAAAATGGTATCAAGAAGCTATCAATATGACTAATTGGACAGTTTTGAATGACTGTTCTTACCAATCCTTGAATCATGTGACGCCATGAATGTAATGTAATTCCGATAGTGTCACCGGCAATAGATCCCCATAAAAGTTCAGGAATCTGAGGGACACTGTACAATGTATCACTAAAATTCGAAATTGACCCAATTGCCAAATAAGCGTATTCTCTGGTGTATCTAACTATGTGACCAACTGAATCAGCAAAATCACGTACTGTACGTGCAGCGCGGTCTGTCTCCTCTAAAAATGAATCTTTTGACTTTGCTGAAATTCCTTGGTGCCAAATATGTTCTGTGCAACTATGCTTCACAAATGCTTGAACTTCAGCTGGTAATCCTTCCCATTTATTAGGATCATGATAAGACTGGATTTGGGAAATTAATCTAAGAATATGTGGTAAGAACTGTAAGATTCTAGGTTTCCATAATTCTAATAAATTTTTGAATTGAGGTGACTCTTTATCTAGTCCTTCTATGCAATATTGTAAATAAACACGAGTAGCACGTATTGGAAATATGGCTTCCCATTGCTTTTTCAATTTTTTCTTCAAAGCACGACCTTCTTCATCCATTTCAGTACCTAATAAATTTGTTGTTTGAGGAGTTATATTTCTTTTTTTGAAATATTCGGCAATCTGAACAATGCCTAATCGTTCCATGAACCAGTGCAAATCTTGTAGACCTTGAATTGTCGCATTATCATTCCACGCATTTAAATCAATATCAACAATAGAAGAGAACTTCTCTTCGCGATTGGCAATATATGAACACCTCTGAGAAATGACTAAAAGAAATGATTTGACACTGACGATATCATGAGTAGATATTTCACTGTTGGTTACTATCTGTTGAATCAAGGATTCCAACTGGTCATATCTTGGAGCCAATAGTTCTAAGGACATAAACGCAACACGGTTTAGCTCAGTGCCCACAGAAGATTTCAATTGTGTCAAAAGATCCATTTTCTCATCAATTTCATCGGTGCTCAAGCTATTATTACTATTTTGACGTGCAATTATGGATTTTGAGTCAGCAGAAATTACTTTAAACATTTTTTCTATCAACCGAAGTAATAAATCGGTAGCTGAAATGCTTGATATCTCTTTATCATGGCTACTGTCATTAGTTTGATTATTCTTTTCTGTAGCCAGCTTATCGCTTTTAAGCTTTTCGTTTATAAGTTCTTCACGACGACGCAATTCAGTAATATGTGGACAAAATTGAACCAAAGTTTGGAAATGACGCTTCTGTAATAAAGGATCTGCAAATTCTACTTGCAAAAGCTGATTTAACAAGTTCGCTACAGTTAATAACAATTCCCTGTATTTAGCTTCTTTGTTCTCCACAATTTCTTCTTTACTAAGCCCGCTATTAGCCTTTTCTTGTGCACGGTCATACCAGATTACCCATCTGGAGATACCTTTTAAGCATGCATCAGTGATATCCAATTGCTGAATACATGCCACATATGCTGGGTCTGCACCATTTTCATATTTGAATTTGCTTTGCGTCAAACATTGCATGCCTAGCTCTGAATTAAAGAAATTGGATAATCTATTTTGAAGCCAATTGAGGGAATCGTTAGGAAGAATACATGCAGTAATTCTAATAATGTCATCCAAAGAACGTCTGTACGAATGAACGAAAGCTTGGGCATCTGGTTTGACATCAAAATCAAACTCTAAGAAACGCTGAGAAGGATTATCAGCATTAAGGATGTCATAATTTACAAATTTGTTAGCAACGATTTCCAACAATTCCGGAAGAATGGTAAGAAACTCCGGATAAGTTGAGGTAAACTGAGAGTCCATTCTAAGAATATTTGCCCAAAGGCCTAATGAAAGCCCAGATACTATCAAACTTTCATTACAAGTTGTTTCAACAGTCAATTTGAAATAGGTTAAAATGTCTGAATCCTTAGGTAAATTGAACTTGTTTGAATTTTTGGAAGAACTACTTGGTTGGAAGTAAGAAGATAATGATACTGTTAGCTCAACCAATTTTTTCAAGAGAGAATACTCCTCTGAATCTATATCATCGATATCCAATTTTATCAGTCTATAAACATTCAACAACATCAATAGCGCGTCTGTTTGGAATACTGGAGCTACTAAAGCTAAAAAATCCTCATATTTTGAATAATGGCGAACATACAACGCATGAAAACAATCAATTGATAAGATTTTTATCTGGACGTTATCAACGAGTAAACATTGGCCAATGATGGATAATAAGTCAACTTGAATAAGAGCTTCAGGCATTAACCAATGAATGGAATTTTTCAATGTTGATAACGCACGATTAACAAAATGAAGTTCTTCTTGCTTGTGAGAAACATCATTAGTATCCAAACAACTTTTAATCAATGATAGCCATTTTATCAACCAACCATCATCAGATGCTCTTTGGGATTCGATCAAAGTGTTAGAATGGTAAGTTTTTTCCCAAATTTCACGAGGAACAAGAATCTCGGAACAAAGAAGAGATAAAACTTGGGAACGACGAGTAGCGATAGGATCATCCAATATGTAAATATCTTCAAAAAGGGTTCTAAAAATCAAAAGGCAAAGTTCTTTTGTAGCTGGGTTAAATTCCCAAAGATTAAGTAAATCTTTATCCATGGATTGCCAACTAACAGCAAAAATTTCTTCATCTTGCTGAGTTTCAGTCAAACTGCTGCTGTTGTTATTTTGAGAATCATCATTTTTTGAGTTATCTGAATCATTGGTGTTAGTACTTATAGTATCTTTTGACTTAGTTTGTTTGGATACATTAAGATTTGGATCTCTTGAGGCGTTTGATTCCAAATATTTACCCCAGCAACGCTTCAAGATATCGACCCAAATAGAGGCTATTTTTTCTCTAATATAAGTTGGATCATCAAAAGTGACCTTATTCGCGAGCTCGATGGTCCAATCACGCACTGCAATACTTTTTGCAATGTCATAGTTATCGAAATCAGATCTTATGGATCTTTGTAAAAGGGTGAGACCGAAATGATGGATTACTGCAGAAGAAGATGAGTCTTTTGGTAAGTTAGCAAGCTGGTAACCCCAGTAAGGAGATTCATCCTCATGCTCGACCTGATTTAGAAATTGCTGAGCTTCATGACGCAGTTCATTCGTCGAAGAAGGATTGTGTATGACGCCGAGAGCAGCTATAATCTGATTGACGGCGTTTGCGTCCATGTTGTGATTGCTTGAATCGAGATTTTTCTACGGATGTTTTTCGAATCAAGCTTTATTCTATGTGACAACTACCTGGATCGAAAATTATTTTATGTGGCGACTGCCTTGGATTGAGACTTGTCTATGAAGCTCGAGAATAGCTGTTTTGCTATTTGTTTTTGCGGGTAAAATTGACAAGAGTCCCAAGAAAAACAATCGAAAAAAATACGCCGTCTTCAACAATTGCTTGGTTCAGATTCTGGGGTCCGTGCAGCAAAGATACTGGAGATTCGCAGACAGAACAAGGGAAGGAAGAAGGGAGCGGGAACGGGCGGCAGCAATGGATAGATGACTATGGTGATGCACACAACCCTGTGGATCGATTCGACTGTAAGTGGCTGCTAGAACTAAGAACCAAACAGCTACGATTGCGGTTATTTGTTGTCGACTTGTGCTCTGTATGTATAGGTGTCAATATTTGACGTGTTTAGCCTGAGCAATTGGTAGTTTTCTAGGGTACAAAATGTGCTCGAGATGTGTCTTTCACAGTAATAATCAGGGATAAAATGAACTTAATTGAATATTCTTGAATATTTACTTACCGTTTCTGGTTCGCCGCCTTCAGCTGGTTGGTTGTTTGCGTAGGATGTGCAACAAAATCAAAAATCGCGCAAGTGGAGCTGACTAGATAGATAAACAACCCGCAGAATACTTCAAGAGTGCGTGCAGCTCCTCAGGCTCGGCTGAGGATGTTAGCACATACAATTCTGGCCAATCACCGGCCTAGATTCAGCCACAGGTACTTTCGTGGGACAAACTTCTAGAAGTACTACTAAAATAACAAATACGACCTGGCAGTAACAGGTTTAAGTCAAAGGGTCTTCGTAGCAGCAAAAAGTCTGTCTGAAAAGCCAGTAAACAACCAGTTTTAGAAATATCATTGGTAAATACTAGAAGGTAAGCACCCATAAAAAAAATCGACTGGCACTGCTTGTCAAACTAATGCTTTTTTTAAAAAAAGGCAGAATGGTTTGATTCTTGCACTGGCTTCAGGCTCCGAAATCTTATTTCGTTGATTTACAGTCTGGTTCTCGGTTCTATTCCAAATGTTTACACGTTACTGTAATTTGGCCAGTAGTATCCTGCACTCCAGTGGTTCCTGAGTATCTGGATGTGTCTCCAACATGGGATTGTTTTTTTTGGCTCTAGTTAAAAACTAATTCTACGTTGAGTTTGACCGCTGACGAGCTGCTTTTCGAATATTTTTGTTTCTTTGGAAACCGTTGGTAACTTCTTTTGACAGCGTTCTGTTCGCGATAAATTTAGCCCCAAAAATGCTATTTACTGTTTGTTTTCCATCAGTTTCTTTCACCAAAATGCTTTACCAGTGGTAGTTTCCACGGACCATTGGGCTGCAAATTACAGTATCTAGCCACACAATTGAACTTTACAGCTAAGTGAGATGAGTCCTAAGTCGATATCCATCTTTTTGTTGTCAAACCGTTATTTTTCGTATGTAATTTTGTGAAATGTCGAGCTTTCTACGTGCGTTTTTCTCATTCTGGTAAAAAATTTCCTCAACATATGCAAAAAAGCACCTATTTCAGAATAATAAGTGATAAATATAAGTCAAAAAAAAAAAAAAAAAAAAAGAATAATCAAAAAATCTAACACGATATCTATAGAAATCAGAAGATCAGTGGAAAGCCCATACCAGAACCTCCGAAAATTTACAGGCATACATCGACAAAACAAAAAAAAACCCTAAATAGAAGTAACCAAAAAGAAAAAGACGAACGGAACGAAGGATCTAAAGTCATCTTGTGTGAAGAAGATTCGAAGGAAACAAGAGATCAAAAAAAAAAAGAAAAGAAAAGAATGTCCCTTGGTGAATCGAGAAGTGAATTGTTATCTTGGGTGAACCAATTGCTAGACACAGATTTCAAGAGGGTAGAACAATTGGGAACAGGGGCAGCATACTGTCAGATTTTCGACTCCATTTACAGAGATGTTCCTATGGCAAGAGTTAAATTCCAAGCCAGTTATGAATACGAATTCACTTCCAACTACAAAGTTTTGCAGGCTGCCTTCGTGAAACATGGAGTTACCAAGCTGGTGCCTGTTGAAAGGCTCTTGAAATGTAAATTGCAAGACAACTTGGAATTCTTGCAGTGGTTCAAGAAATATTGGAATGAAAATAAAGATGACTCTTTTTATGATCCCAATTCAAGAAGAAAGAATCATCCTACAAATAGCAGCGCTGGCTCGGTTGTGAAACGTTCAGCCAGTACAATAAAGAACTCGCCAGGTGGCTTACCATCTACGACAAGAAGATTGGGGCTTCTGTCAGCTAATAATTCAGGCACAAATATGCTTGCAGGCAAACCGAAGCAGACAATCCAACATCACAGCACAATCACTCCCAAAAGCAAAGTTTTTGGCCCTTCAGGTAGTCAGCTTCATAAAAATGTAGCCAATTCCTCTGGGATACATACTAATAACAGCATGAATAATAGTTATCATCAATCGTCGAATAATGATTTATTGCAGTTGAAGACACGTTTAGATCATACAGAAAAGGATCTTTCTGCAGTTTCCACCGAATTATCAGAGACACAGCAGCAACTTCATGATGCAGACTCTGAGATTAAAGCCATGACATCAGAGCTCACTGAATTACAAATAGCTGCGGAAGGTTTAGAAACTGAGAGAAATTTTTACTTCAACAAATTGCGAGACATAGAGATTCTCAGTCAAGCGATAACTGAAAAATTAAGCGAACAAGCAGATGAGCAGTATAGAAGACAGATGAGTGGAGAAACCGTTGTCGACGATGTTTTGAAAAATAATCAAGGCTTGATAGATTTTGTGGAGAAAGTGCAGGACATTTTGTATTTAACTGAAGAAGGATTCCAGTTACCTGATGAAGACCAAGAAGAAGGGGAACGCGAAGAAGAAGGGGAAGATAATAAGTATTATAGAGAAAGTATTCAAGGAAACGATATTTTGCAAGATCTTTCGATTGTTCATGGTGAAGAAGACAAAATTGAACAAATGAACGAGAATGTTTTGAGATCTGAGAAGGATCAAATCATGGAGAACGAAGAGGAATGTTTTTAAAGTTTAGCAGCAAGATTTATTACTCTCAAATTTATATTATTTCATAGTAGCTAATAGTTTGTTATTTAATTTTAGACAATGAGAAATTGTAGATCTTTTACACGAATTTCTGAATCGAAAGAATATATGAATCAGATGTGGTAGCTGCAATTTATTAATTCTATTAAAAGACATATTGGAGGGGGGGAAAAAAAGAAAAGATAATAAAAGCTGTGTTGAATGAAATAAAAAATAAGGAATCGGAATGGTTTGTTAATATTTATAGGATTTGAAACGAGCCAAAAGTGCGGAAATAAATCTATACCAAAGAACCATACAAATCCAAACCTTGTAAAATCTTACTGTCTCTTTCTGAGATAATTTTGAAATCTTCCAAGGACAAAGAGTCTGATTCCAGTTTGCCTAAGTAGCCAAATATTTTTTTAGATCTGAGTTCTGGGGTTGCTTCGTCTGAGCCCAATTTGACCATGGGGCCAATCATTTTGTAAATAGCAGACATTACGGTGAGAAGTTCTTGGAAGCTGATCTTGCCGTCTTTGTTTTGATCGTATAATTTGAAGGCCCATTGAAGCTTTTCTGACTTGCTTCCGCGCGATGTTATTGACAAAACAACGATGAATTCAGAGAAATCCACCGAACCTGAATTATCATTGTCGAACAACTTGAATATGATAGCGGCAAACTCTGTGGGGTCACCAAAGGGGAAAAACTGTTTGTATATTTTGAGAAATTCTGAGTTTGTGAGCTGGCCGTTTGGACAGTCCCTGAGAAACCCCTTGTGCCATTGTTGGAGCTCGCGTTTGTCGAAGTAGGTTGATTTCTTCAAGGATGAGATCTCGTCCTTGGATAGCTTGGACGCTGTTTTACCCATGGGAGACTTTGGAAATTGTGCGTATTGAGAAAGACAGCAGTGAATAGCGGCCAATGGGACACGACTAGCAATAGTTTTGGGTGGTTATTATTGAACGGTTTTCATTTTTGAAAACGGTTTTGGGTGGTGAGCAGCAGGGGACATTTGGTATTTGATACAGCAAGAAGTGTGCAAGAAATGTGTGGTGTTTAGTGAGCGGAATCCGCTCCGGAGTGTCCGCATCTGCTCATTTATTTCCAAACCTTTACATCATTGAAGCCTTGAGATTAAAACCTTTACATCTTTAACCCGAACATATATACATCCATATATTAAATAGTTATGTGCCCTGCTCTGTATGGTGCATTTTTGCTAAAATTCTGTGACAAAAGACGTGTATCATGAAAAGCTTGGTTTAAAATGAGTTTCAGGAATTTTCAGGACCCTGGAGGGTGATTGCCAGGGTACTATTTCGGTATTATTGAAGTACTGCTATATAATTGTATTTGACAATTGTCCTGCTGCGAAAAACTCGCACTCCAATTCAATACTAATCACAGCTGTGTTCGCTATCCATTACTCCATCTGTCCCAGATTATTCTATTATTTTTTCGAAAAATTTTTCTAGCCATATTATCAATATCCATGTATTAATCTTAATGCGATCTTTTAGTGCAGCGTCTAGATCGTGATCTTCCGGCACGGCAATACGGCTGCGGGCTTTTCTTTTGGGTTATTTACTTTTTTGCGGTTTTTCCCTACATTGTTTACACAAAAATCCATATTTACTAACATCCTGTCTTTTTCTTTACCAAAAAATTCTCCCATGCCCTGCCTTTCTCCTCATACCGCTAGATGTATCACATTGCAAATGCAATCAAAATCCAACCTACAGGAGCCACAATTATGCGTGATCGCACTGTTAAAAACTAAAAATAAATATTTTTATGCTTAGAAAAAGATCAGAGAGAACGGAGAAAAAAATAATAATAATAAAAAATCAAAGTAACCAGATCTGGCCCTTCGCACAGAATGGAAAGTTGAGAAAATCTCAGTTGCGGCCTGAAAAAGGAGGCAGCCCTCACTAAAAGGATCAAAAAAAAAATTCAAAACCACAAAAAAAAAAAAAAAAAAATTTGTTAGCAGCTAAGAAAACCTGCTAGCAGAAAAAATTTTACTTTACAACCATAGATAATCATTATCACCAGCTACCTATCCTGCTATCTCCAACTGACTTACCTCTCACCTGCTAGTAAGCACCGAAGTTACTCTTTTCTATCCCAAAAGATACTCGTTTCTAACCTAAAAGCCACTCATTTTTTTTAAAACAGAAGGGATTCACTGCTCGCAAGTGTATTCGTTGTTTTCCCACTAAAAGGCATTTTAATTGAATTGTTCACTGCTGAGATTCCCAGTTTGCTCGCCATCAAACACCATCAAACTCCAGAAACGAACGCCCAAATTCACTGTTTTACCCACTAAAGTGTTGACATTACTTCACAAACCCCACTATATTCCACTCTTTTCTCCCTATCACCTTAGAAAATCCCCCAAAATGACCGCAAGCTGCTACTCCCTGCTTCCCTCAGACGCAACATCCGGTGAATCATACACCTACCAATCCAGTGGCTACTGCCAAAGCCAGTGTTCAAGCTACAACTATTTCGCCCTCTCCAAGGGCACCACCTGTTACTGTTTCGATTCAGAACCAGACTCCCTGAGCGAAACTAATGACTCCAGCTGTAACGTCAAATGTAACGGTTACTCCGAAAATTGCGGTGGTAACAACGCATATCTAGTCTATAAAGTATCCGATTACACATCTCCTGACACATCTTTTGGCACCTCCGTCACTGCTTCTGCATCCTCCTCCAGTTCCTCTTCCTCATCCGGCGCCTCATCTGCTTCCAGTTCTTCCTCTGGCTCCTCTTCAACCACAAACTCAAAGTCCAGTCAACAGACAACATACGTTACCATGGTTACACAAGTCTCTACACAAGGCGGTGGAACACATGTCATCACAATAACCTCTTCCTCCACCTCTGTTGCTACCTCCGTGGTGAATACAACAGATACCCCTTCAAACTCAAAAAGTAAACTCATTGGCCCTATAGTCGGTGGTGTCGTTGGTGGTCTTGCTGCCTTGTCCATCCTTGCTCTCGTTATATTCTTCATCCGCAGACAAAAGCGTAAAGATCATGATTTATTGGATGCAGACGCTAATATCATTGCTTCTGCTAAACGTGCTGAAAATAGTGCCGCTCTCAACGGTGGTGTCTCCCACAACGACGGAAGATTAACTAATCCATTCGATGAAGGCTACAGTGGTTCTAATGCTGGTTTGTTCGACACAGGCGACAACCGTAATCATCATAATGATGCCATCCCTGGTTTCGATGGAAGAGGTGTCGATGAAGATGACTATTATGAAAGACCTCACAAAAATCAAAGAACTTTAGCCGTGGTCAATCCTGATGACGACTAAATTTAGGTTATGCCTGATTATCAATTCTGCCCCTTTTTAAGGAACCAATAACAACAAAACTAAAATTGTTGTCCTCTATTATTAGAACCCCCCCCCCATATCTAATTCTCTTTCCCATCTTCTTCCATAATGATTTTTACCATTTATCATGTATTGTTTTGTTATCCTATTATATATCTTTATTATTACTATTTTTGTTTTCCTTTGTTTTATATTATCATTAGATCCTTATCATTACCACCCATCATAATTCATCTTTTCGTTTTCAACAGAAAAAAAATTATTAATTTTTTGCCTTATATATTATATATTGACTCACCAATGTCAGCTTGCTTATCGTTATCAGATATGTTACTGTGAGTTTACCTATCCATTCAAAGATACCTCAATAAATTTTTCAACCTGGGTCATCAACTTAGATAAATTTTCAACCTTGGTAATCAATCTGAAATATTTCTTCAACCACGGTAATAAACTGAGGTAGTTTTCCTTTTTAATCGTACTTTGATATTCATATAATTTACAATTGAAATATATATTCCTGTGTATTCTGCTTGTGTATTGTGTCTTTTGCTTACTACTACGTTTGTTTTAAAAAAAAAAATTACTCCGACTTGCTAAAGGTTTGCTGTAATTATTGCGGCATATAGTTAATTTTAATGAAAGGTAATTATGCGAATTGATAGGTGAGAAGAAAGCCACTCGTCACAGTATAGTTCTGTTTTACTCCTGCTTTCCTATATTTTGTAAATATGTCTTGAAAATGCCATGTGTTTTTCCAAATCCCATCAGTCAGCAACAGTTGGCAGCAAACCATTACAATAACAAAAATTCATACGGTTTCACCAGCAAAGGCTTGGACTAAACTTGGTATTTTTTTTCAAAACTCTATAAATGATACCTTGATTATCTCTAATCCTCATAGTCTATCTATTCTTTTAATAAATACTTGCTTATTTGGTATCACATGTTAATTCATCGAAAATATGGTTACGGAACACTTTTCCTTAGATTTTTGATTCTCGGTAATTTTTTCATATAAGGATCCTTTTTAACCAGGAATGCCTGTTGCTTTTATGCATATTTCTCATTTGAGGGTGTCATTGGAAATAGGTAACGTTAATGTTAAATATATTGGCTAATCATATTTATCCTGCAAGAAGCTGGACTAATGTTCAAACCAAAGTTCCAAGTGATTTGATTGAAATCAGATTGATTTAAATGAAGTGCTTTGTGGATATATAAATCCAGCAATTATCAAAAAATGAATGGCTTGATGATACAAAAGAATGAACTTCAAGAAAGCAAAGCTGGTAAAGAGATACCCAGAAACGAGCCAGACACGAGTACTGATCACGTAGACGAAGAAAATAAAAATCTCGAAAAAAAGCTAGTGGCCTCCGAGGCTAATGTCAGCTTGCTACCTTTGCAGCCACCGGAAAATTTTGCCAATGTAGTGGGTCAAATATACAGATCATCTTTCCCAAGACCCGAAAACTTCCCGTTTTTAAATAAGCTTCGCCTTAAGTCAATTGTAGTGCTAGTTCCCGAGGAGTACCCACCAGAGAATCTAGAATTTTTCAAGCTGCAGAATACAACACTTTTTAATATACCAATTTCTGGAAACAAAGAGCCTTTTATTAATATCCCAGAATCCTCCATTACCGAGATTTTACAAATCGTGCTCAATCCGCAAAACCATCCGTTGTTGATACATTGTAATAGGGGAAAACATCGTACAGGATGCGTTGTAGGGTGTATCAGAAAACTACAGAACTGGTCTTTAACGATGATATTTGATGAGTACAGAAGGTTTGCTGCCCCAAAAATACGGTCCTTGGACCAACAATTTATTGAACTCTATGAAGAGGATAAAATTGTTGAAATTGCAAGCAGGAAAAATTGGTTACCTATCAATTGGAATTAGCTTCAGTATATAAATAGAAAGTTCTGTAGAATTCTACAGCTCTCTCAGATACAAAATAGAATCAAAAATATAAACATGAACGACAGTTATAGGGAAAAAAATGAGACTAATTTAATAAATTTCAGTTGCTCATTTTTATTATGTAAAACTTTTGTATTTATTCTTTGAATATTTTGGCTTTACAAAAAATTCGTACTTCATAAGAACAAAAAATAAAAGCGCAAACAAGACAATAATTTCCAAATAGTTTGTTACCAATATTTGGTTTTCATATTTTTGAAGGGATGAATCTTATTATAAAACATTATATTTTGTAATTAATAGATTAGGTTCATTGCAGCCAACTATAGAAATTGATGAAGCCCTAATATATTCAATAAATAACCTTTTGAGTTCTTGTTATACTGTAAAATATTCTAGATTTGCTGATTATTAATGGACTTTTGGAATCCAAAAATAGCAGTTGTAAATGTAATTATTGGATATTTAACATTCCAATAAAAAAAAACACGTTAAAATGTTTTTAAAAACTTTTAGAAAACAAAAATTATACAATATAAAATCATGATAAGGATTTGCTTACAAATGGCTCACTGAAGTTTCAACAACAGAAAGGAAAGATTATTTTAACGGGAATAGGAGATCGATTGAAACAATTTATTATTGTAAGACAGTAGAAAGTAGAAATTTTTTTTAAAATGAAAGCTCTCAAGAAAATCCCAAAAATCATAGTCCACTTTGTACACTAGCTTTCTAGACTAAAGTGTCTTCAATTGAGGCAAAATATTGAGTTTACAATCTCTAGTTATATACGTAAGTAGAAATGACGCGTTAACTGACTATTTCTCTATTATTTCAATGCATTCATAAATGCCTCCTACAGAGAAAATTTTAATTTTTTTCACCACCAATTATAATCAAAGTTTGAGAAAAATCAAGGGTTTCACTATTGTTTTCTTTTCGATCAGACGTACAAGCTTAAGCTTATGATACTAATAGAAGTCTCCTCATTATCCATCTTCATTCATTATTAAAGACGCGGTTTTGTGAATACACTGACCATATTATTAGAGACAGGTACCTTGTAATATCTCAGCTTTGCGCTTAGCATCCATGCAGAAAATCAATCCTATGCAAAATATTTAGAATATTATAAAAAGAAATTTTCTTGTCTGATTTACATAGTGAAAACTATAATCTGACAATTCTTGTGCATTCAAGCAGACTCCAGAAGCTTGCAATGAAGAAGGTATTTTGAGAATTGAAAACTGATATTTGTAAACTAGTTCAACTAGGGTGATTGATAAAAACGGTTAGCTCACTTTTTATGGATTTACAAATCGAATAATTTATAGAATACAGAGATGTTTGTGAATTTCAGTGATTTTGATTATGATGAATCTGATATTGATGGAATTTCTAGGGTGCCAACAGCAGTTTCATTGGACAATAAAAATATTACACCTAGCACATGTGTAATTGAAAAAAAGTGTGACGTAATCAAATCTAAAGAAAACAGATTGAGCAATTATTTATTTAGCAGAAGCTTGGATTCCTCAATTTTAGAGAGAATTGATCTTTTAAGCCTTACAGAAGAGGATGAAATTCAGACAAAAAAAGCTGAAAAGTTCGTGGTAGATCACTTAGACAATCCTTTACCTGTTATAACCCTCGATTCACTTCTCAACAAATTGAATGATAATCACATAAAAAAGATGAATAAATCAGAAGAACAAGCATTGCAAAATGGTAAAAAGATACTTGAATCCGTTGCTAAATTTTACAATTCCTGCAGTGATGATTTTTGCGACTCTCTGGAACTTAGAAGGCAACAGAGAAAGAAGGAGCAGTCTATCGTAATACAGAGATTGGTAAACCAGAGAAATGAAAAAATTGCCGAAGAAAAAAGGAAAATTTTAGAATTAGAAAAGAAAAAGAAGGAGGAACAGGAGAAAGAAAGATTAAGAGTACAGCAGGAAGAGCAAAGAAAAAGACAAGCTTTGGAGGAGGAAGCTAAAAAGTTACAAATTCAGAGGCAAAAGGAAGAACAACAGCGCAAATTACAACAAGCAGAGAAAGATGCTGAGGCCGCTCGTAAAGCTGAAGCCGAGAACGAAGCCAGACTTAAATTGGAAAAAGAAGTACAACTGAAAAAATTGAAAGAAGAAGCTGCGAGAAATTTAGGAAAGAAAAAGGCAAATTCGAATTTGGAAGCAAAGTTGGATCGTTATGTTACTGTGTGCTTGGACTATAGGAAAAATGTCAAGCTCGTTATGTTGGATGATCCAAGTTTAATCCCTATTAAAAAACAATGTAATGCTCTAAGAAGAAAAATTAATCCTAAATTTGGTCAGCTAATCAATTCTTTCAGCAAAGTCAATACTATTACATCCGAAATTGTAAGTTTTGTGGAGCAGAGTAATCAAATAGGAGCCAATAATCCTGAATTATCGCAATTTGTGCATAAGTGGTTCATGTACACGCTTACAAAATTGATCATCAAACAAGCTGAAAAAGAAATAAGAGTCTCAATGAAGGCAGCAATGCCATTGGCATATGTGGTCGTATATTTGTTGATTAAATTTCCTGATTTGAAAGAAATTTTGTTAGCTAAATTTATTAAAAAGTGTCCTTATATTTTGGGTTTTTCTGCCTCATTCTCTACCATTCAAGGTAGAAAAAAGATGGGTTGGAAATTTACTAATAAAGAAAAGGAGATTTTCGAGTCCGACTTGGAATACAATGAGCGTGTAGGTGGTATATTTACTCTTTGGTCCATGCTCACCACAGTGAGGCTCCAGGATAACATGGCAATATTCAATGTTCTTGGGAGTCAGCCTGATAATGATAATAATTTAATATTACAGCCTATAATGATTTCCAAATCATGGATCATGATTTCCAGGCTTGTGAATATTGATAAAAGTTTGATAACTAATTCTCACTTTTTTATGCTTTGTAATTGGTTTCAAATTGCAGGCCAAGCATTTATAAATGCTTACGGAAAGCAAGGCAGAAAATTAGTCCAATTTATTTGTTTTAAGTTTACAGAAGGTTTCACTGGAAAGGAGTACACTTATTCTAGCAAGCTCTCTAGTTTGGGCGAAGAATGGCAAGCAACAGGCAAATTCAATGATTTTGAACCAATGACTAATTAGTTTCAAATCCCGAATTGATTATATATATAACAGACTCTATAATTACTGTGTTTACTATTCTCATGCTTTTTTTTTTCTTTTTTTTTTTTTGACTAGTTCTTGATTGCTAGGCGTGTATGTATATTTCATGTTTCGTTCTATGAAGTGATTGATTTCTCGATATTTATCAAATATGTATATTACAAAAGTTATTAACAAACTTCCGAAATTTTTTGAAATATACGTACATATATACATGATCCCTTATTAAGGATGAATATCATCGATTTTTGTATTCTTTTTTTTTTCTTCTATTCTATTCGACTGGAATTATTTGTGTTTTTCAGTTCCGTAGAATGGAAGACCTAAAGAGCTAAGCAAAATCTTAGCCTGCGAGTCTTTTTGAGCTGTTGTTTTGAAGATTATGTGCAAACCGTAGGTGGTAGTCCAAGAATCTGGAGAGGCAGCGATTTCTGGGAAAAATTTGACATCTTTTGCAGTTAAACCAAAAGCCAAGTTACCATAGTTATCACCAGATTCATTGCTTAAACCTTTGAAGTCAGGAATTTTTGGTAAAACTAATTCTGTCAAAGTCAAAAGGAAATCATGCATTGGTTTACCTTTTAATTCAATCATGGCACCAACTTGTCTAGATCTTCTCAATCCCCAACCTACAACATCACTTTTCGAGAAAATTGGTTTTGGCTTTTCACCAGTAATTTGTTGAACTTGAAATAATGAACTGACATTGTGGTGTGGTTGAGCCACAGCTTCAGGCACAAAACAATTTATATGTATCGATGTTAATTCAGGAATATTTTTATTATTTATCTTTTTTACATCAGGCTGTGGATTAGTGAACCCCTTAGGCTTTCTTAATGGTCTATTTAAATGGTATTCAGATGTACCGTCCCATTCTCTTCTTTTAACCCCCAAAATTCTCTCTGGTGCTTCATGTTCATATGTAGCGTATAATAAATCACTTTTTAAAATATTGTTATAATAACCCTTCAATCTATCAGGAGCAACATTAGTTACCTTGAAATGAGGGGATCTAGGGTCGTTCTTTGCGTATTTCAACTCAGGGAATCTTGGTGATAAAACGCGCTTATCAATCTTCACAGTATGATGAACTGGATTAACTATAGAACATCCAGGTTTACCATATGAAATCGAAGAAGTTGAAAACAAACGGAGTGAAGACTTATTCATTTTTTTTATTTTCTAGAAAATATATTAATCAAGGGCCCTCCAATGATTTGATTTATGTATCCCTAGAAGATGTAAAATATCATTAACTGTTCGGCAGTATCTGCTTGATCTTCACTAACAATTATATTCAGTTTATTTTTTTGTATTAATGAAATATTCAATTTTGAAAAAAAGAAAAAAATTTTTTTTTTTTTGAATTATCAAAACTGAAAAATTATTGAATTGGTTAACTTTTCTGGTGATATAAAAAAAAACAATAATGAAGGATGCGAGATTCGAACTCGCGCGGGAGTTTTCCCAACAGATCTTAAGTCTGTCGCCTTAGACCGCTCGGCCAACCCTCCAATTATTGAAAAATAGAATTTAGATAAAATTATAATCAATATATCAAAAATATACTAAAAGCACGTGATAAAAACGTAATTTTTGCTTAAAATTAAAAGTGTCGCTCTGAATATTTATCGCACATGATATTCACGTGCTAATACTCGAATCATCTAACCATAACTTAGTCATTCATTCTTGATAACGAATGATTCACAATTGAATGACACGGTCATTATATCCGATTATAGCAACCACATTTAAAAGTCCATTTGAAGGACTATATAAAGGAAACAAAATCCTATTAATTTCAATATTTTATTATCTCATTATATTTTTTACTTAGTTTATTTTAAACTAAGGATTTTAATCAACTACTATTACACTAAAGAGTTTTATATATTTAATACATTATTTATTTTCTCTTTATCTATTGAAAGTAACTAAATCACTTTTGATCCTTCAGTGATTAATTACTGTTCAATATTATTATTTAGTTGCTAGAAACACTCTAAAACAACTACAAAAAGTGAGGAGCCTAAATGCACTGCCATAAAATATCGATATGTTAAATAAGAGGTGAGTCTTATTCGGAAGTTGGGTATGTTAGTACTGTATATTATTATTCTTATTCTGGCTAGGTCTCTTCTATATAATTCTACATATATTCATTTACTATCTCATGTACGAAGTTGGACTCTCAACTATTTTTAGTCCAATCCAGCTCGTATATCTTCGTATAATTTACCCTATTCATATCTAAACGAAACTCGTATGCTTCTACAATTATCATCATCGTCGTTTAGAGTACATGAATCCTTGATATTCCTATACGAGAATCTGGTATATTCTCTTATATCAACCTCTTTGTCAGCTATAGCTTCTTATATTCCTAACTAGGAAATATACTTAAGCCATATCACAACATCTTCCCTTCGTTAAGATTGAATGTCCTTCAATCCTGAATACCTATTTCCAAAGAAGGCAGCCACATTCCTATAAAGCATGTCCTGAATCACATTCGGAACTACTCTAGTGAAGTCTTCAACTGAAATCTGGAAAGTATGTCCTGGTCTTGTATTAGCTAAAGTTAATTCATAATTTTTTTCAGCCTGATCATATCCTACTATAGCAGTAATATCTTTAGCTCGGGCAGCTAGTTGTTCAACCGTGGTTGGCATCTCAAGAAAGACTTTCTCATCCATGACATATGGTCGCAACCATCTAATGTTTATGGTTCTTTCTTTCTTCGACATTATTGGTAGATCTATCACGTACGCAGACGGATTAATCACTTCTACCACCTTAAATGGCCCATGGTAAACATCCATCAATTTTCGGTAAGCCTTTGTTGTCATGTATGCATCACGATGTACCAATACAAAATCTCCTGGTTGAAATTGTGCATCTGGTTTGTCTCTATACTTGTTGTTTAACCTTTCCTGGTGCAATTGTTTCTAATCCTAATCCTTTGGCTATCTCGGTACTCATAAAGTTTGCTCCAGCCCCAGTATCAATTAAAGCTCGATAATTTGCTTGATTGATACATACTGTCACACTAAAACTTTCTGCAGTTATAGCCGACATTTCGAATAACTCCGTAACCAGAAACCAGGAAGGTTTCGTATCCGAAATGTTCCCTTTAAGAGCATCCGTATTCAACTCATATGTCGACT
>JNFW01000001.1:223023-235920 GCA_002564245.1 Saccharomycopsis fermentans
GGATGCATATATAGTATTTATGGATTAAATGGTTATCATATAATTAGAATATCTCTTTATAATTGATATTGAATTATATTAAATATTTGGGTAAAATCCATAATATCCTGACAAAACGAAACTCGTATGTTCCTACAATTATCATCATTGTCGTTTAGAGTACATGAATCCTTGATATTCCTATACGAGAATCTGGTATATTCTCTTATATCAACTTCTTTAGTCAGCTAGCTTCTTATATTCCTATTAGGAAATATACTCAAGTTATATCACAACACGATATTCTGACTTCGTGGCCAAGCTGGTTAAGGCGTGCGACTGTTAATCGCAAGATCGTGAGTTCAATCCTCACCGAGGTCGTTTTTTTGCTTTTTTTATTGTCTCAATATTCCGATCTCTCCCTGCCAGTAGAAAGGTTTGTTGTCGAATAATATATATGGGTATTTTTGGGAATTACAATAAGAAGAGAAATGGGGTTTCTTAACAACAATCAATATAATATAAATCAAACGTAGAAAAAAGCTGTAGCAAATAAGAAAAAAGAAATAATAAAACCAATAAATGCATAATACATATGATAAAGAAGAAAAAGAACTAAGTTTGGGTATTCATAGAGAATTCGTACTTATTGCAGAATATTATATATTCTTGCCATTGATCTGATCAGCAATGCATTGATTATCTGGATCGTCAACTTCTGTGGCGGATGACAGCTCTCTTCTTTTCTTTTGTTTATCTGATGTAGCCACATTGTTGATACTTTCTCGGTAGCTGTTTGTGTAAACCAATGCAGTCAAAGGTGTTGTCAATAAGGTATTGATAATTGCCATAAACATGAACATGGAATAGGTTTTTTCGGTTAAAATCTCAGAACTTAAACCAACAGTCAATACAACAATCTCAACGATACCTTTACAAGACATTAATATACCAACTGCAGCAGATTCTCTCCAGAATAAACCCATTACCTTAGCAGCGGCCAATCCTCCAATAATTTTACCAACTAAAGCTAAGAGACAAACACCTATAGTATAAGCCCAATCAATACCTTGAGTCAATTGTGAAAAGTCAACAGATTGACCAGCCAAAACAAAATATATAGGAACAAACACAGCACTAATCAAACTGTCGATTTTTTCGATAAATTTATCGACGAAGCCATGTTCACGAGGAATAATTAATCCAACCATAAAGGCTCCGAAAATTGGGTGAACACCAATGATATCTGTGAAAAATGCAGAAATGAAAACTAAACCAAAAACTAATGTCAAAGTTGCATGATTAGGTCCAACTTCAATTTCATTGGTAAACCTTTTCAAATAGGCGTGCAAACAATACTTGACGGGATAAATGATGAACAAAAACCAGCCCAAAGTCAATAACAAAATGTAAACAGTATTGACAGGATTTGCTGTTGAGTTAGCCAATGTGACTGACAAGGCCAAGAGCAACCAACCTACCAAATCGTTAAAAATTCCTGCTGACAAGACAATGATACCTATTCTGTCTTGAGATAAATCCAACTCTTTTAGAATTCTGGCAAGGACAGGAAGAGCAGTTATAGACATTGCAGTTGCAATATAAACCATGAACGTTGTGAACTCTATCTCTGGCAAGGTGGAGCTATTTTTTCTATATTGGTCATAGATACCTACAGAAATTCCGCAACCGATTCCGAAAGGAACTGCAATGGTGACGAAACCGACGGAGACTGCTGTTTTCATGTTTCTTTTCATGAAATCGATGTCGACATCCAAACCAACGACAAACAAGAATAAGATGATACCGATGTTTGAGACTAGGGACAAGCCTGGGATACTTGCTTTAGGAAATATAGTGTCGGTGAACTTTGGGATTTTTCCGAAGGCGGTAGGGCCTAGAATCACCCCAGCAATGATATCACCAACAGCACGCGGTTGCCTGAGCTTTTGCAATGGATAGTTGATGATACTGGCCATGCAGTATATGATAAGGGCTTGCAACAAGAAAATTGTGTAGGGCGAAGACGGGGAATATGTGGTGGGATTTGCCCCTGATATGATACCACCGATGTTGTTGACCATGGCGAACGAGGGTGGTTTTGATTTTATTAGGGGAAGGGTGGCGTGCTTCTGATCTTTGTTTTTGCCAAAACACTCAGGGAGGTGGTTTTTTTCGACTTGTGTGGCTCTTTTGGAAGCTTCTGTGGTTGCTCAGGAACCGTTTATGGGACAGGCCTGAGTTCAGCAGCAAGTTGTCAACTCAGCGCTCAAGAAATATAAAAAAGTTTGGGGAACTATCGTGGAAACGCTAGCTTTTAGGATATTTATGCGATACGTATTGTGAATATTATATATCAGAAACACTATTAAAGATAACAAAAACTAGGAATGCTTATATTTAAGTACCAAGAATATTTATCTATAAGTACCCAAATGAAAACGTTTTAGTGGATATTTTGATTCTCACAGTGTAAAATATACCTCAATGGCTTTGATTGAGCGGGGTCATACCTGTGTTTAAAATGTCGTTACGGCTGATTCAAAAAAAAAAAAAATGTTCTTTTATTTATCGATGATATTTTGTTACGTGGATCTACGCGTGGTTAAACGCACAATAAGTACCGAATAACTTGTCAAACAGGACAACATCTATGATGCGCTGGACGTTAAAATGCAGCAGATGGAGCCAGTAACCATGTTGGGTGCCAGAGGGGCCCAAAAGACACCAAAAGAGGCCAAATGCGTGTAGGAAATAGAACCCAGGCCAATGGTGATGGTTTTACGGGGACAAAACCGAGGACTCGAGGTTGTTTTTGGTAGGATGATAAGTTTTGAAGTCTTGGACGGGTCACGTGATCGTAATACTGGGCGGAAAGTCGAAATTGGAGATGATCAATACAAACTGGAAATTGAAAGTAAAATATGATTTTGTAAAAATGTAGTAAAAACTTGGACTTGACGCGAGCAAAATTACTGTAAATGGAAAACAAATTAACGAACTGAAAAAAAAAATGGTACAAAATGTCTAAAAGTGCAAAATGGTTGGTGGAGTTCGAGCGAACACTTAATCAGATTCCTGAGCGCTATCCTTATTTGAGTCATCATTCAGTAAGTCAGACAGTGAATCAGTCGTGTTGCGACTCTGCACAACCTCCGACAGCAACAATGGCTGTAAGTCCTGCGAGCGATCAACCTCAGCCATCCCAAATATACTGTTCTCAAGATCCGCATAAAAGTAGACATTGTTCAAAAACGTCTGTCCAAGTGAAAAATAGTCCTGTTTGTTCTTATAGTTGAGCGCAAACTCGCAATTCTGGTCTTTCTTGGTATTCGTTAGCGGATTCAAGTTTTTCAAAAGCAATTCCTTCCAAGGAATAGTCACATTGAATTTGGAGTTCATGGTGATTGTTAATGGAGAACCTGTCTGCGAACAGTTGATATAATATCTGTCATTAGCATTTTTCAATTTATAATGTTTCGCAATACTTTGAATCATCGACTTTGGCCCATAGATGAAGCGATCTGTGCTCTCAATAACCGCATCGTAAGACTGTAGTCCCTTAAAGGATTTTTTATAATTTGTCATGTTTGCAATTTCTAAGTATGTAACGTTGAATGCAGGTCTGTATAACTTGAATTTACTGCTAGAATCCATTTTCACTAATGATGACGGGAGATATTTAGCAGTGATATTCTTAAAATATACCATATCATTCTTCATTCTGGATTTATCAACTCCTCCAAGAATCAATCTTCCTCCACCATTCGAATCTATATACATCGAATACACTCTCAGATTAATCAACCCGTAAACCTTCATCGTGTCTAAAAGAGAATTCTGAAATTTGACAGTATTGTTATTATAGTATTTTTTACGTTCTTTATCGCTAATATAGAGGTTCTTGCTTATCATAGATTCGACACCAAGTCCAACAAGTGACTCAAAATAACATCCTTCATTGACTGTATTTACAGCTCCAAACTCAAAGTAATCTAATTTAACATTTTCGTATTTGGATGAGTTGAATCCTAACGTATAATTGTCCCAGCCCCAACATCCTTTGATTAAAGACTCCGATTTACTGTTCACAAAGTTAGTGAAAATACTAGTGTTTGCATAGTTGAAACTGTAGGAAATATTTCCATCAAAAGAATTATACACACATGAATAAAGATTCTGAGACTTGGAAACAGGACAGTTGACAAGTTTATTACATGTTGGAAAATAACTTTCGTATGTGTTTATATCGATGAGTGCCTGTAATTCCTGAGCTGGTGTACCTACCAGCACACCTGTTAAATAAAAGATAGGAGCATTCACACCACAAATAGCTAAAGATGAAGGCAAATAACAAGCCTGTATAAAGTCAACAACTTTAATTCCATTAGTGATCAATGGACTATAGTTTCTATATGAGCTGTTCATATAGACACTGTTTCCAGCTGCAGCTTGCATCATATTTGGGGTGGCAGTAGTGCTAGGCAGGGAGGACAGGGATCCTGATTTGCTAGCATCATCACCTCTTTTCCGTATTTCATGTTTATAGTTAGCCGAATGCTCCACATTTCTTGGTTTGGCTTTAGGTAGATATTCATTTTTTATTACATCATAGTAAGCTGCCTCACTGATGTGGATGCTATTTAGGGTTGATTCTTGATTATTTATCCAATTAAATCTAGCTAAAACTGGATCCAAAATTTCCAAACTGAATATTTTTAAATAAACAGCTTTAGGTATAAGCAATACAATCAACAAAAATACGAAAGAATAAAACTTGAGTTTTCTTATCATTTTCTAGCTGAATTTTCAATCAAAAACTGTCAAGAACACAATCGATTCCCCTTTGATCTTTATATAAATAATAGAATAAATAATCACTTGCTAATCTTTGGAAAATGAAATAGGATTACCTAAAAATCTGATCTGACCTATTCATAGTAACCAGTATTCAATATATATGTAAAAAGTCTTACCTTTCCATCTAGATATCAAAACCAGAGTTTGTTTTTGAAGTATTGTCTTTAAAGTTTCAAACTATTTCTTATGTTGAAATTTGAAACGCGCGCCGTTTACCATAAAAATACATTATGCTTTATTCTAACATCTACACCCATCAATCCCTACACTAAAAATCAAAATGACAAAATGACAAAATGACGTCTACACTATCAAGATCTAAGCTTTATATTTTAATTCCAATTTTTAAACAGTCAAATATTTTAATTACACATTTTCATCTCTCTCAAAAAAAAGGAATGTTAATAACCAAGTGTCCAGGGAAAAGAAACCTTGGTGTCAAAAAAACAGAATAATAATACACAAAAACGTCTCTAATACCAAATTAGGGCTATTTATAAAAAGCTATCAAAGAAGTCATCTGATGCCTTCTTGAATTGATCAGGCTTTGGCAAATAAGGTGTGTTGCCTGATTTCATTGGCTGAATTAGGCCCGAAGAGAATCCAGGCGGTAAATTTGTTGAACTGCCAGATTGCTTTGCCAAGTTAAGACCACCACTCACATTCTGTTTCAAACTAGGAGATGAGCTCCTAGACTTTGGTTTCAAAACATTATTAGAGGCCAACGTAAGTTTTCCTGCATTTAGTTTTGTGGATTCCAGTGACCAGTCAAGATTAGGATTAGACATTAGTATCTTGCTATTATCAACGCTTGATTTTTGCTTTTCAAACGATTGTCTTTCATTTTGAGCCATTGATGCTGGTTTAGGAGTCAATACTTGGCTATGAGATCTATTTGAGGGTTGTAATGAAGGACTTGAAATCTTGGAGGGCATCATAACGGGAATAAAACTGTTTGTAGAACTATGTTGAGAGCTTTTGTTCGTGGCTTTGAGTGGTGCCATAGTAGGTGATGAAGTAGAGAAAATAGATGCACTACTATTTTCTGCTGATGGGGTACTGACTCTAGAATTCGTGTAAATATGATCATCTGTCGTCATGTCATCGATATTAGTGTTGTTAGATACAGGACCCTTGTTAATTAAGGAATCAAAAGTTGCAACTGTTTGTGTTTTACCAGGGGAATTTACTGGCGAGTTATCTCTCTCTGCCAAGCTGGATTCAAAATTATTTTTCTTCACGATATTCTTTGCGTTATATTTTTCCAAATATATCAAATGTTTTTCTTTTAATTTTAATTGAAAACTATTAAGTAATGCAAAAAATTCATTGAATTTATCAATCGTTAATTCGTTGTTTTGAAAACTCAATTTCAATATTTCAGGTACGATAGTTTCGACGAACAAGCTTTTATCAAATAATTCTTCTTGGTCTAAATATATGCTATAGTAATCATATAATTTTTGTAAGATTTGTTGATTATTCTTTTGTTTGATACCAATCAAAATAGGAATGATCTGTTTGGAGGAGAACGATGGAGTTACAATTCTATCTTTGGTTAAATGAATGTAATTATTCAAAATTTCAAGTCTAATGGTCATCGAACCAGTTGTTTTGAATACCTTCGAGATTTTAGGGAACAACTCGCTCTCTATAAAATTAATGGCAGAAAACTTCCCCGTAAGCATATTTGTGACTGTATTTGCAGCAGCATTTAAACTTCCAGCTGGATTCGAACTACTATTTTCATTTTCACTTTGCTTCTGAAGAGTAACGATAATCAAAGAAAGGTTTGATAAAAATCTTTCTTGAATCTTTAATTTTTCTGGCGAGACTTGTCCTAATGTTTTGACAGTATTGAAAACATTTTGAATTGCATTATTGTTTGCTTCTGTCTGCAACTGTTCTATAGAGATAGCACCGTCAGCTAAAACATGGTTCATCAAAGGAATTAAAAACGATTTTTCAGCTTTTCTGAAAAGAGTAGGTGATACAGACGAAAGTTTTTCTAATGCTATTTTAAAGTTTTCGATAATGATAGACTGGATTTCAGTAAAAGAGATAATATTTAATTCGAACTTTTTACCATTACTCTTGATAGTTAGTGGTTTCAAAATCTCGACTAAAAGCTCGGCAAACATTAAATTTGATAACTGTGGAGATATTTTAAAGATTCCAGTTAAAGCCACAGGGAAGATCACTAAGTTTGAAACATTTGAAAAAGTTTCTTTCAAAATTGGTAAGAATTTATCGATTAATATGAATTTAGGAAACCTATGATAAAAATTTCTTGAATTGAATCCTTTCAAAAATATGTCTTTCTCAACAAGGGATTTCGATTCAAAATTATTGATGAAGTCTAAAGAGTTGACTAGTTCATTATTAAAGAAAGATGAGTTTTTAAAATCCTCGATTCCCAATCTGAGATTTGGGTTTATATTAATCAATTTGTCGAAATTATTATTCAAAAACTCATCTGCAAACTTATAGGAACGGTTCTCAGTTTTGAGTCTATTGATTGCAGCTTTATAATCATACATATCGTTATTACAATTTATCAACTTTTTTCCTGGATTAGAGGTGTTTAAAGTTTGATAAATTATGCAACCCATCGAGAAAATATCATTAAAGTAGCCCAATTGTTTATCGATTATCAATGTAGGATCACTATAGTCTAAATTTATAGACAAGAATGCAGGAAATCTGTCATCTGGATTCAAAAAATTGTAACTAGTACCCGAATTTTCGTAAGATTCCGCATAATTGAAACCTGAAAGTTTGAAGTCGAGCTTTTCTGTGATGAATATACTTGAAGGAATCAAATTCAAATGGATGGTGTTGGCGTTATTATGAAGAAAAATCAAGGCTGCACTAACCTGTGATAATCCGTTGATTATAAGAAGCTCGTTTTCCTGTTTATTTTTATCTTCTTTCAAGAAATTTGCAAGATTTTCGGTGACATACTCGGTGACAAATATCATACTGTTCTGTCTTTCTTCTAGGGGCTCGATAACCGATAGAATGTTTGGATGCTTGAACTTGATCAACGAGCTGACATAGGTTTTCACATATTTTATTGCTTCCGATAGTATGAGCTTGTAGGTTGTCTTACTGATACTGTTGAAGGAGTTGCTGTTGCTGTCATGGACGAACTGCTCGAACAACTTTTTGTCGAATTTGAACAACGAGCATTTCTGTTTTGTCTTATTGTTTTTGGCATCATAGATCAACCACGGGGTGCTTGTAAATGTTGGGGTTGAGCTCACGGAATAATGGGCATATATACCTGATTTAAAGACGCTGTTGAACATTACTCCTCTTCTTGTGATGTTAGCTTTCTTTTTTTTTTTTTTCCTTCGAAAGAGCACCGAGTGGAAAGATTTTCAAATTGAGGATTTGGAGTATATAGCTGAATCTTTGGGGTCTATGACTAAAGTATTGAATTAGCCAGAATGACCACGAAATAGGAAGTCTGGTTGAAATCCTGTAGTGTTTCTCTTTGTATGAAATTCCAGGAAAAAAAAGTATCTGCAAAAAAAAAAAAAAATTATAGAGAAAAAAAAAGTATAGCCAAACGTAGTTAGATAACAACACAAGAAACAATACTACTGCTTACAAAGAAGATTATCAAAATAAACTGTATATTACAAATAACTCATCAAATAATATTACATTAACCAACTAACCAATGAATACAATCAAAAAAAGAAAACAAGAAACTAGAATTTATGGAAATTTAAATTGGCGCGGATCTTATTTCTTAGATTTTTTTGGGGCAGCTTTCTTAGTACCAGCAGCCTTCTTTGGGGCTGTTTTCTTTGTAGATGTTGTAGACTTCTTGGTTGTACTCTTCTTGGTGGTGGAGGCAGCAGCCTTTTTGGTGGCTGAGACGGATTTCTTTGGGGCAGCTTTCTTTGGAGCGGCCTTTTCGATTTTCTTTTCGGCAGCTGGCTTCTTAGTCTTTGGTTTTTCCTTCTTGGCCAATTTCACAGGGCCAGAGGCACCCTTTGGCTGAATGAAGTCGCCGGATTCGACACCCTTTCTCAAGGATTGGTTGAAATGCAGGTCGAAATTAGTATTGGTAGGATTGTAGGTGCTTATGATGTACTTCTTGAGGGCTTGACGACTGGCACCGTTACGTTGTTTCAAGGCAGTGATTGCCGCAGCAATCATCTCCTTGTATGTTGGGAGAGAAGACTTCTTGGCTGTTTGGGTCTTAGCAGTGGCCATTGTGTGTTCTTCGTTTGTTTTTGTCAAATAGGATTCGCGTCCTGATATATTTATTCTATCGGCTGTCTGTCGCTGGAAACAAAATTGTTGGAGTAGTTCAAATTACACAACCAAAAGTTCTAAAAGTCAGAAAAAACCAGAAAACTTCTAAGAAAAGTAAAAATTCAAAACTTCTTCTCAAAACAGCAGCACCTTCGCTTTATTTCAATGTTTATCCGCGTTTTAGGGGATTGTCATATAAATTTATATTATCACTAATTTTTTTTTTAAAAAACAGCTGCATACAATGTTGACTTTTTTTGCTTTTCATCTCTGTTTTGCAACATTGGTGAAAATACACTGAAATAGGCGCGTTTTGCATTCTCAAATGTGCATGCATTTCATAGCACGGACTGAAAAATTCAAATAGCAGTAACTTTCAGACCAAACAGTCCAACTATTGAATATTTGCAATTGTCGAGAAACTAGTTTTGGCATATTGTTGTTGTGTAATGTCAACTTCAAAAATAGAAATGACAACGGCTGATGCTGCTATTGCGTCCCCGATGATTGACAAAGATGCAGCCTGGAGCTCTTCTGACGTCGTTGCATGTGGTCTAACAGGTCGCTTGCCAGCTGTCAGTCATCAGTATTTTCATAAGTCATCATCAGTATTCGTTAACCATCCACATCTGTCCTGTAATCTCCTGACCCAAACAATCTACATCTGACGGTAGTTGCGTGGTAAGTACTTCTTGCCAATAATAGGCTCAAGCGCAACCTCCAACGTAGCGGCCGCATCGCCCTCAAAACCCCAGATGTTCCCCGTGTCTTTCTGTATCTCGTCAAAGTTGATCTCCTTGTTGAAAACCGCAATCTTGCCCCCTCGTATCTTCACCCGCTCTACGTAGCTTACCGCTGGCCATACTTTTCCACTCGTGCCTATCACCAAAATGAGATCCACCTTATTCTTGAGAAGAAAATCGTCTATTTTATCTATAGTTTTCAATGGTATGGACTCGCCAAACCACACAACTCCAGGTCGGAGTAGCCCTCCACATTTGGGACACTTCGGAAGGTCATCAATACTTAACTCTGATTGTATCTCGGGACTCTCTGTCTTGAGTCTCTTATTAGGCCTCGAGTCATCATTTTCATCCGCGGATTTTTCGTCAATTTGCACTTCTCTGTATTCACTAGAATCCTTGCATTTCAAAGATGGGGTCAAAGGATCCTTGAAATTATTGGTGTCCACGTAGTTGCAGAAAAAATCAGTACATTTCAACGTAAATAAATCTCCATGTAACTCCATGAGTTGCGTTGCATCATGTCCTGCTCTCAAGTTGAGACCATCCACATTTTGACTAATCGTCAAACATTTCTTGAACCCATTATCGTTCATTCTTTTCGAAAGCTCTGCAAGTGCAAAATGGCCCTTATTTGGCGACGCTCGTAAAGCATTGTGTCTTCTCCAAGAGTAAAATTGCCAAACTAACCCTGGGTTATCCAAAAATGCATCTAGTGTAGATAAATCTATCAAATGGTGACCACGCCAGTATTCCGAAGTGTTTTGAAAGGTTTCAATTCCAGAACTCGATGACAACCCACTACCTATCAAAATCACAATATTCTTGCACTGGACCAAATATTTTTGGAAACTTGCCAAATCTTTTTCATTCAATTTCATTCAGACAAAATTCTACTGATTCAATTCAATGGCTAAACAAGCTATTTTTTCGAGGATCAACGGCTCTCTGACAGTTAAAGTTAAGTTAAAAAGAAAAAAAAAAAGGAAAAAAGAAACAGAAAACGTAGCCAGTTTCGTTGAAGATATGTTCAATAAAGAAAAGAAAAATATCCTTTGGAAAAATCAACCAACAATTAGAGTAATGTCCATCATTTTTGGTATTTACTATGATTCATGATGTCGAGCTCTTGTCACTTTGATTTTTAGACTAGGCTTCAAGTTGCTGACACTAAATGGTTTTTTTTTTCTGTTTTTAATTTTTTTTCGTACCTTTACTTTTCCATAAATTTCCTGTATAATACTGATCTTTTAACCCAGAAACGACGTATTCACGTGATATGTATATTCATCGTAATCAATAACTTTGACATGAAATGACAGTAAATAGCTTGACAGGTGAGCATCCTTGCGAGAATTTGATGAATTAAGTTGATTTAAATTGATAAATAAATATGATCAAATTGACGAAAACCCGAAATTCATGTTCACAGATGTTATATGATCAATTGAACTTCTGGAATCATCTTTTAATATCGTATAAACTTGAATACTGGCTTTTTATAGTCTTGTATACATTATTTTTATTTGCTTTGCGACAATTTGAAAATCAGAAAGTGCCACTTGACGTATGCTTTTATCTCATTTGACAAAATTATGACAAACATTTGAAAAATCTTAAACAAATTGAATTGAATGATGATATCTTGAGGTAATTACATAATGATGTATCGATTATAGAAAAAACTGTCGATGTGTGTATGATTGAGATTACCTTGTCAAGGTCGTATTCACAGTAAACTACAACTACCAACTTTATTGAGGAACCCGATTATTCTTCATACACCTCTTGAATTAGAATCACATTTTGAAACAAACTACGACAATCCGATGAAAATGATTTCCCTCCTATATAGTTCTACTATTTAAAGTAAGATTTCGCTAATGGGGTATGTTAAAACTATACTTGAGAATCAGGATTCGTATTCAAGCTCGACACCTTCCGTTATTTTGATCTTGATTATTCAGAAAGTTGATTGTATTTTGTCCAGATTATTTGAGATGTAAGCACGTGAAAAGCATGATCTCAGACGAAAAAAACGTGAATATCATGTGACAATATTTTTTTCTTATTAAAAGCTACTGTTGTACAGTAAAGTTCGAAGGTAATGTTGTGATATGGCTTAAGTATATTTCCTAATTAGGAATATAAGAAGCTATAGCTGACTAAAGAAGTTGATATAAGAGAATACTAGATTCTCGTATAGGACTATCAAGGGTTCATGTACTCTAAACGACGATGATGATAATCGTAGGAGCATACGAGTTTCGTTTAGATATGAATAAGGTAATTTATACGAAGATATACGAGCTGGATTGGACTATAAATAGTTGAGAGTCCAACTTCGTATAGCAGATAGTGAATGAATATATATAGAATTATATAGAAGAGAACTAGCCAGAATAGGAGTAATAATATACAGTACTAACATACCCAACTTCCGAATAAGACTCACCTCTTATTTAACAATTGGTAGCGCCACAAGGTTGTTACTACGATTATTCTTATTGCATGGCTGTTTGGGGCATCTTGAACGACTCATCACCATCAGAATCTGAGGCTGAACTTGAATTTTACGATATGAGCGGTGAAATGGATCACTCTTACGAGACAGGGGATAGAGCTGCTATCCTGGTATCTAGAAGTCGTCTCCTGCTGTACAATGGAGCTAAGGACGTGACCGTGTTAGAAGACTTCCTTTATCGTGTACAGAATTACGCTGATGCTTGTCTGATGAAAGACCCTGCGAGGATTCATCTTGTTACTACCTTGTTTGAAGGAAATGCTCTTTCTTGGTATCGTTTACATGGTAGAGGTTGGGAATCGTATTCCGGGTACGATGAGTTCGTTGCTGATTTAAGAAATCATTTTTTGCCAAAGAATTACCAGGACAAGGCCGAGATTGAATTGATTAGGCTTAGACAAACTGGAAACGTGGAGGATTACATTGCTAAGTACTCATTGTTAGCTAACAGAGTGGGAGATCGTTTGTCAACTAGATCCTATATTAACATTTTCGTTTGTGGATTAAACGGTAGGCTCC
>JNFW01000001.1:238964-349298 GCA_002564245.1 Saccharomycopsis fermentans
CAGTTGAAGACTTCACTAGAGTAGTTCCGAATGTGATTCAGGACATGCTTTACAGGAATGTGGCTGCTTTCTTTGGAAATAGGTATTCAGGATTGAAGGATATTCAATCTTAACGAAGGGAAGATGTTGTGATATGGCTTAAGTATATTTCCTAATTAGGAATATAAGAAGCTATAGCTGACTAAAGAAGTTGATATAAGAGAATACTAGATTCTCGTATAGGACTATCAAGGGTTCATGTACTCTAAACGACGATGATGATAATCGTAGGAGCATACGAGTTTCGTTTAGATATGAATAAGGTAATTTATACGAAGATATACGAGCTGGATTGGACTATAAATAGTTGAGAGTCCAACTTCGTATAGCAGATAGTGAATGAATATATATAGAATTATATAGAAGAGAACTAGCCAGAATAGGAGTAATAATATACAGTACTAACATACCCAACTTCCGAATAAGACTCACCTCTTATTTAACAGGTAAACTCCATCCTTATTAGCTCAGTTGGTAGAGCGTTCGGCTTTTAAGCAAAGCAAGGAACCGAAATGTCCAGGGTTCGAGCCCCTGATGAGGAGTTTTTTTTGCATTTCATAATTTCATGAGACTCCAACACGCTCCAACCAGCAATACTTCATCTACAACTGCAACACTATTAACCAAATATTTGTTGATCTATATATATATAAATTATATACAAGTTGTGATAGAAAATACACTTAGAGTGCTATGCATAAAGAATGTTTTGAAATTTGTGTGAATCCTCAGGGTGTAGCATGATAGCTTAATATCCCTTTCTTTTAGCATCTTTGACCATATTAAGTAAATACTTAAAGCCCTCTTTGAATAATTTTCTGTGTCTCTTGGCTCTGATCATTCTCTTCTTCTTACCCTTTCTAATATGAAATTCCTGGGCTCTTAAATCACCTACAATACTGTTTCTTCTGATCATACCATCTAGTCTCTTAATTGCAATCGGTAAGGCATCGGCATCCTTCACATTCACAGAAAGAGCTGCGCCTTTACCAGCAGACATCAAAGCAGCCTGACTCTTGAAGTTATCTGCAAACTCATCCATATTGAGCCCTAATCCCCTTATTGGTTTTCTGAAGGTAGCTCTTTTCAAAATGGAATCGGCTGAAAGAGACCCCGACTGTTCAGAGCCTGCATTATCCAGGTTAGGCAATTCTAGACTCAATAGTTCCTGGAGTGTCGACTTTCCATTTGAGTTGAATCTCACATTATTTGGGATGGTTTGCTGAATATTCAGTAATCTCAAACCTGCAAACACTTGAGGTCTTGCAGAACCAACTGATCTGTACAAAAGCGAATTTTCCAACACAAGTTTAAACATTCTTATCACAGTTTATCGCTAGAATGATTTTCTGGAACTTTCAATAATTGGAGCACAACCTCTTAGCTACAACTCTGGCTTTGTAGGTAGCTTGTTTAATCAATTAGACTTTTAAAAATTTTTCGTCTTGGATTGAAAAATTATATTTCAAGATATATTTTTTTCTTTTGATTTTATGCACTATAAACGCACTTCAATAAAATTCAACATCAGATTCCAGATTAGGTAATTTTTTTGCATCATTCTGAATATATATCATCATCTATTCATACCATAAGCAAAACAAAACGTACTTTTTAAAATTGCAAAAAAAAAAAAATTAAGTTTTGAGAATATATATATCAGAACCTTTATTGAGAGCCTACTATGAAGTTTTAAATGTTTTATCTTTTGAGAACTCTCAGGCTAGGAGTTTCGGAATTGAAACTTTATACTAGTTTATGATTGCATTCTCATTCACTTTTTCCACCTTTAAAATTTGTAGCTTGGTATCACTTTTTCTTCAATTGCTTTAAAATTTTCTCATAATATATTACATTACTTCTTGCTAGTTGCTTTTTTATCAAACTCTCTTGGTATAATGCTTCAACTCGAAGCATCAGCTTCATGAGAATGCTATCATTGATGAATTTTAGTGAATAGGAATTGCTGCCAGAAATTGCAGAGAGCAAAGTATGTGTGTCAAAGTAATTCCAATATTTTGATAAGAACGTCTTTAAAAGAGCTTCATTGTCAGGATACGTACATAAATAATGCTTTAAAAGTTTCAATAATTGTGCTTTCATAATCTCTTGATTTTGGCAAGCGCTTCCCTGGGGAACGATTATAGTTTGTTCGAATAACTCTGAACCTTGAGAAACAATATATGTTTCAGCAGTACTAAAATCCGTAAATGCAAGAAGCTGGTCAATAGTTTTAGCCATATTTCCCTGACAGGCATCTATGAATAACCGCACAATACTAAATGAAAACTCTTCATCCGTAAACTCGTCATAAACAGAGCTCAATATCTCCTTAATAGTAACCGACTTTTTCTTATACTGAATTTTGATGTCCGGATTTATAGAAGATAATTCGTCTAATATATTGAATAATTTCATCATTGTATTAAATCCTTTGATCAAAATCTTTTTATCTTGATCAGCACCTTTCATTTTGATTTTTATAAATTCAAGAATGGAAATCTTTGGATACTTACCAGGACTTTTGTACTCCATCAAATAATCATCCAAATAACTGGATATGTTAGAATTGGTAGAGAATAAATCTTTCAAATATGAAACGTGGTACTCAAGCAAAAGACATAAACCAGAATCCTTAGTTATCTCACTCAAAGAGCTTTCTGAAAGTATTTCTAAGTAATGAATCTTTAGTTCAAGAATATTTTGAAACCTTCCATCTGTGGCACTTTTTATATCTTCTGATTTTATATCTTTAGTTTTAAGGGTTTCTAAAAAAGCCATTATATCGTCTGTTTCAAAAAGTCTACTGACCTCCGCGGAAAACAAAAGCTTCAAAGCCCACAATAAGACTCTTTGTTGAACTAAATAGTTGAGATATTTCATTATCATTGACTTTTTATCTTTGGTATCCAAGCTATTTTTTTCGGAAAGATTACTAATAATATACCTATGCACAGTTAAAAATGTCAGCAATTGGCATTCTGAACTGTGCTCCATCCAGAGTTGTAAATACTCAGAAAACCTATTTAGTACTTTTAACAAAGCTAAAGCGATGCTGAAAGATCCTGAGGATTTTAAGGATTCATATAGGGATTCAATGGACAAAAAACTGTCTGGGCTTTCATAATTCGCAGGCAAAGAAGATATTAATTTTAATTTTTTGCTAATGAAATTTAACAAGTCTTCCTCATTATTCAAGGATATGAAATAATTCAATAAAGCGCGGGTTGTCTTGCAATAAATTCTAATTATATCAAAAGGAAGTGAATCGAAAGAGTCATCAATATCAAAAGAAGATATTATTAGGCGTTTGTCAGGTGACTTGAGCATCTTTTTCAGTGTCTTCAAACTTTGATCAACGGATAATCTAGAATCCGATTGAGATGCTTGCATGTTTCCATATATTGAGTGAGTTAATACATTAGTTTCTGAAATTGTTTTGCTTCTTTCTCTTTTTTCATTTTTTTGAGCCGAAGGTGGTTTATTATCTAATGATTGTGGATTCGCGGCTTTAGAGCTGAAATTTACCCCAGTTGATTCCATCAACACTTCGCAAACGTCATCTAAGAAATTTGTTAAAATATCAATGATGATTCTATTTTTCTCTGGATCAATATGCTGTTCCAACTTCTGTAATGTCAGCTCTAGGTCATCAAGATCCAAATCTTCTATTTTCGGGTTTACATTTTCCGATTTTTCTTCTGAATTTTTCAAAATATTTTTTTTGACACTCGAGCCCAAAAACCTCAACAAAATCTCGGGGCTGGGCTGAATAAGTAACCATTTTATTCTTTGATCAAGCAGCTCAATATTTTTTATTGGTTCGAGATTGTAATTATTGATTTCCAGCATAAGCTGCAACACTTTATTCTCATCATATAAATTTTGCTCTAGCGTAACTTTTATTTCTTTGTCTTTTCTCCAGAAATCAACACAACGCTCGATATTATGCGAAAATAATAAACAGATATACAAGTATTCTCTGACGTCGTTGAAGAATTGTTTATCTTTTAAAGTGATTGCCCCGTGTGAGTAATCAATATTTTGTAAATCGAGCATGATATTTAGATAATTTTTATCAACATATTTTTCTAAAAAATAACTTACAAGAGCTCTATATTGCTTCATTACCGTATTTACCATAGTTTCCAGATAAACAAAGAACAATTTATTCTTATTTGCCAAGACTGAAGCTTCTTTGACCTTTGCTAGTTCATTTCTTATGGTATGGCTATATGGAATTTGAAAAACCAAATCGATCGAAGTTTTATCAAACATCAAAATATTCGAACTGGACAGAAAATCTTTATCATCACTTGTAAGTCGCTGAGAAAAAACTCTATTTACCATTGTTAGTTTTTTCTCAGAATTGGGTAAATCCAGTTTTTGAATAATACCTTGAGTAACAAGTGAGTGAACCAATAATTCGTTTTGATTCACTGATAGCGTATATGGATAGATAGTTTGCAAAGAATCTGGATATTTATTCCAAGTTAGCGTGCCTCTTGATGCATCCCCATTTTCATTTAAAATCATTCCCATGGAAGGATCATCTTTCCCGGATCCACAAGTTACTAGATATTCGGATTTCAGAATAAGGCTAATATGAGGAGTAGGTAATTCAGTGTCATTAAAATTCTCAAAGTCAACATCTGATACTGGTACTAACGGAATTTTCTGTGAGCTATCAATATTAATCAAATCATAATGCCTCTGAGTCGCTACGAGGCAAAATTTAGAGCGTTTCAATCCCTTGACAGTATTTGCATAAACTATATCCTTGACTAACTTCAAAGTTTGGGAAGTGACACTGATCAATCTGATGTTTTTCTTGGTGAATAGAACAACTGGGATTTCTAATTCTTCAACTTTTGTTTCTGAATTTTCTCCACTGCAATTGTAAAAGGAGTCGACATCAACAGATAAATCTGAGACATCTTTTATCTTTCCCAAGTTATCGGGTGATAGTTCAGGTAAAGTAAACACGTTTACTACCGATCCACATAGCACCAATGCTTTACTAACTTGCGGTAGAAGTAGAATCTTGTTTACTGGTTTTGCTCCTTTTTTTATTGAAGTTTGCCCTCTTTGTCTCGAAATTAACATGAATTCATTATTAAGGCAATAATAGTGAAGAATCTCGCCTAAAGAAGTCCCAACATAAACATTATCTTCGAAAGATGACACACATGTAATTTGGGCTGAGGATTCTGATATTTCATTATTTTGTACTGGTACATCCTCAAGTAACTTTGATATGATAAATCTTTGTTTCCCATCAGCATCAAGTTCCTGATATGACATTTTCAGGATATTAAAAATCCTAAATGTTGGTCTTTATTTACGATTCTTAACTTTTGTAATCACCTCTTTATTGTGAAGAACTATTATTGATGATGTAAACTTTTAGTATACTTTTTTTTGGTGATCTATGTCAACGAGACTCTTAGTCACGTGACTTATAAATTTCAACATGAATAAATACTTTAACAGAAGCATAAAACTATTTAAGCTATAAAGGGTAAACGTATAATGATTATTACATTTATTGATCCAAATCAATTTCCGGAGAAGAATTAGTACATAATTCAGGCTATATTGGTCTAGTAGTAAAAGATCTTATGCGCTATAAAGTTTTTCAGTCTAATTTTTCTCATCAGCAAGGTAGTCCCTTATTTATCTTTTTAGCACATCATTTATTGATTCTCTTTTGACAGCCATTAACAACGAGATATTATTACTTTTTTTGTCTTGGCTTAGCTGGAACTAATCTTTCTTTTTTGAAAAATTCAAGTTTATGTGGTTTCATGAACTTATCTAACTCTGCATCAGAGATTTGTTTTCTATTT
Organism: Saccharomycopsis fermentans; assembly: GCA_002564245.1. Lineage (NCBI taxonomy): Eukaryota > Fungi > Ascomycota > Saccharomycetes > Ascoideales > Saccharomycopsidaceae > Saccharomycopsis > Saccharomycopsis fermentans. Next base: position 244,853 of record JNFW01000001.1, read on the forward strand.
TCTTGAAAGTTTTTAACAAAATCAGCCAATACCTCACCGCAAATTTTCTTCATCTCACCGCTCAATATTTCACCGCTTCTGTATCTGGAAGCTATATCTTCCAAGTAGGCTTCATCTGATCTGAAAAATGATAAATATTGGAAAGGAACATCTACGTCTGGATTACCACCTAATCTACGATGTTCTTCCATAGAGACTTGACCACCACTAAATGCGTATTTGTTGATTTTTTTCATAACTTGTTTAGGAGTATCTGTCATGAAAATAGCGCTTGTATCATCTGATGCAGACATCTTGGTAGAGGAACCTTGTAAAGCTGGGAAGAATTTAGAATGAATCAATGAAGGCTTGCCGTATTTCAATTTCGAAGCAACATCACGACATACTCTAAAGTATGGATCTTGATCTATTGCACAAGGAATCAAACATGGTGTCTTTGCTGGCAATCCTAAGACATCAGGGAAACTTGAAGGAAATGCGGTAGCTATTTGAATGGAAGCAAAATGTAGTTTACCAATACAATCAGAATCTTTGAAACCAAATACGGCTCTGGCAGTGGATGTGGTAATTTGTCTGGAAGTCTTGACGACGTTTTCATAAAATGCACCGCCCATGTATTGAAGATCTGAAAAGATAAAAGTATTTTCTGGCTTGAATCCTAAACTGATAATATCTCTGGCATTCTCTTTTGCAAATTTCTTGACATCATCGATGGTCAAATTTGGTTTGAATAAAAATTTCTCATCGTCAGTTAACTCAATGACTAATGGGGCATCGAAGACCTCTTGCAACCATTTGGTAAACAAGAAAGGAACCATGTGGCCGAGATGCATTACGTTGGAAGGACCTCTTCCGGTGTAAAGAAAGAATGGCTCACCGTGTTCATAGAGATCCAAAATCTTGCCAAAATCTCTTTCAGAAAAAAAGATACCCTTTTTTAAAAAATAGTGAGGTTCTTGTCCAGTGACGTTTTTGAATCTGGTCAAGAGCTCATCGCTGATGGCTCTAGTTCCGAACTGGGCGATCAATTTGTTGTAATCGATTGTCTGAGCTTTTCCATCGACTACTGCACCTTCAACCTCCCATGGAGTTACCACCTGGTCCTTTGGTTGTTCCTTTATCGATAATTTCTCGACTTCTTGTGCTACAGTTGCATCTGACATTTTGCTGGGATGGAGGTTTTTTTTTTAATCTTAATTGTCACCAATTCGAGCTTGAAATCTTAATGTAGCCAAACAGATGGTGTTATTTGATTCAGAACATTCAAAAATGGTGGTATCACGATTCTTTACAGTTATCTCTGCAAAATTTTTATTTTCTTCTTTTGGAGATATTCGAAAGTGATTTTTCATTAATTATATCACGTGATTTGAGCGTGACACCATAGTGCAATATTCACTTTTGGTTTCCTGAAGAATGAGTCTACTGATAACTTACAAAAAGAAATACAAGATATATCCCAAAGATCTATTATACACTATACTTGAAACCTGAAGCATGAAAACGTAGTTGATAAAAGAAAAGTAACGACAGAAAACACAAGACGGCAATTATAATTCTTGAGAAGCCTTTGGCTTGGAGGTCTTCTTTGGCAACAAAGTTTGGTGAATATTTGGCAAAACACCACCTTCGGCGATTGTGACGTGACCCAACAATTTATTCAATTCCTCATCGTTTCTGATGGCCAATTGCAAGTGTCTTGGGATGATTCTACTCTTCTTGTTATCTCTGGCGGCGTTACCGGCCAATTCCAAGATTTCAGCAGCCAAATATTCCAAAACAGCAGTCAAGTAGACAGGGGCACCAGAACCAACTCTTTGAGCGTAGTTTCCCTTTCTCAACAATCTGTGGACTCTACCAACTGGGAAAGTCAAACCAGCCTTAGCTGATCTAGTTTGGGAAGCCTTTGCAGATGAGCCTGCTTTACCACCTTTACCACCGGACATTTTTTGTGTGTATGTATGTTATTGTATAAGTTAGAGCAAAAAAAAGAGTAGGTACTTTTGCTTTATATGAATAGTTGCTATTGTTGGTTACAATAGGGAAAATCAAACTGAATTGCAAATCGATTTCTGACAGGATATTTAGTATATATATATATATATATATATATAATGCAACTAGAGAGTTGCCCAGGTTACTGCGCGTGCAAGTATGAAAAATCCCAGAATCCGCAGTATTTTTCAGAACGCACCTTATATACCGTTCTACCATTTTCTTAGTTCCACAAATTTATAGTGCTGACGCGTCACGCAGAAAATATACTTTTTCACGTTAGATCAAATAATATTATATATATATGTATATATTCGTTCATCTTTCTGCTCCAGTTCCCAATGTCTACTACTTGCTTTTTTCTGATCAATAGCAAATTACTCAACTAATTACACATTATCAACCCAATAACAATAATAACAATGGCTCCTGCAACTAAAGCTGAAAAGAAACCAGCCTCCAAGGCCCCAGCATCCAAGAAACCAGCTGCTAAGAAGACTGCTTCTGCTCCAAGCGACGGTAAGAAGAGATCAAAGGTCAGAAAGGAAACCTACAACACATATATCTACAAGGTCTTGAAACAAACTCATCCAGACACTGGTATCTCCAAGAAGGCCATCTCTATCATGAACTCGTTCGTCACCGATATTTTCGAAAGAATTGCCTCTGAAGCCTCCAAGTTGGCTGCTTACAACAAGAAGTCTACCATCTCTGCTAGAGAAATCCAAACTGCCGTCAGATTAGTGTTGCCAGGTGAATTGGCTAAGCATGCTGTCTCTGAAGGTACTCGTGCTGTCACCAAATACTCCACTGCTTCCGCTTAAGCTTGATTCGACAGCTTCTTCCACTACAAAAATGTGGAAAGAAAGTATAATTTAATTTTAGGATATGGTATGGGCTTAATTTAATCTTTTTCAGATCGTGTATATTAGCAATAATGTCAATAAAGAATTGATCTTTTGTATTTATCATATGTAAACTTCTATATATATACAATCCTCTTAGTGTTTCTTCAATAATCGTCACCTCTTGAGACCACTTCCTTCACATTTGGACGAAGCAATATAGTATGCTCCCATTGAGCTGTATAAGCACCCTTTTTCTCAACCAATGGTGGATAATCGTTTATCACGCCAGCCTTAACCAAGTTGTTTAAAGCAAATAAATATTTTTCCTCCCCAATTCTATCCAAGTATCTTCTACAAAATGGCAAGGTACCGAAATTTTTATCTATGACCTTTAACAATTGTTTAGCACTTTCAAATCTCACAGCTCCTTTAGCCTCTGAATCACTCATTTCTGTGTTTCTTGCGTAATGAGATACTTCACCCTCAGTCAATACCATTCCATAACCATTGATGGAACCAAAAGTCTCAATAGCAAAGGTTTCACCTTCTTCCATCTTCGTTACATCATCATTTTTTATAATTGGGACAGTCTTACCTGCATGAATAATATAGTCACCAATGCTATGACCATTCAAGTTTCTTAAACACTTAACAGGATAAACATTTCCATCAAGTTCTACCTCATGACTTTCCATAACTTCCTGAATCGCCTCACCAATATCACATAATCTGACATCAATACCAGCCTCTTTTATACCAGTATTCGTTGCAGCCTTCACTGCCTCTAATAATCCATCGTATTTAGGATTGAAAGTATGTGTAAAAGCACAATCGACAATATGGCCATTAACGTGGACACCAATATCAACTTTCATCACGTCATCGTAATTCAAAACAATATTGTCACCAGCATTTGGTGTATAATGTGCAGCAACATCGTTCAATGATAGACCAGTTGGGAAACCAACACCTGCGACTTTAGTATCTGTTTCATTGGCGAAGGTTCTGATAGCGTCTTCAATGAGGTTTGCTATTTCTGTCATACCCATTCCAGGTTTAATATGGTTTTTCGCATACTTTCTAACTCTTCTGTGAATTTCAGCACCCTTACGGAAGTCATTCCACTTGACTTCTTCCAATTTGAGATCCAAGTATCTCTTTTCTTCATCAGTGGTACGGAAGTTATTTTCATCCTTATACTCAATTATTTCACCCACAGGGTATTTCCTATCTGGGTAAAAGTTTTCAATTGGAGCTGGCTTATTTTTTTTTGCATTACTTTTCTTCTTCTTTTTCTTTTTCTTCTTTTTGTCAGCATCTGTCTCATTTACTTCTGAAACACATTCCTTATCCTTGTTTTCAACTTCCTGTTTTTCATCAACCTGTAGTTTGGCAACTTTTTCGTCAAGTGCGTCTGTTCCTGTCTTTTCCGTTTTCAAGAGCATCTTAATCAACTTTCTTTAACAAAACCTTGCTACTCTAATAATGTGCTGGAGTATATTCAGAATAAAGCTGTTGATCAGAATTGTAAAGACAAAAGAGAAGTAGAAGAAGAGTATGGGGGTTTTAATGGTATTTCTATTTTTTCTCTCATAGTTTTTTTTTTTTTTTTGAAGTACATCATGTTATTTTTCACGCCAAAGAATGACTATCCTATCAAACACTATTTACTTTTCAAAACTGCTGCTGACCCTCAATAAACCATTTTTATCAATATTATCTGAGTTCTACAAGTCTGAATTTATAATTCAGCATAACTGTGTAACTTTAAAATCTTAGATACTTAAGTAATTACAAGAATTCTAAAAAATTTACATGAGATCTATTTTAATGTCTATTCTAAACCTATTTTGGTTCTGAGATGCGCTTCAAAAGTTCTAGCATCTATCTTACCTTGCGTGGCACGCATCGCTTGACCAACCAAGTATTTCAAACTATTCATCTTCTTACCCTCCTTGAGGTTAGAAACAATTTCTTTATGATTATTGATAATTTCTGAGCATAACTCGTCAATTTCTGAACCAACATTTTCAGCAGACTCGCTTAAGTCTGGCGATTCTAGCTCAAATTCCGCGATCAATTTATCTACTGACATCTTTGTGATATCCTCATTATCAATGTTTTCTACCAAGTATGAGAACAACAACTTTCCACTGGTATTTGTGAGTTTCTTATCAATATATATGGCCTTGATTAACTCGATTAATCTTGCACTTGAAAATCTGTCAGGCTTGAATTCCATATCTCTCTTTTTAAATTGACCAATCAATTCATGTAATATGAAATTACCTGGGATTTTAGCAGGTATTTCTGTGTATGATCCTGCAGTTTTATCAAAAACTTCTAAATAATATTCAAGTAAATCCTCGTAAACGTCTCCAACAAGTAATTTTGCATCTTTGACTCTTAAGTTGTATGGTTCTTTGATCAACTTCAAATAAATATCATCTGGTACTGTATGAACAAACTTTTCCCTAATTTTCTCTGTTATTCCGTATTCCAACAAAATTGGTGATAATTCCGCATCAGGTACATATCTATAATCAACCTTAGTTTCTTTTGTACGCAATTTTGTGGTCACGGTTCCATTCCAACCTCTTGTCTCTTGAGTGATTATATTCCCTGCAATTATTTCTTGTATTTGTCTTTTATATTCATATTTCAAAGCAGAAATTATAGCAGATGAAGATGACAAATTTTTGATTTCTACTCTGTGACCATCATTCACTGATACATTTACATCTACTCTCATTGCACCAGTTTCAAGCTCGGCTGTAGATATATTCAAATACTTGACAAGTGCTTGGAATTTCTTTACAAATGCTTTCACTTGTTTTAAATCTTCAAAATCTGGATTTGTAACTACTTCAATAAGAGGAATGTTTGCGCGATTCAAATCTGTCTTCACGTAATCCGAATCACCCAATTCTTTTATATCAGTCAATCCCTGTTCCACATGAATTGACTTGCCTGTGTCTTGTTCTATCTGGATCTGGTCGAGGGTTATTATTTTTTCAACTTCGTCAATTTCATCAAACTTTTTGTTCAACTTCAAGAAACCACCTTTGCATATTGGATTATAATGTTGTGTGATTTGGTAACCCGTAGGTTGATCGCTGTAAAAATAGTGTTTTCTATCAAAAGTAGACAGCGTGTTTATTTTGGAATTTAAAGCCACGCCAGCAACTAGAGCTAGTAGGACTGCTTCTGGGTTCAATTCAGGCTGAGTACCAGGCAATGCGCAATCGAAGTATGATACTCTGGAGTTCTGGAACTGATTGAAACTGTGCTCTGACAACGAGAAAAGCTTTCTCTTTGTCTTAAGTTGACAATGAATTTCTAATCCGCATTTGAATTTGTAATTTGGATCCAACAAATCTTTTCTCGATTTGTTCAGAGTTTGTTCAGGTCGTGATCCTCTCGATCCAAACTGCGGTATCACTGAAGAAAAGTATCGTTTTCCAGAGATTTGCTTGAGCATATTTTAAAAATTTTAAGATTTTATCTTTGGCATTTCACAGTTCAATTCCTAGTTTATAAAGGGTCTATTTGACATCATTCTGTGAGTATTGAGTTTTCATGATTTCAATGTAGCACCGGAGAGAATTCAGTTTATTCATCCTGGTTTGATGTTGAGTTTTCCACACATCTTAACTGCATGGCCAAGTGCTGCTAACCAATACGAACGGTTAGTCTGACAACCAGTCTGAGATATCCAACATGAAGAAATGGATTAAACAGGCTTACAAAACAGTACAAAGTAGATTGAGACATTAAACAAACTTCAGCTTATTCATTAAAAAGCTTTTATAAAATATAAGAAAATCTTAAATATTAACCTTTTTAAACAACAACACCAGAGTTGGAAGCAATACGTGGCCATAAATCAGCACATTCTTTACCGACTGGACCAGTGATAGCAGAACCCTTCATTTCACCCTTTGGGTTGACAATAACACCAGCATTATCTTCGAAGTATAAGTAGATACCATCCTTTCTTCTCCATGGCTTGGATTGTCTGACAACGATGGCTTGCAAAACCTTCTTTCTCAATTCTGGCTTACCTTTCTTAACAGTAGCAATAACCATGTCACCTAAAGAGGCGGCTGGCAATCTGTTTAATCTAGCACCAGCACCTTTGACGGCAATGACACTTAAGTTTCTAGCACCAGAGTTGTCACAGCAGTTTAAAACAGCACCGACTGGCAAACCGAGCTATAAAGACTTGTTAGTAAAAGAGGATTTTTAAAATAGTAGACGAACGCATTGTGTTCGAAGTTGAAAAGACTCAGAGAAGCATTTTTGGTGATGAAGATTGGAGAGAAACTTATTGAGGAAAGACTGGGTGAGTGAGTGGGAGGTTGGGCGCATATTTGGGCTTGGAATAAGAGCGATGCAACCCTCAAAATTACAATACATATGTTCGTTGCGAGGAAACTCGACACAAAATTCTGAAACATAAACCCTAGAGATTTCTGGATGGTCAAGACCGTTATCAAGGAACTGGACTGCTTTGTTCTTATCTGGTCCTTCAAAACTGCACATAATAACATAATATCTTAGAATCTTTGGCTTCTCATTTCTGCTGGGGTGCAGGTCTGACGATAAGATCTTCGATTCAAATTGACTCACATTCTTTTCTGACTTTTCACCTTATAATCACACATTGGGAGACTCTTTGCCCTAAGATACTTCACCACTAAATTCCTCTCCAAAATGCGCATTTCATCTCAAAACACTTCTGGTCTCATCTCCAATATCACGGTTATAGATTAAAACATACTGAAATTCTGTATTTGTTACCTGAAGCACCTGAACCAGACATTTTTTATTATCGATTATTAGTTATAGTTCAATATTGTTGATTTTTCAATAATAATTAAAGCAGTAGAGATGTAATATTCATAGTATTAAATCACTTTAAAATTTTTCTTTTTTTTTTTTTTTTTTTTTTTAATCTTCTCATGGAATTTTTTTTTTTTCAATTTCGCTCAGTAAGTTTTTCATTTATTAGGCACTAAGCCATAAGCTAAGTCTTGCGGATGCGCTCTATAGTTAGCATTTCTTGCAGGCTCTGTGGTTCCCAATTTTTTAGACAGTCGCTGCACAATTTCTAGGCTAGCAGTTTATTTTTTTCCTGCGCCCAAAAAAGACCTTAGTGTCAGTAGGTTGCTCCCGCAGCTGATGTCTCTGGGCACCTGGTACCTATACTCCGCCCAGTCGCACTGAACAAATAAATTATAGTTAACGCCCGGCTTTGCTTCTAGTGGCTATTTTTTTGATTCACTGTAAGGCCTAAGATAATAGAGGAATTGGATATTTTCAAAGTTGATGTTTGGATGTTTATCTATAAGCCGCAGAAATGAGAGAAAAATATAGCAAACGAAACGATAACCTGCAGGTTGTCAACGATTAAATTCGGCAGTTATGAAAAAACCGAAAAAAGCCGAAAAAATCGAAAAGCGCATAAAAACTGGTTTTTAGGGATTTCTGTAAGATTTTGGAATCTCTATCACGTGCTATCTGCCCTGATATTTGGCACGTGACTAGATAAATCATAGACACCGATAGCTTTAGTATTCCCTATGCATTCTCTGAAGTTAAAGTTCGCTCTGTAGCTGATATTCGGTGATTGACCCAACTGACTCTTGTAATGATAAAATTGGACAATCAATCTTTTGACCGTTTCTGGTTCTGCAAAAAAGTAATGTTTAATACAGAAACACGGTTATTACTGTTGAATAAACCAAATCAGGACATTCCTAGTTGCAACCTGGATGATTTTATCGTGTGAAATATCAGTTTCGAAACAAATCTTCTGAAAACTGTAAAACTAGCAATATCCTTGTGTCCCGTTATAGAGAGAACTACCAACTCTACAGTTTGTGTATCAAGAATCTAAAAAAATTCTGGTTAAAAAAAAATCAGAATCCATGAGAACAAAAATTACGTGCAAATAAACCTGCAAGATTTAACCTTAGACAACACAGAATTGAAGTGAAACACTAGCAAATTCAAATACCAAAGAGAGCTTAGACATCCACTACAAAACAGTGTTGGAACAATTGACGGCAAAGACCCTCAACGATGACTCTTGACTCTTCTGTGGCGGAATTAAAGTTTTTTTTAAATGAAAATACAAATAATAAACTAGAAAAAAAAAATCAAAATAATAAAGATACAGGGCTGATTAATGGAAAGATAACCACAAAGCACCATTCTGAGTTTGAATTACAATATATCCGTTGCTTAGATGTCCAATAGATGTCAATCTAACCCTTGGAAAAGCAACTCTAGAATATTGTGTTTTGCCACTGGTGCAGTTGAATTACATCTTTCCACTCAAATATCGTCTTTTTTTTCCGTTGTTTCTCTGAATGCTCTAACGCAGGAAAATTCATTGAACGTTGCTGACTATATATTACCTTATCTGTTTCATCCTCTCTATCAGCTCCTTGAGTCTTACTATATCCTTTTGAAATGAAAAGACCGCGCCTATCTAAAACCAAAGAGGGAATAAAGCGCCCGCGGCTTGTGCCAGCCCTAAATACAGATTTCCAGACGCTGCCAGTACAGACAATCGATGAACCAACAGTGCCCGCACCCAAACCAACGCCAAAACAGGTGCGAGAGTCCAATTCGGGTGCTTACTCTTTCCAAAGAAGTCATACAAAAAATGTTGAGAGCTCCAGCGATCCCCAGCTTGAAATTATCGGTGATGTTAATGATACAGAGGTCTTGAACGATCCGCAGCGAGATCGCTCTCAAACCAGTTCCCAAAATACACCCCTGAACGACTCACCAGGATCCTCTTTTGATGATACTGCAGAACCTTTGAAGCCATTTGTCACTATTGTTGAGTCAGATTCTGATGATGATAGTGAATGCGAAGAAATACAAGTAACTACACATGAAGAAAAGGACTCATTATACAAAAGGTCTACGAAATCACTTAGGGAATTCGAATGTCCTATTTGTTTTGACGTACCTGGCAAAACCATTGGATTAGCATGCGGGCATGTTTACTGTTTTGGTTGTTTATTTGAGGCGTTTTCTCACTCCTCAGAGAGAAAAGCAAATGAGGCTACTTGTGCTCTATGTAGAAAAAAGTTCACGTTGCTAAAGACTATTCCTTTGATATTCAAAACGCGCCAAAAAGAAATTAGTAGTTGAGAAGAACATCCGAAATCTTCGAGAAATCAAATAAAGCAAAAACTTTCTCATTAGCCTTGTACAATGATAGATATATTTTTTCTTTTCATTTATTACAATAATTACAGCATTCAGTTTGTTGATCTCCCTTCATATACATATATAAAAAAATATGTGTCCCCGTAAGGTATACAAGTTATAAGAACAATGGTGGAAATAACAACATTTTGGAGTTTGTGTAGAATTTAGGAAAAAAGTTATATCCATAATGAGTTATATTTCGGTCTAGAGTTCTCTTCCACACTGCTTCAATTAGGTCTTATGTAGAGTTTGTTTTTTTCTTCAGTTTCTAGTGCTCTAGAAATATTTGAGATCCAAGCATCTAATTTTCATTTTTCGGGAAAAAAGTCCCACAACTCAGATTACTATCATATTAAATTATCATACTTCAAGATTAAGCGTTAATCAGAGAAAAGAGAGACAAAAAAAAACATTATTCCTCTTTTGTTGTCTTTCAAGTTTTAGAAATAATTTAACAAATTCAACTGACGATTTGATTTGATAAATATTGTATTTTCTTTTCTTTAGATGAAGCTCTTCTTCGTTTTTTCACTTATTGTGATATTAAAATCAGTTCAGTTTGTAAGAAAAGCCTACAAATAGTCAGATCTAAGATATCAATGTTGTTGAGTACATATAAAACTATATAACAAAAGAAAAGACAAAAAAGAATAATAATATTCCTTTGAGGCTTATACAGTATAAATATGGGAATTTTAGAATTTACAGAGCTTCTGTGCAGCGGTATCATTAGCGAATACTCTGAAAAACAAAAGGAAACTCTAATATCAAGTCAAAGATTATTGGGCGCCTTTGTACCTACTTATTCACAACTGTATGGTGATAATTCAGAAAAACATCTCGTAAAACGTTGCTACAAGGCTGCGGATATTACAAAAGTAGATAACAATAATCAATATGATTATAATATCAAACATACTCTTGATCCGGCTGAGGAAGCAATTCATTGTGGAGCCGTAGAAATTTTAGTTTGTAGAGATGAAAACTATTCACAACCACCAAGGCAAAAACTAGAGCCTCTTTTCGAAAATTGTGAGAATGATAAAAATTCACAAGCTAATGTCTCTGGTATTCGATTAACTGAGAGCATAGTAGACAATAGTAACAATAGGCAGCAAAAATCTACAGATAAAATTCAGTCAATAAATATATTACAAGACACTATTATTGGTTATCACGAACCCTGTTTGGAAATATTCGAAGATACAGAAATTGAAAAGAATGAAAAATACAAAGTCCACAGCAGTGTGCAAGTAACATATGAGGAAGATGAAGAAGTAGAAAACAAACCTCCACGAAGTATTGGTGATTCTGGAAAATTAAATGAAAAAGTCCAACTAATCAAAAATGGGAATTTTAAAAATTCTTTTGATTTAAGGAAATTGAGATGTTCTCTGTGTAAAGTAGGATTTCAATTGGAAAATTGTCCATGTTCATACTTCACTATTGTACCATCACCACTAAAGGATTCTTTTGTAGCGGAAGATCTTGAAGAATCAAACAGTGATCATTAATTGTAATAAAATTTTATTAATTCGAACTTTACAAACATATTTATTTATAGATAATACAGTTTACTATCATATTTTGAGTGAAACTCTACTACACCATCAACATACAACTTCTAAAAGTTAACGTAAAAAAAAAACAGGGTTTCACGGAAATCACGAATAGAAGAGAACGATATGAAGAACAATATATTAAACAAAAAAGAATAATTTTCGTTTCCATTTTGAGCTTTTATAATAGCGGATTAAAGTTTTCCAACACTAAAAGGGTTTGGCATTTACTTGAAGTTTGGCATCTCAGTTGCAATAATAACTGCTTGCATCATCTACAGTATATACAAGGGTGAAAAAAAAAAAAAAAAAAAAAAAAATTTTTTAAAATCATGTTTAATTCAGTACAGAATAACAGAGTTGACTCTGTTAATATAATACTTGAATACTTGTAAAAGAGACTTCTTTGTATCGAATTTTTCTCAAAAAAAGTTTAGGAAATTAATTAGAATCAAACTTAAGGAAATACAGCAAAAGAGAATGTTTTACTTAATAGGACTTGGTTTGTCATCCGAAAAGGATATCACAGTGAGAGGACTCGAAACAATCAAGAAATGTAGTAGAGTTTATTTAGAACATTACACATCTATCTTGATGACTGCAAGTAAAGAAGAATTAGAAGAATTCTACGGAAAGAGTATTATTTTGGCTGATAGAGAGTTGGTGGAAAGTGGGTCGGATGAGATATTGGCAAATGGAAAAGAAGAAGATATTGCATTTTTGGTTGTCGGGGACGTCTTTGGTGCAACAACACATACGGATTTGGTTATCAGAGCTAGAGAATTAGGAATTAAGGTGGAGAGCATACATAATGCTTCAGTGATGAATGCTGTTGGAGCTTGTGGATTACAGTTGTACAACTATGGCCAAACTATTTCTTTGGTTTTTTTCACTGAAAACTGGAAACCAGATTCCTTTTATGACAAGGTGAAGCAAAACAGAAACATTGGTCTTCATACTTTGGTATTATTGGATATCAAGGTGAAAGAACAGACTATTGAAAACTTAATGCGTGGAAATAATATTTATGAACCTCCAAGATACATGAGCATCAGCACCGCTGCAAAGCAATTGATAGAAATCGAGGAAACTAGACAAGAAAATGCATACAATGAAAACCTGATCTGCGTTGCTATTTCAAGACTTGGATCCCCAACTCAGAGTTTCAAAGTTGCCAGTTTAAAGGATCTTGCCGAATATGACTCTGGTGCTCCATTGCACTCATTGGTAATTGTTGGCCGCGAGACCCACGACTTAGAGATTGAGTATATGACTGAATTTTACGACGGTACTAAGGAAGAGCTCAAGGAAAACATCATGAAATATCAATAGAAGTAGGTTCGTCTCAAGTCAGTATCACCGGAATGTATGAACATTTCTGCGATCCCATTATCTCCGTGGTTTTATTACAGTTCAGCAAATTAATTAATAGAAAGAACTATGAAACCTGTATTTTTACAAGTTAGTGTATTTGTTTGTTTATTTTTGTTTTGTTTTTTTACTCCTCCGTATTGAAAATTCTTTTAGCGTTTCTACAGGTTAGGAAATTCTGATCCATTCGCTAAATGGCAGATGCTCTTCTCATTTGAATTTTTTGCAAGATTTGAACAAAGCAATATCACGTGCATATCACATGACACAGATTCCAAAGAGTGTTTTTGTACTTCTGGTTTCTTCTCTATAGAGCTCGACCAGCACATTGTAGAAAAAAAAAACAGATGTTATGAAAGAGCAAACCATAATAGCTATGATTAAAAGTTTCATGGATTCTGATGATTTATGATTGAAAATTTGAAATCCGTATAGGTTCGGGGGTATGTCTGTCAAATCATAGATTAGTTTTAGGTTGAAAGCTGTAAAAACAGAGTTGAGTTTTCGATCGGAATTGCTCCCTAACTGACAGATGTAGCGCTGGAATACCTCTTATGACACTATAAAATTGCTGGAAATTTTGAAATCTCCGACCACTACATAAAAGCGCAAAGCAATACAGATACATGTGATCAATAGATGGAAATCAAAAGTTCTGTGCAACGGTTACAGTGCGCCCTCTGAGCGATTGGAAAAACCAAACGGAGATTGCTCCGCACAAACTGGCCTCCTCATTTCGAATGTTATCAAGATGTATTCTTCTTTGTTGGTATGGATTGCATGCTGCTGGTGACCTTTGAATAGATTTTTTTTTTCCCTAAAAGGAAAACCTTATTTTTTACTGGCAGGTTTGGCGATATCCGGGGTACGCAAACAGACCGCAAGCAATAGTTGCACTGTAGCTGAGCGCGGGTCAATACCAGCTGAATAGTCCTTGAATGGGATACCGAAAGTGCTAGGGGTTCAAAGCAAATAAAGTGTTTCCTCAAAATTCAAGATCATATCGCAGGCCTAGTTCACAGTTGCTCAGCCCTACCAGGGTTAAACCTACTGAAATACATCGAGAATACTAAATGAATTGGGTATCTCCAAACAGAGTGACAAGACAGACTACTGTTTTCCGAGCTTCTTCTGCCCTTACACTGACAGTATCTATCCAAACTGACACTTTTGTCAAGCCTGTGAAAGCTGGCAAAAAGGCTGTTTTTCTTGCATTTTTTGAACACTTTTTTTTCCTTCTGTATTAGTCTGAAAATCTTGCAAACTCCGTTCATGCTTTATTTTATTTTCTACATAACACTGATAACGTGTTCTAGTAATAGCATTTTGTCTTTATTTCTCGAATTGATACTACCTGTTCGCTCTCGTTTTGCGATATTTTTCCATATCTTACAGAGGTTGTTCACTCTTAATCCACAGTATTTCCACAGTAATTTGTTTTCGCATTTTTCATTTGGTTAACAGCAGCTACTTTTTTTTTTTTTATTTTTTTTTTTTTTACTTTTTTTCTTGCAAGGCCTCCCGACAGTATATAAACCGATCGATCTCCGTAGCGACTGATTAACTTGATTTCGACTTTGAAAAATTGTAATTTTTGAAAAAATTTTTAGTTTTATTTGTATTTTATTGATATTTGGATATCTATTTTACCTAGCAGCTTCATTTGTTTATTGTTTCACTGAGTGTGTGATATCTCCTTCCTACTAATAATCTACAATAACAAGAAAAAACCAACTAGATAAAATGGCTTTTGAAAAAATCCAAGTTAAGAACCCAATCGTCGAAATGGACGGTGACGAAATGACCAGAATAATCTGGAAATTGATCAAGGACTTATTGATCTTGCCATACTTGAACGTCGACTTGAAATACTACGATTTGGGTATTGAATACAGAGACCAAACTGATGATAAGGTCACAGTTGACTCCGCCAACGCTATCTTAAAATACGGTGTTGGTGTCAAGTGTGCCACTATCACCCCAGACGAGGCCAGAGTCAAGGAATTTGGCTTGAAGAAAATGTGGTTGTCTCCAAATGGTACCATCAGAAACATTTTGGGAGGTACTGTCTTCAGAGAACCAATTGTCATTGAAAACATTCCAAGAATTGTCCCAACCTGGGAAAAGCCAATCATAATTGGTAGACACGCTTTTGGAGATCAGTACAAGGCCACTGACTTGGTTATTCCAGGTGCTGGTGACTTAAAGCTTGTGTACACCCCTGCTGATGGCTCTGCTCCTCAAGAGATCCCAGTTTACCACTACAACGGTGCAGGTGTAGCTATGGCCATGTACAATACCGACGAATCCATCACTGCTTTTGCTGAATCCTCTTTCAAATTAGCTTTGGACAGAAAATTGAACTTGTACTCTTCCACCAAAAACACTATCTTGAAGAAGTATGACGGTAGATTCAAGGACATCTTTGAAGAAATGTATGCTGCTAAATACAAGAAAGATTTCGAAGCTGCTGGTATCTGGTACGAGCATCGTTTGATTGATGATATGGTTGCCCAAATGATCAAATCTAAGGGTGGTTACATAATAGCTATGAAAAACTACGATGGTGATGTTCAATCTGACATTGTCGCCCAAGGTTTTGGCTCCTTAGGTTTGATGACCTCTGTCTTGATGACACCAGATGGTAAGGCCTTTGAATCAGAAGCTGCCCACGGTACCGTTACCAGACACTACAGAAGATACCAAGCTGGTGAGGAAACTTCTACCAACTCCATTGCATCCATCTACGCTTGGACCAGAGGTCTCATCCAAAGAGGTAAGCTCGATGCCACCCCAGATGTTGTTGCCTTTGGTGAAAAATTAGAAAAGGCTACTTTGGAAACCGTTTCCAAGGACGGCATCATGACCAAGGATTTGGCCTTGACCAGAGGCGAAACCTCCAGAGACTCCTATGTCACCACCGAGGAGTTCATCCAGGCTGTTGCTAAGAGATTGGACGCTGAATTGAAGGCTTAGATTACGCGATCTCCTGAATAATTGGACCACTCTGTCTTTTTTTTTTTGTTTTGCCTAATATAGTACTTATTTCTAGTTTAGTTCAATTCACCCCGATTCAATTCAAACAACCAATTCTTGTAGATCTGTTGTACAATATTAGGTTTCGCTGTTTTTCAGCGACTAGCTTCTTGGACATCCTCTGCTATTGGCTCGATGTAGGTTTCCCTAAACGGAAATCACTATTCAATTGTATGGATCCGTGTTCGGTGCATATTTTTCGTGGGGGTCTTGTTGAAAATAATAAAAATAACGAAAAAAAAAAAAAAGAAAAAATTCCTGGAGAATATCGGGAATCTCTCCCTCTGACTCCCCAATGTTTTCACCCTTTCTCTCCTTTCTAGGCTTGACCTGATAAGATATCTTAATTTTTCTCCATGACGCAGGAAAAATCAAATCGCTCTGCCGATAAAAAAAAATATTATAGTAATGATTAGTAATAGTGTCAGAAAAAATAATGGTCACACAAATGGCGCTTATGTTATGGGGAATCCGCTCCCGCCGTGCCGGTTGACCGTTTTTATCTGTCACCAATAGGCTATTAGTGTTTACAGAAACCAGAATGTTTAGAAAAAAAAAAAGTCCGACAAATAAAGGATCATGGGTTTTGGAGTGTTATGTTATATTGGTGTCATAGTTTTTACTGTGTGTATTTTACGGCTTTTTAGTTAACGGATGTTTGAATAAAATAATGTTTAGGTTTATGTGGGGTTAAGGTTTATGTGCGTTTAGAGCTATATGTCATTCTGCAGATTTCGGTCACGTCTTCATTTAGCGGAACAGCGTCTATCTTTTGATATGACATAAAGAGACTGTTCAAGATTGTCGCTTAATGTGAAGATTAGTCGTGCTATCAAATGTACATGTAGTGATAACAACACCAATAGTATGTAGTTTTTACTGTTTCCTCTGAATCACTAAAAGATATACGCGTTATTCGGGAAAAAAAAGCTGTAGAAGTAAATAAAATCAATATATTAGAAAATAAAAAGTGACGGAATTAAAGTAATTGATTACATGATCAATTGACGACGTGCATTGACACATATAACCATCAAGCCAGATAAAAAAAAACCAGCAACCTGTGGTTATTGTTTGCATCCATTCCGACCAGCAACAGTTTCTGTGACTTCGAGTGTGTTGCAGCTTCTCTTTGGTTTCTTGATTGGCATTTGTTTCCTTGGTTTTTTTGGTTTTTTTTTTGTTTTTCTTAAATTTTATTCGTAGTTCGCTAAACAAATGACAGGATGTTGTAAATATATTCGGTCTGTAGTGGGGGCGCTGCCATTGACAAGCAGTCAAAATGACAAACAAGTTACCTCGTAGGAGCAGCCAAGAGCTCACATGTTTCAGTCTGTGGCTTCTTCCAAGAACTCACCAAAAGTGTTTTCACCAGAGTACAAGATGTACAAGAATCCATCAGGATCCTTGAACTCGTCGTAAACGGCAGACATCAATGCAGCGGTTGGAGGCAAGACATCCTTGACAAAAATGAAAATCGCCTTCTCAGGAGGCAACTGGATTCTTTTTCTGATAACGTAAACAAATTGACCCACTGTCAAGTCTGATGGAACGAGATACTTTCTCTTGTCTATCTCTTGAATATCTGATTTCTCAACCTTTTCGCAGATCACAGGGATTCTGTCTGGGAATTTCTTGAGGATTCTCAGAGCCTCGACTTTTCTCTTCTCTATATAGTGGTGATGTTAGTATTCTGTAATTGAACAAAAATCCAGCTGTCTATGCTGATATATCTTTGCTACTCCTCCCACCGGAGCGAGAGAGAAAGCAGGAGTTGTGTGAAAACATAAAAATACATACCAAGCGAGTTTTCGTCTTTGAATTGGGATCTCATTGTATTGGGGATAAGCAATTACGGATAACTATTTGGGAACAGGAATCTAGAAAAAAAGTGAATGAGTTAGTAAGTTTGTCAAGGGTCTTAAATAGACTGTTTCTCGGTGATGGCGCGATGGCAAATCGCGACACACACACAATTGGAAGAAGTCTCAAAATCATGTTCAGAAATCCATACCTTTTTGCAAAATGCCAGACAAATGTTTTAGTAGCGCTTCAATTATATTGCAGAACGACACAAAATGAATGGCTGCAGCAATCTGAGGTCCAAGGGTTGTGGTCTGGCAAGGACTAAAGGGGGGAACAAAACTGGCAGAGCCTGTTGGGCTGGAGGGGTCTAAAGAGGAAAGGCTTGCGGGAATCTTGAGGATGGTGATCAATTAATTTGGAATAATTGAGCACAAAACTGGAGTCTAAATGGTTCAGAAGAACTGTACAATTCTAAAGAACTTCAGAGCTGAAAGCGGGAGTGGGTGTGTGCAAGTCAACTATATAGTGGATTGGCCTGAATACAAAGGGGAAAAGACTCAATGATAACAAACAATCCAAAAAAAAAAATGATATCAAACTATTTTTAAGGAGAAGTGTATCTCATTAGAAAGAGCGCCGCTAGATAAGATTGTTTCCCCAGTGGCGACTCTCACAGAAAAAAACAAAATAATGTGTGAGAAAAATACTTAAGTACAGCAAACAATCAATCTGTCATGTTTTCTTAGGAGATAGGGGATACATGAGTGAAAGCTGCTACGGGGATAAAAAAAAAATTAAAAAAACTAGAGAACAGGGCACGTGTGCAAGAGAGTTCCAAAAATTGTTAGGTGCTCGTAACCATAAAAGAGACTCGCTCATAACCCACCCAATGGCATATAATTAGATATATGCGGAATTTGAATTGTGACGTACCGGTGAATATTTTAAAAGTTCGAATACTCAGAATATTTTTTTTGTTTTTCATTTTTCTAGCCAATATATATCAGCTTGCACTGCTCAGCACAAGAAACTCCTGTCAAGCCTCAACTCGTTGAATCTGCTGCACGACTCATTCAGCTCGCAAATGTCTGCCAACAAAAGACCTCTCCAGAAAGTTTTTGGCGCTGCCGCAAACTGTGCAGTACCCGTAAGTAGCCAGCTCTCGATGAAAACGAATGTTGGTTTTCATCTATGTTTTGTCTATGGAATCGCATATTAACTTTGCCATCATATAGTCCGAGATTTACGCAGAATGCATAATGAAGCACTATCAGAATATGTCTCAAGGCTTGTGTGCCAGAGAGTTCAAGCAATTCAAGGATTGTGTGCTTCAAAATTTGAAAAAATAAGATCTTCAAAAAAAACTCCAAAACTTCAATGACATATCTCACTACTACCATTGAAATCCTGCCTCCTACAAAATGAATTCGCTTGCAATCTATAAAGCATTGTGAAGCTTTTCTAAAAATCGTATATTGAAATATTTTAAGAAAAAATAAATAATTTAAAAAACACACTTCAGACACCCAACTCGTTAGTGTACTTATTTATTGGGTCATTTGTAATAGAATAGGAAGTTAGGCTGGAGATCTCGCTGTTGGAGATTACATCTCTCAATCTGGTATCATTTTCCCACCACTTCTTGATCAAATAAATCATCTCTTGCTCAAGAACTTGCTTGTTTTTACCGTTTCCTGCCTCCATCATTTCTTTTATGTAATAATACAACATATTATATGAGATTCCTGATTTGATGAATATTTCCACAATAGTTCCTGAACTGAATAGCGTACCATCCAAAAGAATCAATAACTTATCGAATAATGTTGCAACTGGGAAAACTATTTCAGAATCATACACTTTTTTCCCAATCTTGATCATGGCATTACTCACCAAAACAGACAATGATTCACCTGTAGAAGTAGATAACTCCTTAAGCGATTCGAAGAAAGAATCCCATTTATTATTGATCTCATCAATATTTCTGTATTCGCTCTCTTTGAAAATAACTAGACACAAATCATCGTATTCCAATGGATCAACAAATTCGTTATACAAAGAACTAATATTCACTATTTTCTTACTCAAGTCTTTGATATTATCAATCTTCTGTTCATCCAGTAATCCATTATCAATTTTTATTCTTTCAACAACGTCCATTTGAATACTGGCAATATCTAAATTGCATTGAATATTATTCAGTAATTCCACTGCTTTTTGTCTTAAATTGAATTGTTCCACAAGATTACAATACACATTTGCTTTTGCCAAATACTCTACTCTTTGGTCTAACACTAAATCGAAATCGCTGATAGCCAACTTATATAACTCTTCAGCAGTTTCAAAATAAAATTGTCTCTTAGAATAATAACTGGAAAGTAATAACAATATTTCTGCTGACTCCATAGATTTTTCCTTCAAATATGGCAAAATGAACGGAGTATCAAAATCAAGTAACTTCTTTTGCCATCCATGATTGATAAACCAATCATAAAAGTTATAATGAAACAATACATCATCACACTTTAGACAAAGAGCATAACTTTCATCTCTGACTTTAGTACTTTCCAATAAAATAGAATCCAAATTTCCGTTGACTCCATATGGAGTATTTTTTTTCAATTGTTCATAGAATTCAATAGATTTGGAATCAGCTTGAATAAGGATATCAAAAATCAATAAATATCTTTCCACCTTCTTTTTATAAATTATAGATCTTTCATCGTTCAAAGGTTTACCATCTTTAACGTATTTCATCGCAATATTATTCTTATCGATGATGTTGGTGATACTCAAAATTAATTCTACTATTTCTGGGAAACAATTCAACTTAGCCATCACACTTACGGCTTCTTTTAACTCCTCCATAGATAAGGATTCACCCACATTCTTTAAAAGCTTTACAGCTTTTTCTAATTCTTGAACCTTATCATCATGATCTGCAGCTCCAACAGAACTAGCCTTGCGCAAATGTTCAAAAGCTCTAAAAACAAGAACATCATTAGCAGAACAGAAAGAGCTGCAATTTTTTTGCAAACTATCAGCTAAATAATCAACAGATATGTCATTACTGATATTTTTGTTTATAATGGACGTGAAAACTTCTTTGACAGTTTCTTTTGTTTCCTTTCTCAAAACAAATAGATCATTAAAGGTTAATTGTGATAACTTTCTTTGAATATCTAGAGGAATGAATTTTATAGTATCCTTAAAAGCAAATGATTGACCTTCAATACCAAGAATTAGGCTTTCGTCGAATAAAATTAGCAAGAAGGAAAAGGCTTCTTTGATAATTCTGACAAGCTCATATAAAGCATTGAAAACAGTGGTTTCTGCTTGATGGGTTACCTCATCCTCTCTTGTTAAAGCTTTGTTGCTATCTCTCCCTTTTGTGAAATATGGGATCCTATTACCGTATTCTTCAAAAAACTTTATCAAGGTCACGGCTGTATTTAAAAATCCAATAACCTGTGCTTTCTCGATATTTATTCCTGCTAAAAAGTGTTTGGTACTTTCTAGGTATTTATCATTTTGTTTTCCATTTGGTAAAGTAGCTTTTTTATCAATAATAAAAACATTCTTGGACCAAATTTCTCTAAAAACCCTGCTGATTAATAATACTGTACCATAGTATCTGGCACTGAGTTTGACATTTTGGAAAGAATAATCTGAAGTTTCAGGTCTATTAAGTAAAAGCATCGATGGTCTGTTGTAGGTCGGATTATTAGCACCATTGAAAGTGGTCACATCAACAAAAAAGTTGAAAGCTGTCATTTTTACAGATCCAGGATATTGGTCATTGCAAATTATTCCAAGAGCAGTTGAACAAGCTTCCTGCAAACCATACTTTTGAACAAAAGGAGTCAAGTTTTCACCCAATGAAATGAAAATTTCTGCTGGAGTTCTTTGTTTAAATATTTGTACACCTTTGTTTGTTAAAATTGCAATGTGTAAAGGTGAAGTCACATATTGTGTAGCAAAATAATTTGCATAACCTGCTGGTGTACTGGTAGCATGAAATGATGGTGTCAATTGTACAATATCATAGATTATACCAATATTTTCATAAAATGTAGCATTTTCAACGCGTTTATGATAGTAATTTAGTAAACCGTAATCTGGGACACTGATAAACAATCTATTGTTCTCAGGATCTGTTTTCTGTTTTTGAATAGCAGCGACAAAAATACCAGGAGAAATAATTTTACTTTTAGAATTGGTCGAAATCAATAGCTGAGACTCCTTCTGATATCCCAAATGAGACTTCACATTACTGATGCTTTTTGCCTTGTCAAAACCTAAGAGATGCTTTTCGTGAATTTGTATTTCCAGCTGAGCCTTCATATTAGAAATTTCTTCTAATGTATATTTTGAGGATGGATACTTGATCTTTGTTAAACTTAATCCAGACACTAAGCCACCATTTATAACGCCACTGTAATATAATCTGCAACCACCCAAGGTGATTGCTACCAAATAAAAGAAATTATTTTCGCTTTTTGCAACAATGTTAATACTTACTATTTGAGATGTTGCAGCCATTAACTTGCCACAATACTTTGTTGGCAAATTCGAATGTACCACAACAGGACCTATTAAAGAATCACTTTTTATAGTGTATGCTCTGATAATTGATTTGGAAGATAAGGTATACAAAATATCTCTGGACTCATCCACTTGAATTGATAAAATAGTTTCGCTTGTGTCTAATGTTAAGTTCATTGGAAGAAGATTACTGAGCTTGGTTCTGGTCAAACACTTTTTAGCACATTTTTTCTCAAACCATCCATCATCACTACAATATTTCATTTCCCAAACATTAGTACCATCCCCAGCACCTGTAAAAAATATTCTGTTAGTCTTTTCGTAGAATACCAAGTTATCAACATTAATTGAATTAACCGAGACCGATAGATCAGTATTGTAAACTTCTAAGCCTGAAAAATTACTGTCTGAGAATGAAATAGCTAGTAAATATATGTTATAAGTGGTTGCTACAACCAAAAGGTTTTTCACAGTGTTGACGAACATATCAGGTTTTGGTTTAACCAATTTCACAGCCAAGATATCATTCGGGATCTCATCGATTATAGAGTAATCAGAGTCATTCAAATAATTCCATAGAACCAATTTATTTCCGGAAATGATCCAGACTCTGTTGATCTCTTGAAACAATCCCATATTCAAATTCTTCTTCTTTTCAGCGAAATTTAGTTCTTCCAACACCTTATCAGGGATTCCCGACATTGCAATTTTTTCAAACGAGTTAAAGGGCCCCAATCCATTTATATTCTTATCAAAACAGTAAATATTTGGCTCTTCGCTGAATGTTTTATCAGGAATATCCTCAAGAACTGGAGTCTTTGAATCATATGTTAACAGATACTTTATGAACTCTGCAGCCAATTCACTTGGCGTGAGATTTGCAAGACCAGGCAATTTCACATTCAAGTCAAAATAGGTAGGATTATTATTCCAACTCGGTATATATGGATAGCTGTTGCCTTGCTTATTATAAAAGCTAAGTTGATTCACAGACACTATAAAAATAATTGGTCAGCAATACGTCCTATTCTAGTTGCCAAAAATTATCAATTGTGTCCTAGAAACACATTTTCTTTTAACTTACTTTTCAGGTTACAAAATCTTTTCCTGCTTTTTTCCAGTTTATCTGATGGTTGTCTGATTCGTGTAAGATTGAATAGGATCTTATAATAATCCTCATCACCATATTCTATTTATTATAAGCTTTCTAAAAAGAAAAAGAACAACAAAAATTTTTTTTCATCCTGAATATGATATTTTGACCCATGAAAAATAACAAAAAAAAACCAATACACACGCGCTGCTAAACTAGGAAAAAAAAGAAGGGCCGGGCTGGGAATTGAACCCAGGGCCTCTCGCATGCTTCAGTGGAAAACCCGATTGAACTCAGGCTCGCTACCCAAAGCGAGAATCATACCACTAGACCACACGGCCAATCTTGTTTCTTTTTTATAACAGTGCTTATTATTACACTATATTTCTTAGTGATATTGATGCGCGTAATTATACTATAAAAAAAAATATATATGACGCGTTCAGAAAAAACAGGAACTATCTCCCAACTTTACTGTGCTTATTCTTGATACGTATTTTTTGAATATTTTTGAATCGATTCTATAGCTGATAAATTAAAAATTTTGGTAATAAATTTGTTTTAAAAAAATTCAAAAAAATCTAGATATTGGAAGTTTTTTAGAAATGTGAGGTTCATATATTGGGCACGCGTAGGATTGATCTTGGTAATTTGAAAAAATTTGTCTCAAAAAAGTACATGTGCTGATGAACAAACAGCTCATCCTTGGTTCATTAGTAGAAACTACATTCTTTTATTCTTGTGTTCGCCTCAGTTGAAATATATTATGGTGAAATATTGTTAAATTCAAAATGCACTTTTAAAGGTGTTTCACAAACCTCAATTTTTTGCTCTATTTGCGAGTTCAATTTTATTTTGCAAGAAAATCAATCTAAAATTATTAAAAAAAGTGTTAATTACACGAAAAAAGTAAATACAAATATTGTAAAAAAATTAGGATGGATTGAAAGGAAACATTCCAAA
The DNA here is from genome assembly GCA_002564245.1 of Saccharomycopsis fermentans. Classification (NCBI taxonomy): domain Eukaryota; kingdom Fungi; phylum Ascomycota; class Saccharomycetes; order Ascoideales; family Saccharomycopsidaceae; genus Saccharomycopsis; species Saccharomycopsis fermentans. Next base: position 269,302 of record JNFW01000001.1, read on the forward strand.
TGGATTGTCTTCTAATTCTCCGTCAAATTCATTCAATAACAATTTATCAAAGTTAGTACTTCCCGGGCTACTGTATGATGAAATCTTTTTTGATGCTTGATGGATTTGAATATTTGTGTCATTTTCATTGTTTTGAAGGCTTTTACTATTCGAATTGATCAATTCAGAAGGGTTATTACTCTTTTCATATGACGCAAATGAATTGAAGGAGATGGGATTATTATAATCCAATCTATGACTTTCATAGTGCAATGGGTGGTGCATAGAGACCGGTCCCATCTGGGGCAAATCAGTAGAAGGAACCTGCTCTTTATTGAACTGTTCTCTGTCGCATTGAACAGTATATGTGGGTTGAGGTTTAAGAAATCTGATATAATCATAGAAATCAAAACCTTCTTCCAATTCTTCCAAATCTTCTAACTGATATACTTTATTATTTACAGATGGAAGTGTTGGTTCATTTGTGGAGTTAATTGATTTGTCTGCAATAAACTCGTATTCAGCAAAAATTCCAATACTTTTACATGCCAACAAAAATTTATTAAGCGGTAGTACATTACCATATCTATCTTTGAATATGAATCGATAATTAGAAGGAATGTTTTTGGAATCAGTGATATTTGGAGACACCTGGTACATTCCATTATTGAGTTCTTCAACCTTTTGTTTGTTGGAGGATCTAAGGTACGAATCATGGAATGATGGAGAGCCAACTAATGAATTAGGAGTGCTAATACGTCTTGTTTGTGAGGTATCAAACTGTTTTTCACCAAATGAAAACTGTATGTGTTTATTATCAGTGATAAATGATCTAGAAAGTGGTCTTTCTATACTCAAAGGATCGTCAAAAAGATTAGGGGAATCTGATCGAGATTTCGCACCTCTTTGGCCATGCTGAAAAGGCGTATCATTATATTGTCTATAAACGTTACTATTTACTTTCTCATTTGTATGAAGTGGTGAATCACTACGCAGACTAGAAAGAGTATTTGCTTGAAACTCCACATGTGTCTCGCTCAATAGGTCCATTTGTTTTCTAATCGAATTGCTATCTGCTTGTTTCACGATACGATCCAGTTTAACGCTTTGATCAGTTTCGGATTGCCGAGGTTCTTCAATTTTCATTTTTTTGTAGTCCTCATGATTATTGAGAGAATCATCATCGTGAGAATCTGGAGATTCGAGCATTTCCATAGTACGTTTGCCGTTTGAGTCCGTGATAGATTCAAAAATAGCCATAATTTCAGGAGATGCTTTCTTTTTCGTTACTGCTGTTACCAACTTTCTCCATCTATTTCGCACTGATAAACCAGTTCTACCATTCATTTCTTCTCCGATTATTTTCCATCTTGTTCCATACCTTGTCACTAAGGTGATAAGTTGTGTATCATCATCAACGGTCCATTGAAGCTGATGACCTTCACTTAATTTAGGTCCCAAGATCTCTTTGTATCGTTTTGCACATTGATCATTGTTTCTTCCTGGAATTTCAGACGCTACTTTCAGCCATGAGTTATTAAATTTGAAATATGCATCTCTCAAAATTTGGTCTTCTTCTTTTGTCCATTTTCCTTTTTTTATATTTGGGTCTAAAGAATGCTGCCACCGTCTTTTACATTCTCTTGGTTTTCTCTTCACCTTTAAATTCTGACTTACTATCTCCCAGGGAACGAGCTCCGTGTAGTGTTTTCTGAAATTCGTTGGTGACGTGAATATAAGTTTGCCTACTATTCTAGTGTTTTGCGGATGAAGTTGTACATTTATTCTATTGGCTGACATGAATGCCAAACATGAACTTTTATCATTTAAGTCCAACTCCAAATCAGCTTTATTAACAAAGATTCCATGTTCTGACAAATGCAGTTCGACCTGCCGTATCAATATCTCATCTTCTTCTTTCAGCCATTTTTGTCTTGATTGTTTTCGGAATGTTTTAATTCCTAAATCCTCTGTCAAATTGAGCGTATTCATTGCATCTATTTAAGAGGAATTGCTTGCAGGAAAATTTAGATATCCTGAAAGCTTGTAATTACCCAAAGTGTTCTTAGCAATATTTGCAACTAGATAAAAAAGAATACTGATATAACATTGATCTGTTTGTTTTTACGTTCAATTCGATGTTATCTGCTTATTGCACTGTTAACAATAGAGGATCAAGGCAAAAGAAGAGAAGTCATTTATTCTGTATATAGATTCAGAATAAAAGAGTCAGAGTCAGATTCTTTTTTTTTTTTTTTTTTTTTTCCGTGTGATGCAGATCTGTTCTATGCAATTGCTTGATGATATGCTATGAGATAAGCTTGAGTCCGGGTAAGTTGACTTAATATACTTTACTTTCTTCTCAGTTCATCAGAATTCATCTTGAATATTCACAAAGTTTGCACCATTTTACACAATAAGGAATCCAAAGGACGAACTACATAGTAGCAGAGTATTTGCAAAGAAAGAAAGAAAGAAAGAGAAAAACAACCAATGTAATTAATAATGGAAAAAGCTAATGTAACGCGAACGAAGTAGATATGCCCCTCATTATTAGTAAACATATATAAAATGTATTCATTTAACATATTTTCTTGTTTCCATGAATTCAGAATATGTCATAGTAGACTTTTCGCCTTTATAGCGGGTAAGAGAGATATCCAAGGATTTGATAGAGTCCAAGGATTTGGGACCTCCACCTTTGACCACCAAATACTTCAAAGTTGTCTCTTTGTCCCAATTCTGCTCTACAGCAACATCTGGTAAAAATGTGGCACTTCTGGACTTGTGGTTGTAAAAAAACTTGATCCGTATTCCGTGAACACCTACCTGCCAGTCCATGATGTCGTCCACCTTTTCAAAGTCCTTCAACAAAGTGATGTTGCACGACAAATAAGGAAGCTCGCTCTTCAGGATAGGCTGGAAGCGCGGATCATCTAGAGCAGCAATCAAGGCATATTCTCTAATACCACTTTGCAAAGGTAATGGGCTGAACGTACCAATGCAGCCCCTCAATTGGTACTCGGAGTCGTCTTCGATGTTCCAGGTCACAAAAAGCGGGTACTCCTCAGAAGAATCGCGAATTTGTTTGAAGTACCGTTCATACGCATCCAAGGAAACGGGTATGGGCTCGTTTTCGAGTTTGCAGTATAGCGTTTCAAATGCGAAAGAGGTGTATGGGGACGGAGAAGGCATGTCTTTTCTTTAGCAGGAATGTGGTATAATGGGCAGCACCGAGGAGATAAATTTACTTTTTCAACTGAATTGGGGTCTGCAACGTCTCTAAATTACTCAAATACCGAAAAAAATACGTTGATTTGAGCTCAAAGTAGTGAATACTGCAGTTCTTTATCAGGATATTAATCAGACTTGTGTCCGTTGTGCTTACTGATATTTTGACATTTGACATCCCAAATATACGTCACCTGAAGATAATCTATCAAAAAGCAAACTCTCTTTGCATCCGTACATTTATTAATCAAAACACAAGAAAAGGGCACATAACTTAGAGTGCATTTAGATATTTTATTTTTTTTTTCTCAAAAAGAAAAATGAAGTAAAAAAAAAACAAAAAAAAAAACAAGAAAAAATGCCCTTTCTCATACAGTAGAGAAATGTTATTGTACTATTAAATTGTTATTAATGGTAAATCCGTAGACCATCAGGACTTTGATAGGGGATAACTCATCATATTGAAATCTGATAAACATTGTTTTTACAAAGAACTCAAAGAATAAGCTGAGATAGATCTCTGGTATCGCGTACACTGGATAGTATCAGGCAATTTTCCCAAGGAAGTAGAAACAGAGAGTTGGAACGAAGCCAGACACCGCGAACTGACTGTCAACCATCACAATCCCTGCTGCTGCTGAGTTTGGCACAATCTTTTTTTACCAGTCCTTTAACATAGTGTTTGCATCAATTTTTTCCAAAATAATTTCCACCAGACTGGAAACGATAGATTGTCATAACGGTAATTGCAAGCTTGCGCAAAAATGGCCACAAAAAGAAAAATACTGAAAAGCTCGTTAGCAGAGAACAAGAAGAGAAAAAGCATGGGAAGTGACGCGGTAGACCTCCTGGATTTTTTGAGATCTACCTTATTGTTAGTTCACGAACTCAGAGATGGTTCTAGATTGATCAGAACCCAGTTTTTGAAACTCCCATCTAAAAAGCTCTACCCAGACTATTTCGAGAAGATTCAAACACCTATTTCCTTGCACGAAATCAAGCAGAAAATAGACAGATCAGAATACTCAGATGCCAACCAATTCGCAGAGGACTTCAAATTGATGGCAGATAATGCAATAGAATTTAATTTGCAGGAAAGCGTTATTGCTCAAGACGCGTTAAAAATATCAAATTTTGTATATGATCAAGTAGCTCAATTCTCTCAAAAGGAAGAAAGTAACACAAAAAGCATAGAAAAAGAGACTCCTAAAATCAAGTTGAAATTTGGTTCAAAGAAAGATACCGAAACAGATGCAGATAAACAGAAATCGCTTATCACTAAGATAAAATTCAAAAAAGACGTGAAACGCGAAGAAGAGCCCCAGCCTGTAAATACTGAACCTAAAAATAATAACAACATAATTACCGAAAATGAAGTGACGGAAAATGAAGATGAAAAATTTCTCAAAGTCCCAGTATCCAGCGATATGAAGCATAAATTGATGCCTATTGTTGAGAGATTGATGTCTTACCATATTGGTGCAGACAATATCAGTGAAGTTTTCATGGAAGAGCCTTCAAGGAAATTGTATCCAGACTATTATGAGATTATTACTAATCCTATGTCTTTGACATCTCTTAAGAAAAACCTTAATAATCGTAAGACCCAAAAGTATCCTCTTGTTGGTGATTTTGTTAACGATGCTCTTTTAATATGCGCTAATGCACAGACATATAATGAAGAATCTAGTTTGATCTATGAATTTGCTGATCTCTTAGCGGACTATTTCATTTCAATGTTTAATAAGTTGACAATATCTGAAGGGTACAAGCCTTGCCATATCAAGACAAAACTTAAAAGAATGAAAAAATCCGTTATTAACATCGCAGCCAGCAGAAGTGCTAGCCTAGCACCTCCATCTCTCGATGGTACACCGCAACCTGCTGACAATTTTGCTTCGGAAAGCAACGATCATGCTAAAAAGAAGACTAGACATCACAAAATTAAAGCTGATCTTAGAGATGAGAATCTTAATACTGGCGAAAACAAATTCTCCCATGACACTGTTGGTGATTTTACTATGAAATATGATAGAACTACAGAAAGTATAAGGAATGATAAAATAGTTCAAATTACAACAGATGAAAACAAAGATGAAATTGCTTTCACAGATTTAAATCAACAAGAAAATCAAGAGAACGATGCAAAAGATGTCGAAGTAGAAACAGCAACTGTTCCATTCGAGGATTTACCAAATAAAGGGCTTGCACAATTACGAGCTGTTTTAGAAGATAAAGAATCGAAGACTATCAAGCCTTTAATATCTCTGGTGAATATATTATCTTCCAGACCTAAGACTTTCTATAACTCCCAAAAAATCCAACAATCGCATGGAAACGGAAATGAGGTTTTGGCTAAAACATTATTTCAAAACTGGTTTGAATATATATTCGAGGCAAAAAGAAATGATGGTGAATTGACTAATTATGCGATGAATTTACCTTTGAGCAATAGCTCTGCGAACAAAGGAGCAATTACTGTGTACGTGACTCTCAATCTGGAGTTCATGGAAAAGTCATCTAACAGTTTTTTGTTCGTTAATAATGATCAAATCAAACCTACCCCTCATTCTACTTATGCAAATAATGAATCTGCTTTGACTTCCAGATACGATCTTAAATTATCACCAGGATTAAACCATCTACGTGTTGTTGCAAATGTATTCTCAGAGGATAAACTAACAATAATCTCTAAAGAACAAGTCAATTTTTGGGTGACTGTTTCATAAAGAAAAAAATACTTTATTTGTACTTGGCAGTAGCATCACATTGAATGACACAAAACTAAGGATTACAGTTGGAACTCAAAAAAGAAGTGGCTATTTTGGTCTCTTGAAATTCAACAGTTGCCTTCATCTACTTAAGAAGTCTAAGATAATTCAGTTTTTGGGTAAAACTATATACGAATAAATACATGTATGAAATGTTATTAATAAGAGATCTTCACGAATGTCTTTTTATAATATGATTTGACAGGCTGAATGTAAGGATATCAATACGTCTTACTTAAATGAAATGCAGCAAACTCCTTTCAAATGTCTTGTAAAGAGGTTGTAAATTATTGCAGACTTTCCTTTCTTCTTCTCATCTCCTCAGCTATGACCTTCTTTAGCTTCATGTCTTTTCCGAATTCTTCTTCTTTCATTGCTTTCCATCTTTCCTCCATCTTTTTCTTCTTCATTCTACGTGCCTCTAATTCTTCAACACTCTGAGCAATAGCTGTGTCATGCAAACATTTGTTAAGCTCATCTTTTGGAGTATTGCATAGTCCAAATGCCTTCTTTATGAATTCTGCTTTATGACATTCATTTAGGGCTTCTATATACATAGCACAGTCGCTAAATCTTTCGGCTTCAAGTTGTGGATGCATACTTAATATTTGATTTTATAGCTCTTTGATCTCAGCTTTATACTGGTGATATTTTCTTTCAATAAACAAAATATTATTGGGCTTGCTGAGTTTATTGCAAACTTTCTAATATGAATGAAATATTAACTAAAGATATTCGTATAAATCAATTTTTTTCTTCTATTAATATAATCATCATTATACATTACTATTTTTTCTGCTCTGTTTAACTGACTTGAATTATAAGCAAATACTGCAGTTACTTTTTTTCAATCAACGCACTACTATTCAGGAATAAAAATTTCAACATCAATTACTAATCGAGTAGAATACATGCATAGTTTTCAGTATTTAATTTCTATAGTTTAAAGTTTTAGGAGTCATTAATGTGATCAATATTATTAGTAATGAATATACAAACATAATACATAAATGAAATGAATGTTCGAATTTTTATAAATTAAATGCCTCATGTAGTCTTTTGAAAAACTTGGAGGATCTCCAACCTACACCCGGAATTAAAATTCTTCTCAATTGCTTACCATTTCTATCAATGGTACTTATTTTGTTGAACTCAGAAAGTTTAATCGCAGGTAATATTTCCTGCAATTCTATGTCACTTATTTTATTAACAGGTTTATTTAGCACCTCCATTGCTTTTGAAACAAGACCTATTTGATTGAATTCATCGATAGAGATATTTTCTTTGTCATCCTCCTTACGGCACAAAAAAATAGACTCTATAATTTTATTTCCACTATTAGAAACATCTGAACACTTACCTTTATGGTTTTGAATGCCTGCACTACTATCATCTGTATTTGCACCAGTTGTAGACGGCGATATATTGTTCTCTGCAGAATTAGCGGTCTGTAATTTTAATGCTTTCTTTTTATTGAGCATATATTCTGACCATTGTAGTCTACCTTCTATGGTATTTAGGTTGAATACTTTTTTATCTATAGCAACTTTAAGTGCTTTATCTTGATTAGCTGAATCAATCACCAATGGTGATATATCCTTATTGAGTGAATCTGGAAAGAAACCACGAATATAAGAGAGGGAATTTTGTGAATTAAGGTTGTAGTGCGAAAATTTATAATTTTTTTGTAATAAGTCAGGCGAAATAGAAGAGCTGATCTCACCAAGAACGATCCTGTTGTGATTCATATGAGAAATTTCAGGTTTTAAACTTCTATTAATGTCTATAGAGGATGCTGATTGGAATGGTTTCATCTTTTCATTACCATCTACAGGTGAAGATACTTGAAGAATGTGTGACTTAGATGACGATTCAGTCAAAGATTCATTAGATTCATAATCTGATACCGGTAATTCCTCATTTTTTATCTCTATGTCTGGCTCTTCGTTATTTATAGATTCACACAAGGAATCTATTAATAATTCAATCATTCTTTTATGGTCTTCAATGATAATCTCTAAAAATTGATTGACTTGACAATAATACTCCTTTGAAAAATTTGATGCCTGATTCTTTAGCTTATCTGCTAGCTTCATATATTCGATACTTTTGGCTTTTAAATTGATTAGCACTGATGAGAATTTCTTCTTTGAAACAATGATGCTTTTCTTGAAAAATTCGAAGCAAGTCGTGATATAATAAATTGAGCGCGAGTTTACGAAATTTATGAATAAAAGTATGCAGATCATAGAGTACAACAAGGAAAAGAAGATGTGATTACTTTTATCGATATTGATATTTTGACAGTAACCATTCAATTGAACGTTTTGTTTACTATTTCTATCAGTGTAGACCTGTGGCGAATTATCTAAAATAAGGACAGCATTGATAATACAGGATTGTAAGCCCAGTAATAAAGGTATATCGTTACTGGTATTCATGGCAGTTTGGAAACAGGAATTTAATGAGTTAGAAACATTTGAGCCATAGTTACTTGAAATCTCATTAATCAGATCATCACTATATGTATTATAGCAATAAGAGCCATCATGCAACTCAGTACATTTGATAATTTCCGAAAAACTTACTAAATCTAATGAAAACGGGGTTAAAGCTTCACTGAGAACTCTTGATCTACTCGAGCTTGTGATATTTAGTTGAGGTGCTTCATATAACTGATGTTGTCCATTTGATTGTGTTGATCTACCTGCTTGTAAGATAAACGCTCCCAGAAAAAATATAGCAAAAGCGTAGAAATGGACTAAGCGCCAAGGATCTATGGCATTTTTATGCTTATTGGATCCATTTTCAGGAATGGTGAAAGGTTGGATTGGTAATTCGAATTTGTTTGTATTCATCGATAGATATTACAAACCTATGTTTATTAGTATTTCGCTCTGGTGTTAATTTTCAGCGATTTATGCTGACAGGTATCTTGGTTAGAAAGAATGAGATAAACGGCAGCTCAAACGTGAGTGATATTAATCGTTTGACAGATTCAGTTCCAGATAATATTGCCAATATTTTTAAGCTTTTCTATAGTATTTTTTTTTTTTTCCCAATAAATTGAGATTGTATTTTCTTATTTATTTCTCTATTCATTTGCAATTTGGTTTTCAAACTTAATTAGAATGGTATTTTGATTCTCATGATTAACAGCAATAAAGGCGTCAATCAAATGCCAGTAGTTTTCAGCTGATTTTTTTTTTTTTTTTTTACAAAATAAGAAAACAAAAGACAGAGCTAAATAATTGATTGTTCATTGTGGTGACGTTTTTTTGGGTTTAACGGATCTTATCAGATGTCTATTCTTTCTTTTTATAGTGATTCAGTACACAGAAAGATTCAGACATGTAAATAAACTAAGATAAATAAGAATGCTTAGAAGTAAGCAAACGAGGATCAAGGCTTTCTTGTTTAAGGACTTTCGTGTGTAAAAGGAGAGACGATACTTTTGGAAAGTTTTCTTGGAAATATTTGTGAACAGTCTACCTGTGTTGTATTCTATTTTTCACGTAGATCATGTCTAAGCAATTCGTTCGATTAAATGAACACCACTGTCACTTTCCACGATATCGGAGACTTGCCCAACCTTCAACGCAAAGGCGGCTTTTTCAAAGCTTGGTTGCATTTTTCCCCTTTCGAAAAAACCCAAATCACCGCCACGCTTAGCAGAAGAACAGTCCAGCTCGGTTTTAGCTAACTCACGTAAGGTTGTTTTTCCGGAATTTATTTGGTCTTGGTAATTTTTCAAGACTTGAATGGCTTCTTCTTTGGATATTGTTATGTTGTCATTTTTCCAGGATCTTGGGTTTCTTGAGTCCTTATGTTTGACAAGTAAATGAGCAGCGTGGATCTGTTCTGGCTTTTGTTGGTCTTTCAATTGTGAGAAGTATTTCTTCAATTGTTCAACATCTGTATTTTCTGGCGGCGACCAGACAGATTCTTTTGTTTGCGGGTTGAAGTAATAGTGGCGGTTGTGGGTTTTGGATTTACGAATTTCCCAACCGGTAGGTAATCCAGTTTCGGAGGACTGAAGAGATGGAGACTGTTAGTTGAAAGATTTTTTCCAAAGCGAGTTATTTTCCTATTAGGGTTTTCAACCTTGAGAATTTAAGGAACCCAGTGATTGGGAGAAAACTCTAAGACGATAAATACATACCATGATCTATAGTTGGGTTACCGGGGATAGTTTGCCGCGTATATATGAACACTCAATGATATTAAATCTTAAAGATTGACAATTGTTGTCTAGGGTGGTTGTTGATCTCTACGAATTGCTTAATAGTGTCTGCAGTCTGGCTTGTAGGTGGTGGTGCCACTGGTGCCACGAGGAAGACAGCAAAATGTTCAAATGTTGGAGATTACAGAAAGTGTGAAAGATGATGAGAAAAAAAAAAAGATTGAAGGAAACACAGGGCACGAAACCGAGTTTCTTGGCTAAGGATTTAAAGGGGTTTGGGTTGCTAAGAACCGAGGATCCTGCTCAAGCATGTTGAATTACAACGTTCAGGTCGTTGATGGATCGACAAGAGGTGAGATAGCTTCTGGTCAAAAAGCTCGGAATATGAGGATACAAATTTCAATGTTTTGTGTCCCAGAATTTTAACTTGACCCCAAAATATCGATTTCTGATATGTTTTCTGCAATGATGTAACTCCCCCATCAGACAAAGAGAACATAAAAAGTTATAAAAAAAATTCTATAGAATAAAAAAAAATTGCTTTGTAATTTCATCTTTGGGCAGATTTTTCACCAATTGATGTTGGCACTTGCGTAGTTTCTTTTTTTGGTAATATGTATTTCTCTACTGTGATCCTACATTTTCCGAAATAAGATTGCCCAAGATTGATCCGGGGACATGTAGAAGAACTGGAATTGCAAACAGCGATGTCCGGGACCACCAACAGAAACTCAAATGGCGGATTTTCGATACGTCGGGCACCGTCCAGGCAACGACTGAGAAAAAAGAGTGCCAAAAAAAAAAAAAAAAAAAAAAACCCAACTGCAGTGAAGCCAAACACCCAAAGCAGATACCTCCAAAAAGTTTGCGGGTTTGTGGGTCTGTGCAGGCAGCACACTGGCACACTGACCTTTGTTAGTTCTGCCCCAGGCTGCAGCTTGCACCATGCTCAGGCGGGAACAGAAAAAAACAAGAGTTACTGACCCTTGCCAGCGCCAGCCTGGTCTCGCGGGCACCACGCAGGCATCATAAGTAGCACGCTGAAGAATTACCACCCAGGAAAAAGCAAAAAGCACAAGAAGGTTGATGTTGGTCGCTGGGACCACGGGCTTGTAAGTATCTTTCAGCCCAACAAGCACCTCCTGCAGCCAAATAATTACTGCTTGCAGCCTTGCAAGCACATCTTGTTCACTGAACAAAGTCTTATGCTGCACCACACAGATGTCCAAAAGAATCGCTGTCCTTTTTTTTCATTTTTTTTTCCCTACTTATCACTGCCTCGCGCTCCGGACTTACTGACTCATCGCTTACCAGTTTCAGTACCATAACCCCATATTTGAAAAATATATGTAAGAAAAATAGTCTGATGGGCCGGTATCAGGGCAAATTTTTTTTTCTCCCTTTATCTTCAGTTTTCTCCTCCAGAAATAACAGGTCAGAAAAATCAATAAGCCCATATCCAACAAACCGGGAGTTCTCACAGTAGCTGTGAAGTTTTTTTTCGCTGTGGACTTTTTTTTTGTTCGTCTCTGTCTCTGCGTAAGCAGGTAGGCAGCTGCTTCACCCGCTGTGGGCTGCTAATATCTCCTTATTTGGTATATTGATGAACACACAGAACCATATTTACTGATTGATGAAAAATAAAATTTTCATTATTGCTTCAGTTATAAAACCCATCATAGTCCTGTGTTTTCCGTTTTCTGTCTTTTCGTTTTTCCTTTCTGGTTTTTCCTTTTTGGATTCCGTCTTTTTATTACTTCCAAAAGCCCACCAATTGATAACCCCCCTTATCGTTAGTGCGCAACAGCATACCTGCCCCAAACATCTATTATCGCGTCCCCCCAAATAACAGCACAATATGTCCACCACGCCGCCAACTGAAATCAAGAAAAAACCAATCAATTATGGTAACCTCTTGTTGGGTGCAGCATTGAACGTTGTCGAGTAAGTAATATCCTGTTTTTGCCCTCTCCCCGCAAAAGCACAATCATGATCAAAACATCTATATATTTTTTCTTTGTTTGTTTGCCTTCGTATACTAACTTTCCTCATAGAGTCACCACCCTTGGTCAGCCTTTAGAGGTCACAAAGACCACAATGTCTGCCAACAGAAGTTTTGGTCTTGCTGATGCTGCCCGCCACGTCTGGAAAAGAGGTGGTATCCTTGGTTTCTACCAAGGTCTTATCCCATGGGCTTGGATCGAAGCTTCCACAAAAGGTGCAGTTCTTGTGTTCGTCGCTTCTGAAGCTGAGTACCACTTCCGTAAATTTGGACTCTCCAACTTCACCGCAGGTATCGCCGCAGGTATGGCTGGTGGTGTTGCCCAAGCTTATGCCACCATGGGTTTCACAACCACCATGAAAACAGTTGAAATTACAAGATCTAGACAAGCAACCGCAGGAAAACCAGTTGAATCCACATTTTCAGTTTTCAAAAATATTATCAAGAATGAAGGTATCATGGGTGTGAATAAAGGTGTCAATGCCGTCGCTATCAGACAGTGTACCAATTGGGGTTCCAGATACGGTTTAGCCAGAGCTGCAGAAAATGGTATCAGATCCTTTACAGGTAAGAAAGACAACGAAAAATTGTCTATTTACGAAAGAATTTTGGCCTCTTTCATCGGTGGTGGTTTGTCTGCTTGGAACCAGCCGATTGAAGTTATCAGAGTTGAAATGCAAAGTAAAGTCAATGATCCTAACAGACCTAAAAACTTATCTGTTTTCTCCGCGTTTAACTACATTTACCAAAATAATGGTATTCGTGGATTATACAGAGGTGTCACCCCTAGAATTGGGTTGTCTGTCTGGCAAACAATCTTTATGGTCGCCATTGGTGATGCAGTTAAAGAAAAAATTGCCTCTTCTCAAAATAAGCTGAACAAAAAAATAAACTAGTTTTGTTCAATTCAATTGCTTTTGCGATACGTTTCATTCAATTTTTGTTTTTCCTTTTTTTTATTCCGTTTAACTTTACATTTCTTTATATTAGTTTCTTTTTATAGTATATAGAATCAAACGATGTGATTTCCAAATTTGCAATAAAATGTGTAAATTAGTCTATTATTACAAAAGAAAATCTTCCAAAGTGCATATCACCGTACAGAGATATAGCTGAGCTGAAAAAATAATTTAATATAATAATCTATTAAAATGCTATACTTCATCCACAAATTTCTCATTCATTTTATTTTGGTCAGCTATCAAAAGGATCAACAATCTATTTAACTTTAGTCATGCTTCCTTTCTTAGAAGCCGCAATAACATTGTTCATGCTATTTGTTTTATCATTTGGATCTTCATCAAGAAAAAATGCATTACCAACAGTTTTCTTCTTGATTCCGGAAATCTTTCCATTAGGTAGTATTCTAGGTCTGATATTTCTTTGTTTTTGAGGCAAATCTTCATCTTCTAGAATTAACATCTCTTCTTCATTGTTTGTGAATGGAATCTTATCATTACTATCGTTATTATTCTTAAAATTCTTGAGATAGATAGCTTTCGATTTATCAAAGAACTTTTGCAAAAAAGGTTGAATTAATTTGATTTGATCATCAATGTCTTCTTTATGTAATTTTTCGTATTTAATTTCTCTATCAAAGTTCTCGATAAAGTTTTCTTCATTTTCCTTATTTGAACCAGAGTGGAAAAAAGACTTACTGAGCTTAGAATTCAATAAATGCAAAGGAATACTAGAAGATAACATTCTAAATTCCTTATCAAGTCCCAACTCTCTAAAACCAAAGAAATCTTCACCCAATTCGTTGGAGAAATCACCAGTAAGGAATTGATCAGAATTGTCGCCAAAATTTTTTTCATTGATCAAGTCTTTTTCCGATTGGAATGACATTAGTGAAGGTCTAAGTAACTCTTTCAAGAAATTAGACAATTTATGCTTCAAATCTTTCAATTTTTGATTTTGCTTAAGAATACCATCTTTAACATATGTGCACAATTCATTTGGTTTCCCAACACCATTTTCCATTAGTGATAATAATAATATTTTTTCGATTGATTCAACCCTATTATTCAGAACACTCTCTAGATGAAGCTTGATGCTACATATCAAATTGCTCATAAACGTCTCAGCAAGCTGTGTTACTAGATCTGCAGAATAAGGGTCAGATCCTTCAAATCCTGTATTCATGAGCAATTTGCATACATTTTTCCGTAAAACACAATATACAAATTGGCCATTGCTTTTATGTTCAGATACAACGTTTTCTGATTCAACTTGAACAGCATCTAAGTCAAGATCATTGATTTTAGCATATTGGGGTGGCTTCATCTGCGTATGATGAATTACTTGATTCTGTTGCATTTGTCTAATAAGCAGAATTTTGAAGCAAATTTTCCTGATTTCTTGCATTTGACTTATATTGTCAATAACGGTATTATTAAGTCCATTCTCTGACGGTAAGAATTCACTTCTGACTTTAAATTCCTCGCCAAGAACATTAGACTTACTGTTGTTTTCAACAAGTTTTGCTGATTCTCTCTCCATGAAAATACGTTTACGAATTTGTAGATCTTCGAGAATGTCATTCTCCTTTCTTGTTAATTCGGAATCATCAACACCTCTGTATCCAATAACTGGAATACCATTTATGACGTCATATTCTGTTAAATGCAAATCATTACCTTGTGGTTGATCATCATCTAATTTTTCTGAATTTTCATTTATTGAGCTACTATCAGCAGTACTGGTAAAGGAAACTTTTTTACTGTTGACATCTGATTTTGTGGAAGAATCATGCTCCAATTCTTTATTAGAGTTTTCTCCTTTAGAATCTTTATTTCCAATTGATTGCTTTCTAGAATTTATTTGGTCCTCCTCATGATAATTTCCTGTTACAATATTTAAGAACTCAGCCATTCTTGCAGGGTCTCTCAAAACTGCTTCAGAATCGGCGTTCAACAGAATTTCATCACTTTTATTGCCTTGCTTGACAAATAATTTTGATCTTCTTAGTAAAAAGTCGCCTCGGAGCTTTGATGTATAATTATTCCATACCTGACTTTCTAAGTCATTACTGTCTTCATCGTTGAATGCATTGCTATCATTAAAGACATTTAAAAGATCAATTTGAGCCTTTGAATTACCATTCTTTTCCAGCTCAAGCTGCATACCATCATCTTCATCATCATCATCGTCTTCAAAAGTCTGATTGTTTGGGAGAGACAGACCATCTTCATTCACTATGGAGCCACCTGTATTTGTTGTAGGGATAGGTGTTGCATTGGCTGTGGTTTCTGTTGTTGTTTCCGCTGCGGTAGAGGTATTCTCACCTGGAATATTAGAAAAAGATGGATTAGGTGTGCCTGCTACGCTTTCCTCTAAGTTATAACTACTAGCAAATTCTTGTGAGTTCTCCTGCTGGCTATTATCATCCAAATCTGTAGCAACTGCTGGGGTTGAAGCACGGACAACTCCTTGTGTTCTGGAAACACCTTTCTTTGAAGATGAGAGAGCATTAGTATGACCAGGTGCCCTCGCAGTTCCACTTCCAGTACCGTTATTTAAACCAGCCATTTTTTTCTTTTGCTTTTTTAATTCTAGTTTTTTTTCTTCTTTCTCTAGTTCAGCACGAGTTCTAATCACTATGTCTGGAATTAAAGGCAACAAACTTAATGTCTTTTTTTTCATTGCAATTGCATCTTTACGTAACTGATGATTTGGATCTGTATTATATGTCAAGCAGTTTGACCAAATAAGCATTAAGTCAGCCACAAATGATTGTTTTGATTTGTATTCTAAGTTTTTCAACTTTTTTATCACAGTATTCAAATCCATTGGTTCTTTTATAATTGAGTAATAATTTGGCGCCTCCCTTTTAGAAACTCTAGTAAGAAACGGCGTAGAATGTTGAGTGTACGCTCTAAGTTCAAGAACTACTTTTTCAGCAGCTTCATAAAGTTCTTCTTGACCAATTTTGTCATCCGAACTCCATTTAGATTTGGTTTTCTTAACATCATGAATTAAATTACGGAGTTCACGAGGAGTAAGATTAGGAACTTTTTCTTTGTTTGTATCAATCAATTTAAGAAGATATTTCAACGATAGATTAGTACTTCCTATATTCATACTTAATTGAGAAGTAAGGCCAACATTTATGATACCATTAGCTGTGGCAGAATTTTTATCAGTATCTTCTTTTTTATTATTTTTTTTCTTCAATTGATCAGATTCATCTGCTTCTTGCTCATCTATGAGCTTATCATTTGCTTCAAGCTTTTGTCTCTTTATGAGTGTTTCTCTGTCATTTTCAAAACTATGATAAACGCTATTCAAATTTTGTATTATTTTTTGTTCTTGTGCAGTAACTAGAGTATCACTTGTGTTGAGACTGGTTGACATTTTTGTGGATATAAGTTTCAAATTTGATTTATTGGATTGCGCTTTGTTGAAAGATTTAGCGGAATTGAAATTTTCATTTGTGTCAGGATTATCTGACTGATTGCTTTTATCATTCGAAGGTTCGTTTTCCAGCTCTGTATTTGTTGCGGAATTCAGAGACCCATTGTTTCGTCGAGTGATATCCAATACTATGTAGCCTTTATAATACAGGAATATTGGTTGTTTTTGTTGTTGGTCAGATTCATTATCATTGTTATTTGTTTTGGTTTGCTCCGTTTTATCATCATCCTTTTTTGAGTTATTTTCAACATCATCATCATCGTCATCATAATTGTCATCCTCATCATCATAGTTGTCATCCTCATCACTGTTAGAGGCTCTGGTGACAGTGGAACTCGGTACATTTGTTGCAGTAGAGGCATTCTTAGAGTGTTCGTGTAAAGAGTCTAGTTGATGAGGGTCTGAAGCTGCATCTTCATAATCGCTATCGTCATCTTCATGTAAAAGCAGGAAAACGTCGCTGTTTGGATTGGAGCGGGAAGAAGATGAATCCTGATTTGATTTACTCTGAAGATGATAGTAGTATGAGGTAGCTTTACTCCAAAGAAGAGATCTCATGCGTAAAGAGATCGATTTGCAATTAAGGATGTTTGCCTCGGACAATGTGTCTGGAGACGCATTGGAAGAATTTGAGTTTGCAGAGGCATTGGAGGGAGGTGTCGAGTGGGAGCTGCTGGAGGAGGAAGGGTCGAGGTCATCGATTGATTTTATGAGAAGCTTTCCGTCGATCAAGGCAGCCCACAAACGTTTGCTGTCAGATTTGGGAAGTGATTCTGTGTTAAATATGGCATCGATTGTCTGGAGCTGAATCTGGGTTAGATATGTGACGAAGAAAGAGGTATTGAAGTAGAGATACTTGGCAATCTGGTAGAGTGCCTCGGAGTCGTTTTCCTGGAACCGTCTGAGCTTGTTGATCATTGGATACGAAATGGGTGTGGACAGGGGCTGGGATCAGTCAAATGAAGAACAGGTACAGAAACTCAAGGACGCGGGGATTCTGTATCGACGATCCTTAGTGGAGTCCGAGGGGGTTTTGGGGTAGATGTTGGGATATTTCGATGATTTTTTTCTTGAATCAAACACGGTAGGACGAGCGTTTGCTGGTTGTTTTTCCATATATGCAATGTTGAAAAATCTAGTTGATTGGAGACCTTGCAAGCTATAGTGAATTAAAAAAAGTAATAGTAAAAAAAAGAAAAAACAAATAAAAAACGACAAAGTCAGTAGAGCGAGAGAGCTTGAAAGGATGAAAAGAATTCTCGCTCATAACCAGAATATCACTAGACAGAGCTCGTAACCACATTATAGCGACAAGAAGAAACACTATGATCAGGGCACGTAATCTTTACGGCTACGTTCCGGTTTTTAGTTATCGTGTGCTGGCAAGTGACCCATTGCCTAAAACAGGGTCTTTCATGTCTTTTAAGTCATCTGGGGGACCAAGTCCTTGGGAAACTGTCCTGCAACAGGAAAAACATCGAGCTTTTTTTCAATTCCCACAATGCTGCTGTGGCTTGTTTATGGGCGAATTCGAATGGGTTGGATGCTCCGAGCTGCCACGCCTTTTTGTTAGGGACTAGCTGCTGTTTTCACTCTTTGAGCCCCAAAAGAGGCCCCCAAACCAGACCTTGGTCCCACGGTCATCGTCTACCAATATTTACTTCCAGCACTGCCAGCACTGCCAGCACTTCCAGAACCTCTGCGTACGTGAAGACTGGCCTATTTACATCTCTGTACTTAATTACAGATCATCTTTCTGACCTGCACACTCAGCGCTCACAACCACTACAGTATTCTCCCACTGCGTTTTTTCTTGTTTTTTTTTCTTGTTTGTTTTTCGGTTTTCCTTTGATTGTGGACAGCACAAAACTAATGCGTCCAAAAGCCAGCGTTAAAAAATAACCCAGAAATTTTTTCTTCATGTTTCCTTTTTTTTTTTTTTTTTTTTTCCTCTACACACTGTACAATTTTTATCAATATTCTCTATCTCTGTATGTTGGATTCTAACTAACTGATTCTCACTCTCCTACTTATCCTCCCCAAAGAAAAGCCCATCCATTCTGTTCCTTCCCCTTGATCTATCTTGATACTTTTCAATCTCCAGATCAAACACCCCCAGAAGAATAACATAGTCCCGTCAGATAGCTGGTCCACATTCGTTGTCAGATCTATCTAGCATTAGCCCACCTGTTTCTTGTCCGTAACCCTACAGTTTACCCAAGCAACTTGTTCTTCTGTGCCCCATCACAAAACAAAACAGCACGCCCACCCAAGTCTCACAGACCTGCTCTCCGTGTAAAAAGAAACCCCTCTTTTTATTTTACCCCCTCCTGTCAAAGCTTTCCAACCCGCTTTGCACAACCATAATCGCAACCCTAATATCGCAAAAATGGCTCCACAAAACGTCGAAATCAGAAGAAAGTTGGTCATCGTCGGTGACGGTGCCTGTGGTAAAACCTGTTTGTTGATCGTTTTCTCCAAGGGTACTTTCCCAGAAGTCTACGTCCCAACCGTTTTTGAGAACTACGTCGCAGATGTCGAAGTCGACGGAAGAAGAGTTGAATTGGCTCTTTGGGATACCGCTGGTCAAGAAGATTACGATCGTCTCAGACCTTTGTCCTACCCAGACTCTAACGTCATCTTAATCTGTTTCTCCATTGATTTACCTGATTCTTTGGATAACGTGCAAGAAAAATGGATTTCCGAAGTCTTGCATTTCTGTAGAGGTGTCCCAATCATCTTGGTTGGTTGCAAATGTGATTTGAGAAACGACCCTCAAACTATCGAAAACTTAAGACAAACTTCCCAACAACCTGTCTCTACTGCAGAAGGTCAATCTGTTGCCGACAAGATTGGCGCCTACAAGTACTTGGAGTGTGCCGCAAAGACTGGTCAAGGTGTTAGAGAAGTCTTTGAATGTGCCACCAGAGCCTCTTTGATGGCCAGAGATGGTAAGACCAATAAGACAACTAAAAAGAAGAAGTGTGTCGTTTTATAGTTTAGTCAGTTAGTTTGTTGCGTCCAACCTATAAATGTCTTTTTATTTATTTACTAGTATTTTATTGTTTTTTTTTTGTCTTTTGTTTCTTTCCTCCATCATGGATTATATCTCAATCAGGCTTACTATTGACCTCCTAATTTTTTTTTTAACTATCTAATTTTTTATCCCAAAATTTCAAAAAACTAAAACTCGTCTTGATATTCATCTTTCATTAAAGAGAAGGTAAATATGAAAAATAAATGCAGTAACAAGAATCTAATTTACTTTATTTGGTTTTTTTTTTGTAATTTTAAACAGAAAAAAAGAAAACGTGAATGCTACCCCAGGCTTCTTTTCTTCGTCATCTTCAAAGAATAGGTTGTATTGTCAATGCTGACAGAGATATTCAACCCCAGATTGGCTTTCTAACATACTCCTGGTATATATGATAACCTTGGATTTTCAAATCAGTACTTATTTTTTCCCAGTAGTTGTCTCACCACATCGCGGTTCATGTTTGCTTTTACTTAGGTTTGCTTCATTCAGCTATCGATTATTATATTTCGCTCAATCTATTGAGGAAAGCATTGCTTTTCTATAGAGGTCTTCAATAAACCGATATTGAGTATCTTAGATTTCCTCCCCAAATTCACCGCTACATATTTGCTTCATTAAATCCGCCTAAACCCTTTTTCTGGGTTTTTCGTAGGTTCGCATATGATTTTTCTTTTTATTGTTGTGAATATCTTACTTGTCGTATCCACATTTACGTACTTGAATTTAGTTTTTGCTTTGCGTAAACTGCGCCAATGTTACCAAAACTGTGGACAAATTTTTTTTATTTTTTTTTGGGGAAGCATTTCTTGCTGTTCTTTCTGAAACTTTCAACATGCCTGTCCTAATTGGGACACTATTCTCCATCTTGGAGTGTTTACCACTCTTACATACTGAAAAAAAATAAAAATCTATAAATTGTAATCTATTAAGGCATGAAAGCACAGAGAAAGTAAATTTCAAGCTACTAGAAATGCTAGCGAAACTAAAGAAAAAAAACACTCAGTATTCAAGTTTGAAAGAAACTGTGTAGTGAAACTAAAACTAGAAATAAAAAAAATCAAGATTAAAAATGATAACAAAACTTTAAGAAAAAAAAATATTATACATAAACCTTGCTTCTACAATTATTTTGATCCGTTTTCCATGAAAAAACTGCTCTGAACACTTGCGGAATCTGTTTCTGTGTTCTGCTTGTAAAAACTGTTCATCGTCTCCATTGTTCCATTTGTTTTCACACTGACACTTTTCTTCATATGTGAAATCGGTTCAGGGTCCTCTATCAATAGTTTTCTCAATATGTCCAGGTAGCCCTCTTGCTGGAAAAACTTATTCAACAAATCTTCTTCATCTACAGAATCGGTTTTCACATCCTCCTCTTCACCACATGTTTCTATGAATTCTCTCACTGGAGTCTTTACGCTTTGATGTCTCTCCCATTCACTATCGTGGATCATTTGTGCAGCATCCTCTTTATTTCTTTTGGCGTAATTCAACGCACAACAACATAAAAACAGGTAATAGTATTCCCCAAATCTTTTCTTCAACTTGTAATCCTCAATCACAGAAAACTTGAACCCACTTTCAGTGCTATAACTGTGACTGTCATCAAAAAACCGAGAACTTTCTTCCTCAGAGTTTTCTGCCCGAAAAATGACTATCAAATTCTGCAAAATACCAACATGTCGTAGATAATCTCTCATGTAAATCTCACTTTCCTGATATCCAGGTAGATATTCCCTACCAGCTCTTTGACAATTCTGTACGCATTCATGAGTACTGGACTTACCAAGCAAATCACCGTTCTTTGCCTGATGTTCATAGTATAACTTACTATCAAAATTTAGCCCCTCCTGCACCGTCAATTTTTCACTATTACATGTGCCTGAATTGAAGTTAGCCACACTAGCTGAAAACCTCACAGAGCTTATTAAACTTGCAAATTCAGTGGTGCGTCCCCGACTTTTGCTTTCCAATCTTAAAATGCACGAGCCTCCACGCACTGCTTCAAAGCAGAATTCAACATAGCGCTGATTCACGCAAATTAACTCCTTATAATTTGTATCATGGCAAATTGTGTTGTTAGCGATCGAGAAAATTCCAATAGAAAATGCATCATTGACCGAGAATTTTTGCTCAATAAAGGGAACTATCAATACTCTTTGGGTTGTTATATGCACCAAGATGAATCTTGGCCGTATTCTTGCTGGATCCATAGTCACAGATGTGCTACGATTTGCCGAGATGGTAGGTTTTTTAGAATCTTGATATGTAAGCGTATTTTCTCTTAGATATTTCCTGAGTCGGCGCTGTTCATGTAGTGCTAGTCTCAGAAGAGGGAAATGTGGCTCGAAAGAGCAGCACTTGAAAGGCATCGATCTCAAAAGTAGCTCATCCGGAAACAATACCGGAGTGGGCGGAATAAGTTTTTGGGCTGGCATTTTTAGCTGGTATTTTCGACTGAATTCAATTGCAAGCAAAAAAAATTAATGGAAATCAGTTATAAACCAGCTCTGATGATGTCTATATATTCATAATTTAAATATTGCTGGGCTCACTGATAATATTTCTCCAGAGAAAAATACAAAGAATTAGGTAAACCTTTGCTTAGTTTTTTTCCCGGATTTGAGTAGGCTAAACTGAAGAGCTTTTATTCCAAGTTATAGAAGTGAATAATTTCTTCTCACGAATTCGTTTTTCTTTTTGGTAATCCTTACCATAATGGTTGTTTTCTCGAAGCTCTTCTTATCTTTCTGGATAATTTTGGATTTTTTTTTTTTTCAAAATCTTGTATTTTTTACTATTGTGCATCGTGTAGGGTTTTCATGTGTGAAACTGTAAAAGAAAAAAAGGAGGCATGAAACCTTAGATACGTAAAACTGAGTTTACAATATTACTGTAAATGGCTATCATTTTAAAGCTTACAAATATTATTTGATTAAGATGTGGTTCGTTCAATACGGTTGAGAACAGAGTATGGACCTTTAAGTCTACTCGAAGAAAAAGAGTAGAAAGTTTTATTTTCTTAAGCAAAAAATGATTATGAAGTTAACCATTAATCTATATTGACTATACCAAAAGATTACCACCAAATATGTAACAGCTGTAAACAAAAACCGCTTATCATTGAGACAACAAAGAGACCCAGCAAAAGTATATATAACATGTATAAAGTAGTTGTTTTGAGTCGGATTATTGATCAAAATGACAAACTCTACACCTTGATGTTGCTCGAAATTTAAAGAGTTTCCATTTTAGTGCCAACAGGATGTTCACTTCTGTTACAGCTGGAAGTGACCCCCGAATATCGCACATGGCATTTCCCAAGCTAAAACAACTTAAAATAAGCATTCACATAAAATTATCCCAAAAAAATTTCATTTAAGAATAATATTCGCATTTCTGAGCTCTAAATATTGCTGGTCAACACCCTGCTGCATGTGTTTGATGATCTCGTATACCTCACCATTATAAAACCGAAGACCATTACTAGGAACCTTGTATTTACCTTTCAAGCCCGTTATATCACAGTAGTGTTTTTTTGGTTTGAGTGATGGATACGCTTGCACGGAGAAACAAGTAACTGCATCAACAGGGAGAGACTCTCCTATGGCGTTCAATCGTTTTTGTTCATCGGAGTATAGCTGTCTTGCAGCTTTGTATCGATTCTTTGGTTTCCAAGTCGGGTTTTTGAATGCCATAGGTCTTTCTACCGAGGCTTCTATCACTTCATCTGTTAACATTTTATTATTGCTCTGTATTGTCAGTTTAATTCCCAGCTGTTGTGCTAAGTATCAAATGAAGAAACGTTCTCATCATATGAATAATAGCTTCTATCTGTGACTTTCGTTCACTGGTGAAAATATCATCCAAACGCTCATAACACCATAAATCCTAAGTGTACAACTACAGCACCTAGTCAAAAGGATAAGTAAAACAGTGTACTATCATCTTTGTAAAGTATCTAAGTCTCAGATCCTATTACTGTGATTGATATTGGCATCGTAGTTTTTGTGAATAAAAAAAAAATGTGATTCTATGGCTAAAACTCATATACATAAAATATAACTCTATCAAATCACGTTCTTTATTGAGCATCAGTGTTCCATTTGTCGACAATACTCACAATAGATTTCTCCAACTTGTTACTGCTTACTAATGAATTCTCGTCCAATGGCTGGAATGGATTGCAGATCAACCTCAAGTACAGTTTGTGCAAACTGATAAAAACTTCATCGAGGACGCTACTGAGATTTTCACCTTTTGTCACAGTGCCTATCACAATTTTCAACCCTGTATTCGTTTCATATCCATAAACACTGATTCCATCTTCAACGAAAAGAAGTGCAGATTGCGATTCTAAGGAGCCAGGCTCCATGAATCTAGAGCTGAACATGTCCAAAGCCATGTTTGACAAAAAATTGTACTTTAGAAGCTCATTTGCTTTTCTTTCATCCATAAACGAGGACAATTCTTCCTCTGTTTTGGACTCAAAATCATCTTTGCTTTCCAGCTGTTCTGATGGCTTTTCTTGTGATACTGGTTCATCACCAACCAGAGCTTTCCCGCTTCCAACTGTTGAGTTGTCAACCCCAGAAAAGCTCTGTATATGAAGTGGCTTATTATCTCTTGTGATTAGCGCAACAAAATAAATTGGTGCTTTAGAATTTGTGCTCATTTGATCTAGTTTTAATATATTACCTTTATTAGCAAAATATGACAATAAAATCACTACGGAATTCTCTATCTCATTCTGGAAATCATTACCCAAGTTGCATTCAACTCTTATATAAACTGGCCTTGGCTGGTTTTTTTTTTTCTTTCTCTCAGAATTTCTTTGTTTTGTGCATGTACATCAGATCACATGTATTAGTACCAATACTGAGCTATCTATAACAATTTTGCTGGATGAAATCATGCCAAACAAGTTGGCACTGTAGGATAGATGCAATTAGATTGAACAAATGACTGCATTAGAATGGTAAGGTGGTCCAAGTAACTGTACTTTTATTTGTTGAGACAGAGTATTCAAGATTGCAGTAGATTACTTAAAGAAACCAGATACAGACTAGATGTGTAAGCTGTTCGTGTCGTGAATTGAGTTATCAAAGCCGAAAGAATAATGAACAATATAAGGCTAAAAATAAAATCATTATGGGATAAAAAACTACAGGCTATAAGTTAGTTTAAAGTATTTTTTCTATGTATTTCTGAACGTAAACCCTAGCAAGGATATGAAAAAAAAATCTTGATTATTAAATTGGAAAAATATGCATTTAATTAGCAGAGCAATTTATAAGAATCAATGAATTTTATCAGATGAAAGAGTCTTCGGATCACTAATTGCAAAAACTTGGTGTTTAGGATAATTTATTCATTATGCTTGCAAGTTATGCAGGAGTTCTGCTTTATACGTTCCTAAGTTTGTTTCACAGAAAATATTTAGCCTGGTTTGAACGAAACATTTCCAGTTATTCCATTTCAGACTATTCGATTTTTCCTCAAAAAGAACACTTTTAACTCCAAAAGACAGCCTTTAATCTTTGTGATTCTAATCCAATAAACTGTTTTACAATTTCACCCCCGCTTCTCTTAGAGCTTTATTCTTGAACTTCTGTTGATCAAAACGATTTGAAACCCACAAAACAACAAGAAAAGTAAGTATACAAGGGAAGCACCCCACAAAGTATGAGCGACCTGAACACCATCTTTTGGGGCTGAGGTCGATCCCATCAAAATTTCGTTATTAGCATGGAAAAGGATCCCCAATATTGACAATATTACAACACCAAAGGCAGATATGACGGTGCAGAAGTAGGCCTTACCAGACTAGTTTGAATGTTAGTATTCGCGTATCTCTTTATGTATTTTTTCTTCTTATTTCTGATTTTCTGTTTGATATTGGTAACTTACCGAGACAACAGGTTGCATTTTAGAAATTTCAAGTGTAGACTGACTTAGATTGTTGACAACAAGGTTCGTCTGTGGGTCAACTAGAAAGACTATTGCTTTACTTTTTTCGCATTGGTTTCTGCTAAACATTGATATCAATGGTTAGAGGGTAAATTGATGACAACAATTCAGTATGAATATAATATTTTCACGACAGGGCTTCAAATGTCATGATATTATGTGCCCTGCGCAGAAGACTATAGTAATTTTTTTTACGTTTTAATACATATTCTTTTTTTATTTTCTTTGTAGTCTATTTATTTGGTAGTTTTTCATGTATATATTCAAGCTTAGAAGCAAGATCACCTTCTCCAATAGAGTGCATGTTCAAAGAATGGATTTAATTGAAAAAAAAAAAACAGTTCTGCCAGCAGAAACTCTTTGATTTTCAGCTTTTTCAACATTTTATAATAATCTGTGGTTGATAGAGGTATCCATGGGGCATCTAGCCCAGCCAGGACATCAAAATTGAACATGGTTGTTCTATTTTTCCATGTCAGCCGAATCTGCAGATACTCTAATATCGCTTCCCATCATGCATAATCGTGCAGTTGCCTGCGTTCCATGCAACATTTGACCTTGAAGTAACCTGCCAACACTGGCCTCCTCAACAGTTTTCACCATGCTGGGACTATTCTTCGCAGATTCGATAAAAACACTGGAATACAGAGAGGAACTGTCTGGGCTCACAGAGTTGTTTTTCGATATCCTGTTCTGGGCCCTAGATTTGCTTGCGATGTTTCTTCTTCTTCGTCTTGAGCTCATCCTCTTTTTTTGTAACACATTGTATAGCTCCTTGTAGCGTAACAACGAAACTGCCAAGTTTTTTGCGTTGGTTCTCCACCTGGCTTCGGCCTGGTAATTCTCCCGTGGCTTTCGAAGATCAAGCGTAAAACATCGCAAATTTTCTATAAACAGGGTTGCAGACTCCTCCTCCAGCGAGTCGAGAATTTTCTTTCTGCGCAAAAGCGGCGATCTGATGGTGACTTTGCCTCTAAAACATGTGACATTCGTAGAAATAACAACCCTGTTGAAGCGACTTGTACAGGAGTCGCCATCTCTGCTGGTTCTATAGCTTCTAGGGATTTTAGTAAAGCTCTGCGCAACAGAAGGTGTTTGTTTTGTGTCGAAATCTATCTTCTTTTCTCTTGCGAGCTGTGAATTGTATATTATGGTGATTGGGGGAAACAGGTTATCTTTGGAAATTTCTGTCAATAATCGTCTTTGAGCTGGACCATAGATATCGTAGATGGAAAACAGTTCCGAATCTGAATTTTGCTCCGTAACCTCTGGGGCCAGTGGAGAAGCAAATAAAGGGCTATCCATGTGCATCATTGAAATGCCTGATTTTTGGGGAAGAATGTTTGAGAGTAAAGGTAACTGTTTCTTTCCAAAGAAAGAAAACAAAAAAACAGATAAAAAAAAAAAAAAGGAGTTACTCAAGAGACTAGCAAAATTGAACAGATATGCTCAAGGTATCAAAAAAAAATTCTTGATTTAACTGAACTAGGAAAATGAAAATATGTAATTGTTAATCAGTACCAAAACACTAGTGGTCACAATTATCGTTGGATTCTAAACAGTTGAAATACAGACTGATAAAAATTTTGAAAAAGGTTGATTGGACTTTATCAATTTGAAAACAGTTAGAGATTAATTTTTTTTATTGATTGAATTTTTCTATTTTTAAGTTTTCAAATTCTGTTTTCTGAGAATTGTTCTAAATTATTGTTAAGCCTTTGGGTACACTGAAGTTAGCCTCTATTATTCACGCAATATTTACGCACGAATCAGTAGCAAAAAAAAAAAAAAAAAAAAAAACGGAAAAAAAAAAGAAATATCAAGACTTTAGTACTCAATTCTTTATGCAAAAAACTGAATAGAGTAATTTTATTGCATAATATTGATTGTAAAACCCATACATACATTTGCTTAAACCCTCACAAGAGTATATATTATCTTGCCAATAAAAAAACATTGCAATATTAGAGGAAACATGACAATATTAGAGAAAACATAACGATAAAACTGCAGGGGCTTGCTATTCTTAATAATTGAAACTCCGGATTCACAGCTAGCTGAAGCAAAATTATGGGAAACTACTAAAATCAGCATTCTCACACGATATGTATCTTAGAAGTATGCTTACTGCCTTGACCAGAAGCAAATACTGTAACTCACGTCTATCTCAAAGGGGTTCGCGAGCCACCAAGTATGTTGGAACTGCTGGAAGCTGAAAAATGCGGCTCAATCATCAGCAAATAATCCCACACCAGGGAAAATCGCATTGAATACTTGTAGGCTGCTGATAAATTGACGTTAATCAGAATTTTTGTTCTGTATGCCATGGGGCTGCAAGCCCAAATTACACTGTGTCTAGACTTGATAGTGGGTAGCATTTTTTATTTAACTCAACAGTTTGGTTGAATCCTGGTTTTTGAACGTAGCTTACAGTTGTTTTACATCAAATATAGGGGTTCGATTTCGGATATTAAGTTTCCTCAAGTTTCTATGACTAGAGACTCCTCTATTGGAACGATCTTCATCGATAAACACAATAAACAAATTCTTTGAGTAGCTAATTATCAAGCAGCCGTATTTACGCTGAAAGCTCAAGCAAAATGCCAATCTTTGAGTTCTTGTATAATTGGACTTTTTTTCTCGGTACAACTCATTGGTTATAATTTTGCATAAAATCTTTGTATGTAGGCGGCAATGATGTTTTCGATCGTTTTTTTTTCTCGGCCAGTTATCCTATTTGTGTGTACCTTTTTGTCCTGGAAATTTCTTTTGGTAGATTGGCGCAGTAAGGGCTTCTTTTTTTTTTGAAATTTTGTTCTTGAATTTTCAACATGACAAATTTCCGTTTTAGGAAAGGTTTTTTTTTTTTGAAGCTTCAAATGTAAAAAAAATATCCCAATTTTTTCATAAATATCATACAAAATTTTGGAAACCCGCTTCAAGCAGAAATTCTATAATGGATACGTACACGATCTCTGGTTTCACGTTACAAATTGTTTTATTCACGTTTGGATGGTTGCACACCTCAGGCCTGCATCGCAGTACCCTAATGCTTGCAAATTCCAGAATTTGACGGAAGAATACTCATCCCCAAAAAGCAGCCATTCCCAATACATAGGTAATGTGACTTCCTCTTCTATTGTCCTGCTGAAGCTTGTTTGGTCGCCTATGGCTTACATTATGATGGCTTGCGTGGTAGAAAAAGAGATCAGATACGATCAGCTGCCCTGCACTCTATGCAAAAACAAAACTGACCAGTGCGGCTTTATTCCGGGCTCGTATGATATATGGTTTTCTATACTATAAGAATAATTGGGCCCCAGATGATGCTGATCCTAATGACTAAGCAAAAAGAGAAAAAAAAAACTTCAAAATGATAACCATATCTACTCAATTTTTCGTTTAGAGCCATCAAGTACGAGTAGATCTACACTATTTAACACACAGAACCCTGACTTTTTCTCATTATTTGATCTAAGTTCATTTCCAATACAAAGACTATTCATTTGTTAATACGCGAAAAAAAAAATAGTTGTTTCTATCCAGTACAGAGAGAAGTGGTAAAACTGAACACGATATTCTGAATAATTTAGAGCAACATGTTTTCCAATTTAACAAGAACCAACACTCACAGACTATTTGCTAGTTCCCTTTTGAAGCAGAAACCTCTCGCATTTCACTCAAAACTTTTGACAGCAAGTGGCTTATCGTCTGGATCAGCAGTAAGATCCGTTCAAAATAACCACACACCTCTTCTTTCAGCAAGATCCATCTCTTTCAAGAAATTCAAACTTATCGAACAGCCAGCTGGTTACATCGTGGGAAGTGTCAATGATGCATACGTTCATCCTCCGGCAGATTATTTCCATGGTGGTTATCATTGGACGTATGAACGTGTAGTAGGCGTTACAATGGTTCCACTCGTAATTCTTCCATTCACAACTACGGGGGTTGAATATCCAATATTAGATGCGATATTAGGAACTTTATTGGTTGTGCATTGTCATGCAGGTCTTCTGAGTTGTATTAT
Organism: Saccharomycopsis fermentans; assembly: GCA_002564245.1. NCBI lineage: Eukaryota > Fungi > Ascomycota > Saccharomycetes > Ascoideales > Saccharomycopsidaceae > Saccharomycopsis > Saccharomycopsis fermentans. Next base: position 298,921 of record JNFW01000001.1, read on the forward strand.
CGACTATATCCCAAAGAGAAGGTTTGGAGTATGGCATACATATGCCATCAGATTGCTAACCTTGGGATCTGTCGTTTCATTTTATGGAATCTATTTGGGTGAAACTGAAGCAAATGGTATTTATGATTTTATGGAGAAATTATGGAAATCTTTGTCATGAGTAACAATTTTCTTTTTCTTTCTTGACTAAAAAGCAATTAGTTTTTTGCTTGGTTTTGATATTGTGTTTGTTGGATCACAAATATTGAATATAAGATCATAAAAACAAAACTCTCATTTTTGTAAGTACGATACTTCAGCATGTGTCACATCCCTAAGGAATATATTACAATATCCTTTATTCGCTCAATCACTAAATAAATAATAAACGACCACAATATGATCTCAAGCGCATTATAATTTTGCGGCTGGTTCGTGAAGCAGAACTCCACACCACTCTGTTATCAACAAGGCCATTTCTCTGACCTGAGCTATCTCTTGTAGAGTAGCACCGTTATTGAGTGCGCCTCTTAGGTGCCCTTTCAATTGTGGATTAACGTCCTGTGGTATCAAGCAGGCAATAATTACAAAGCTACTATGCTTTTCATTTAATACATCAGTAAAACTCAATATTGGTGCGTAAACCAGCTGTAACGTCCAATTGATTAAATCTGGGTATGCCAATCTCATTTGTGACTTTATTCTGTTCGCAACTTTTCCGTAAACAGTATTCCAAAATTTAAAGCCTCTCATATTCACTTTTTCGAAATCTTGTTGTGTCTCAATAAGTGGTCTTTTAGTTTCTGTCGTTCGAAGATTGGAAGGTGTAGCATTCTTAAGAACAGTCAATGAGTTGATTGCTTTTGGAAGTCCCCCAAGAGGTGCACTTTTTAGTAAGGATTCTTTGAGTGTATCAACAAAATGTATCAATTTAATCGCTTCTTTTGCTTTTTCACTCAGAAATGGCCATACTGGAGCTGTATCTAAGTTAACATGATCATTGGCTTTTTGGATGGCCTTCTCGGCCAATTCATCAATGGAAATATCTGGAGAGTTGCCAGTCGTAGAACAACTTTCCTGCAATAATTTCAAATGCAATATTTTAGAAATTTCATTAGGTTTATTGCAAATTGAAAAGCATGCAGCTGACACAAAATACCACGAATCTTGGATCTCGGGGAATTTGGTAGCTAGTAAGCTTAATCTTTGGGCCGTCAACACAGGATTTTCTGCAGAATTATGTGATGACATTGAAGCTCGCAGTATTTTTACTCTTAAATTTGGCAAGGAACGACTAATATGTTGCAAAATAATTGATTTTCCAGTCAGCATGTTAAACAAAAGCAGATGGTTTCATACAAGAAAAAAGAAAACAATAACTCTCAGCTGATGGGTTTCTGTTTTTTTCTTTTTCTTCTTTTAGCTTGATTCGTGGTCAGAGCAGCGAGATATTCCGCAAAATCGTATTGAATGTGTAGTATTCAAACATGCGATGAGTTCGAGGCTACGAATCATAGTAGTTGGTGCAGTAAAGTTGCCTGAAAGGGTGGGTGTGTTAAAACAAATGTAAGAGGCGGTAACTACAATTAGAAGGTTGGGTAAGCCGACCCAGTTTTGCGGATCACATGACCTGCATCCGTTCCGCCGTATGTGCTTGTCCTTTATTTTTTTCAGGCCACAAATATGTATGTATACACAATACTGTTTAAGTCAGTTTTCGATATTCAAACAGTAGACGAAAGAGCAACACCTGGTAGTCTGGATTCAATGGTTGGTGATTTGAAATGAATCAGCACCAAGATAGTTAGTACTTTCGACGAAAACTTATCTGATGCCTATGCTTTGATCAGTTTGAAAAAACGGTAAGCATGTAGTATTTTGCATGACAACAGCTGGTTGCAACTGAAAGACCGTTTTTCAACAGAAATGCAATAATTAAGATAGATTCTATATACGTGTGGGCACTTTTTTAGCAGAAACAATATGGCGATCAAAACTGTATGAGCGGCAGTTCGGTGTGCCATGGCTTGAGCATCCTATTTCGATGCTTTCTTTAGGGTTGTTATTGTTGAGCTGCATGCAAGCTACTGGGCGTCTTGTGTTTGCAGCATTTGTATAGATGTAGTCAAACAAAAAAATAAAAAGAAAAACACTCAAACGAGGAAAATCAGAAAAACGGAAAGCATAAAACAAGAAATCGTAAAGCAAGAACTGTAAAATAAGAAGTCGTAAAGCAAGAACTATAAAATAATAAAGTATAAAACAACAACTATAAAACAAAAGAAATCACAAAACCCTAGTTTATACAGTTGATTGGTTTTTCTTTTTACTGTTCGACCTCCTTCAAGTTTTGTCAGAGGTAAATCTTCAAAGTTTTTTAGTACTTTACTGTTCTTACTAATCCGTAATTCGCTGTTTACTGATAAATATAAAAGGTCCAGAGAGTTAGCTTTAAAGGGAAAAGCTTGATAATTTAAATATGTAATTTTTCAACCCATTTATTGTAGGCCTTGTTTCTATTTTTCATTTCGACTATATATGGTATCTCGCTGAATACATTAACTGCGCTAAATTACGTGGATCAATGCTCATGTGAAGCATTTAAATCGTGTTTCTCTGTACTACCAACTTTATTTCGAAACTAGCATTTCTCAGAGTATTGATTAAGTCATTTCTTATATAGATTGCTGAGATCTTTTTTTTTCTTTTTTATTTAAACTTTTCTTTCTTTTTTTTATTGTTTTACAATTTGTGTTTCTCTGAGCTACCGCATGGAATTTTTGCTAACTGTCTACCGAAAAAAAAAACTGTATATAACTTTGTCATTCGAACGCGTCGTGAGTCTTATGTATATTAAGAAAAGACGCGTCACAAGCGAAAACCCCTAGTTAATACGAGAGCAAAAAAAAAAAAAAAAAGATTAATATTTCCTAATGGGGCAATTGCGAACTGTTTCTCACAACAACAACAAAAAAAGCATATAGACGGCAGACGACTAGAACAGAAAAAAAAAGAGGAGTTGTCCCATGTTAGGTTCACAGGGCAGCACAAGACACATGAAGAGACCATACAAAAATGCAAAAATGACATACTAATGTTAAGAGGATTATTAGTTTAAATAGAATGAAAGGTTAAACAGAAGAACAGCAAAGGAGCTATACAGTGAAACTTTAGCAGCTCGAGATATTATGGAAGACATTGCGGATGAAATACTGACGGGATATGTAAGAGAGACTATGTATATAGTCAAAGATCAATCTACAGCGACACTTCTTTGGGGCTGTGCGAAATGCTAGCCAATCCCCAAACGATTGAGGTTTGCTATAACAGAGGTCACCAGAAGTCAAGAAATAACGTTATTCGACGTCCTCAAACAAAGAAAGCTTTTGGCAAGCAGCAAGAATTCAAATAGGAAAAAATTGTCAATATTCGGGAATCAAAAACACATGAGCATGGTTTACTTTTTATTAATACTATTATTTTCTCTTTTGCCAAGTCAATCGCTGAGTGAAATTCTTATTATGAGGTAGAAAATACATACTACCATCTGCTGTGGTGCAACACAACCAAACCTAAATAACTATTGTGTATGCTGATCCTAAGTTTTTGCTCATACTGACAAAAGCACGAGTAGAATTAGCTCATGTCGATGCACATTTTACCTTGAAAATAAAAGCACACCAAAATTGATAAATAAACAAAGTTACGCAAAAAGTGTACTTCCAATCGGGCAGAAAACTGTTGCATCAGCTTTCTTAGTGCTTGAACTGGAAGAAACTCTGCGTCGGAGCACTAGCCGAGCTCATTACCGGGGCAGTTTTTCTGAGCTGCCCGTATACCTGAGTAGGCTGCCCGCATCCCGCCAACACTCAAAACTTCCGCCTGCAAGTAAGCGGAAACTCGCCTACGGCTCTGAAACTCGCACCATGTCCTTATTGGGATTGGGCTGTGCTTTTTTCTGGACTCCAGTTGCTATCATATCTCAGCTTCCCGCCGCCTGACCCCCATGCAGGCGGGCTGAATTAAAATGGAAGCTTCCCAATAAAAAAAAATACAGGGACTCGTCGGGGCTGTCTGGGGCTCCCGTTCAGCCCAGTCCGCACCAGCTTGGGCTGATAAAACAGGAAACATTCAAACAATAGCATTCAGGGAGCAGCGCGGGCGTCTACATTTTTTTTTTAATTCCAGCTGGCCCCCTGGGTGTTGTCTACTACGGGCTGCTTCCCGATCCCTATCAGCCAAAAAAATCTCTGTGCACCACCCGAAGCGCTTCCTCGGGGATACCAGCCAGAGACTAACTGTCAAAATATTACGTTATTTTATGTTTTAGCCTCCCTTTATCTTTGCTTCTCTTATCTTTCTTGTCTATCGATTCACTGGTCTATATATATTGTTCCACTGTATTTATATTCTGTATCGGAAATGCCAGTGATTGTTTAAAAGTATATGTGCAATGTACAGCAGAAGCAGACTCATACTGCAACGAGTAACGCCAATCTAATTCAATACACGCAGCAAACAGAGGGTAAAAAATCATAATACAAAAAAATTTTCTGTATTCACGCAAGCGTACAAAAGAGCCGCCTAATACTTATACACAACAGATAAAATATTCCTAATATACTACTGTACGTACACCCACATATCGTCCTGATCAGTAAAAACATGTATAAGACAATATATATGTTTATTTCACTCACGGTAGTTAAATTTTATTTGGCTGATACATATTAACATATATATATATATATATATATATATATACATAAAATTTCTTCAGCTCTATCTAAATAGCAAAGAATCAAAGCAGAATTGCCTCAGAGATTAATTTCTAATAGTTTCGTTCTCTTTCACGGGTCTATTATCTTGTCTGCATCTGATACCCTTCGAAATCCAGCATCCAATTTACCCATTTTAATTAGCATTTCCCTTTTCATTCGGTCCCCTAAGACTTGCTATAATTGCTTCTTGCTATAGTGCGTGGTTCTGATTCCTATCGCCAGTGTTTTTCTTTATATTCTCCCAGAAAGCCAGTCATTTGTTTTCATAATTCTTGTTCTTTTGTTTTATTCCCAAATATTAGATGTTCCCAATTCCTTTGCAATCCAGGTTCCCTAGTTCATAAATGTTCCCAAGCACTTCTTCTGACCAGGATTCTTGGTCTTCTCCAACTCGGAGACATGTTTCCTCTTCACCGATAAAGTCAACACTATCTTATCAATCTTCCAGAACCAGCTCCATAAAAGTGAAAGGTCCAACATCAAAGGTGAAAAGGCCTCGGGGAAGACCTCGTGTTTTGAAACCAGAGAAAACTTACAACTCTCTATCCTATAATGCTGAACAAGAACTGCTAGATTGTACTGCTTCTTTGAATTCTGCTGCTGCGCTCAAGCAAGGAATTCCAAATTTCAGAGCACCTTTAATGAGAGTGTCTCCGTTCAAAACACCACATATCGAAAAGAGAAATTCTATTTCTCTTACTTCTTCTTCTAGTGCAAACGGCTCTAAGTTGACTCCATTGACTAAGAAATTACTTATGGTGGCTAACTCTAGTGCTCAAAGCACGACTTCCAAACTGAATAATCATTTCCACACAAGAGTATCCGAACACTCCCCGTCAGCGAAAAAAAGACGCACATCAAATTCTTTAAGAAAGACCCCTGTTCGAACAACCCCCTCAAAAAGCTTCTCATCGATATTTCAATCTGCTCATCTGCAGCAGCTATATTCTGATCTCCAAAATGATGTGTATTATGATAAAGATCTTGATATCAGTTCTAATTTGATTTTTACGTCTCCTTCCTCAAATAACCAATATGAGACTTCACATCATGTTGCCGAAGATGCCATACCTATTGCTAATGAATCCTCTGCTGGTCAGCTTCTAGACAATTATTTCTTTACTTCACCGGTCATGCATTTAGATTTGCGATCAGATCCATTGATATTTCCTGAGGAGTCAGACCCTCATGACAGTAAATTTCTTACAACTAACAATCATACTCAAGAGCATGATTTGCAAGTTGAAGGCTTTCATATTCCAATAAAGATAAATAAAACCCCAACAAAACAAAAAAGTAAAACTTTTAATGGCAATGATAGCGTAAAATTTGAGCTGAAACTTTTAGAATCACCTTCCACAATGCTTCAAAATACTGATTTGGCTGGAATAATTCGTGAATTTTCCAGTATTTCACAGTTTCAATCCCAGCAAAAGGACCATCAAAGGAGTTTCGCAAGCGGTAATAACTCTTTTAATAGTGAAAATTTTGTTCACCAGACCATGAATACAGGATTTTCTCTGAATACCTCGAACAAAAAAACCGGAATTGATACAATTGCGATTGGAAATGAAGAAACTTCCAACGTGGCACCACTTCTTCCACCAATCACTCTTTCTAATATTAATATTTCAAGTGATGATGATGATGATGATGATGATGAATATGACCAGAGAATAAACTTTTTAAGATACCGTAGAAGAAACCGCTTGCTGGAAATTAATTCTGATGATGAAAATAATGTGTTCTTAGTAAAAACTGAAGGTCACTCGTCATCGGAACAAAGAGAGATGAAAAAAGCAGTAAACGGAAAATTCAATCTTTCAGTAGACGCACATGGGAAGGCTTCGCTTACGATAGATCACCAATATCAAAATAGATCATCAGAAAATAAGATGCATGGCGCATATACATCTACCTCTTCCACAGCATCATCTTACAGAATGCGTAGTAGCGAACCTGATGATGAATCTTTGCTTCTTTCTTCACCATTTCTCAATGAGTTTGAGCAAGAAAAATTCGGCGAAGCGTTTGAGCATTCGAAAACAAGATTTTACAACAAAAATGAAAAACGTAATGACGGGATTACTAATTTAACATTCAATTCGGAGATTGACCACGACAAAACTTTTACTAAAGATGATGACAACGAAGCCGATATAACATTTAATGCTGTTCGCTCGAAATTTCAAAACTTTTTCGGCAGCGATGGCGAAGATAATGATGATGACGAAACAACCGAATCTGCGGCAGCCCAATTTGATGCTAGAATAGCATTAATGCGTGCTATGCATAGACTGAACATCCTTTAAAAGTGAAAAAATGAATTATTATACCAATATAGAATAATTTGATAGACATATATAATTCTCACTAATTTTTATTATTTTCTTTAGCCATTATCATTATTATTAGTATTATCATGGTTTTTATTATTTTACAAAAGCGATTTCTTGCAAATCATCAACAGCAGAAAGCAAAAGTCAAGGTTTTCATTTACTTTGGATAAACTTTTTATCTTTTTTTTTAATAACTAAACTAATGTGATATAAATAATTTTAAAGTGTTGTAGCTGCAAAATCAACAAGTAGATTTTTTCCGTAATTCTCAATTTCTTTCTCTAAAAAAAATTCTCTCTCAAAGCGAGTTGTTTTATTCACTTGAGTATGTGGATGTTTTTTTTCGGTTTTGGTGTTTTTTTTCTTCGCTCAACTTTATTTTTTCCATACGTGACGCGTCGTCGAAGTTTCTTTGATTTCCAAAATAGGAAATATTTTTGATAAATAACATGACGCGCGCTTTTCTGCTCATCGCTCAAAAAAAAAATGTGTCAAAAAACTGATCTCATGCATGATTACGACATACAGTAAGTATTTCAGCCGCATTCAACATTAACAAGAAAGAGAAATTTTTTAAAATTATTTTTGAACCATCTCATCCAAAGGGTCATAGTGTGCCAAAAAAAAATTGTTTTTTAAAAAACTTTGTGGACGAGATTTTTGCCTTGTTTGATAAAACATTGGCCTTCTATACTAAAGTAACTTTCTAACTTTCAGAGTTGCAAAGAACACTGCTTGTTTTAAATCTTAATGCAACTATATCACATTAAATTTCAAATTTCCTTGTTTTTTTTTTTAGAGTTCCCAAGCTATACTTCAATTATAGTTTATATTCTCGAATTCTATTCAACTATTTAATTAGATCTTAAACTCATTACTTTTATTGTTGACTCTACAATTCACCATACATTTACTAGGCTCGGCGTTTTCTAAAATTAGTTATAGGTAGCCATGATTATTTTTTTTTTTTTTTTTATTCTAACATACATATATAATTGTGATCAATAAAAAAAAAAAAATATTTCAATATAATACTTTAATGTAAACGTTATGAGCCTGTGAACACTAAGCTTAGTTCATGATTGTATTGTAGTCTCTTTCAAGGCATTTAACGCAATAAACTAACACCATAGAACGCACTCAACCTGATACTCAGATACCTTGAAAGTGAGACCATTTTTGTGTAGTATCGAGGGCTATTGACTTCACCCCTCTAAAATCCATACACTTTAAGGTAAAAAAAACTGAATCGAGTCGAATACAGTTTAGTTTCATATAAAATAGATATACAATTATTCATAAATCTCACTTTTTTATTGAACGAATTGTCCTTCATTGTGAACCAAATATTTATGAAAGACCTTGCCATATCGTTCCATCTTGAACCAGTTTTATCCCATAATGCCTAGCAATAACAAGTCAGAATTTATAATAGCTCAGCCTTGATAAGGTAAAGGATAATATACATCCAAAAAAAAAAAAAGTACGAATAGATCCTCTATGATACCACAACCTTTCAGGTTTCTTATTAAAGATTTAATTGTGGAGCTTGAGCTGATATGTATATACTGTGTTTTGGTTATTTGGAATTACCACTTAACCAAGTAATAGTCTCATAGCTTCGATGGAAGTACTATTCTATGAAGAACGCAGGAAAATATGTCGTAAATCAGATGCTTCGAGGTCTTGCTTTATTGTGCTTTTTTGGAAACCGAAAACAACAATTCGTCTACTATTTTTCTTGAAATCGAATTTTTTAGATTTTCTGCAGCAATGTCTCTGATTACTTTAGTGATATTTGAGATTTCAGAAGAATCTTTATCGCTTATCTTATCAACATTAGGACTATCTATTTCAATAATATTCATACTACTTTTACTTGTAGTTGTTGCAGAAGAGTTCGCAGTGTTATTATCATTTTTTGATCTTCTCCGTATCAAATTTCTAGCTGGTTTAGAGGTAGTTGTATTGTCAGAAATTTTAGAGCTCTTGTCATTATAATTGCTAAATAAGCTAAGATTAGATGATGATAATTTTCCAGAAATATTCAATAATCTATACTTATTTCCTGCAGTTAATTGTTTAACGTTACTCATACTTAAAGGCTTTTTATTTCTTTCCAAAGTTCTTCGCAGTGAAATGGACGTAGTAGAGGCATTATCGTTTGATGTATCTGAATCAATAGATGCGTAATCTTCATCTTCCTCCTCGCCTGCGCTTTCAGTATTGCTCATAATAATATCCTCATAATCATGTTTGAAAGAATGAACAGTTTTTCCTTGAGTGTCAGTTGATAATGTTTCACCAAGCTTGTCCAGGGCGTGAACTCCCGTATCTATATTTTCTAAATAATAAGAATCACTGATCTTCAAAGATTCGGATTTTCCGTTTTCTTCATAATTTCTTTCTGAGTCATTCGATTTATTTAAAATAGTTCCTGATTTGTAAAAAGTTTCAAATTTTTGCTCCTTTGGTACTGTCAACATACACTTTGATGGATTTTTTGGTGGAGTGCTATCTGAATCTTCACTCAGTTGACTATCGCCAGCGGTATATGTATTTTCGTGTATGTTAACATACATATCATTAGATCTCCATTTGTTGAAGATTGTACCGGCCTCTTTATCAAAACTATGGACAAAATTATCAACATGATTCATAATTTTCAAATTTTTACTTTTATTTTGTGCATCACTGTAAACTTCCTCCAAATCACTGTATTTATTATTCGAGCCCGTTATGCTTGAAATCCAAAAATTATTCGATAAGTTTTTCAAAACCAATTCATCTTCTTCGCATTTGATTACCTCAATTTCTAATGCATAATATCTACAAGAATGCACACCATAATCTTTTAACTTCTGGTTTGGAATCAACGGCACAGTATTCAGTTTTTCTTTTATGCTGTTATCAATATTACTATACCCTTCTGGATAAGTTCTGAAAGCACCTATCTCTACTTTACCATTGGTTTTCGTCTGCTTAGGATCTATGACGATTGCCAAATATGGATCTTGATGAGTCTGATTCAAGCTCTCTGTACTAACATCAATGCCGCTTAACCAGCAGCCATATCCAGGATGTGAATGATACCAGCCTACAATATTTTCGTTTCTATATCCCAATTTCTTCAAACTATCCAAATAACTCGCCATATACTCATAAGATTCGGACTGCGCATTCACTCTTGTCTCAGTTCCAACTACGGGTAACGAATAGCTATCCATAATAACGAAAGCGTTCCCTATAATTTTTCCAGTCATCATTCCCATTACCTCGATGCTTCCTCCAGAATCAGCATGCAAAGCCATTTTCATTAAAGCCAATGATGAAATATAGACTTTGCTAAAATAATGTACATCGGATTTCCAAGGTTTCTTTGTATCTAGATCTGCAGGGGAATAGTTTTCACATTTGTAAAAGTCAATCGTGCCTTTTCCTTTGATTTTCGCTGCAGCATCTCTTCTGCTAATTAGTTCTTTCAAATCAATTAATTTGTTTTTGGAGTTTCTATTCTGTATGTTTCCATTGATATTTGTGCTACCTAACTGGTCTTTACAAAGATAATAGCTCATGGAGCCATTGAAACTTGGAGGTATTAACATGCTGTTGTTTCTCAAATTTCCCGCTACTTCATTCGTTTTGGCTTTAACTTTGTCGCGATTTTGCTAAAAGACACAACAAATTGAACGAGCAACCTCTATAGTAAAGTCTGATTAAGGATTTATTCGGTAGCTAATTTCCTTAAAGGTCAATAGCAATATTGAGTGTTCACAACCTAGTTTTTTTTTTTTTTATAGTATGCATAATATACTAGAATAGAGTCCTCTTTAAATCAGAACTGACTTTAAATCAGAACTGATTGATAACAGGAATGCTCTCTAGCGAAATATTATATATCATGGTTGATGTCTATGTATGAGATGGACAAGTGAAATAGGTACTATGTTCAATATTTTGATATATATTATGAAATCTTGAAATTTCTATCTCATGCACTTCACATAAATAAACAGCTGCTTTTGAATCTTCTGCAGACAAAAGGGATATTGATGTCGATATTTTTATTCTTGCGTAATTTGTATTGCACCAAGCTTCGATATCTGGTACTGAAGAGTTATAAAGGCTAAAATTGTTAAATTATGAAATTAAAATTCGTGGCAACTATCAATAAATTAAGCGTGTTAGCTTGATTACAACGATTATCTATGAAGTACTCTTTGGAAAACTTGTTGATGTAAATCGAATTACTTCACCAGAACCGAAAGAAACAAAATCAAAAAAAAAAAAAAAAAAGGATAAACGCTGATAAATAGCTTCAAGAAAAACTAGAAAAGTATCATCTAGTCAAATGAGAGTGTTGAATAGAATGAAATGCTCAGGACTTTTAACTGGTCGACATTTTCAGTTAATTTGCTTTGATTAATCATCGATCGAAAAATAAAAATCTCCTAAGAAAGCAAGCATTTGTATAGGCTACGAAAAAATTGCTACTTAGTGAATATATTATTCATTTCAACCACTTGAATCTTCTATATCTGTAGACATATTTTGACTGGTATCATCGATCTGAGTCTCTTCATTATTCGTTTGACTCATGCTAGGGTATTCTGCCGGTTGAGAATTTACCGTAAAACTGTCTTCTGCCGGAAATTCTTGTTTCACAAAACTTTCCTTGCTCTCCATACCCAATGACCTATGACCTGAATCCTTAGAAGAACCAAAATTCTCGTCAAAAGATCTGTTGAAACTCTTGTCTTCGCCCTGGTTTGCTTGCTCAGGAATCTGTTGAAAATTTCCAACGTAATTAGAATGGTTCTTATTTAATGCTCCATTGTTGCCTTGGCGTGCAAACTTATAGTCACTCTCGAAACTGGGACCATTTAGATCATTTGGCGTGGATACAAATTTTTTTTTGAACAAGGAGTTTTTGGGATGATCTGCATCAACTTGCCGAAGACTTTCCGATCTGCGCTGTGAATCATCGTTATATTGTTTATATTTTTGTTCATGTTCACTCAAATCCATTGGTTCTTCTTTCAACACTGGGAGGCTATCCTCATCGGAAAATGTATCTGTATAATCGTTCATGGGTTTTGTCGAATGTTGTGAATTTTCACTATCACTGTCTGCAAGCGAATGAGAAAAGCTCTCGCTCTTCCTGTTTAGAATTTTACCAGCAAATTTCCTTTTCATTCTTTTAGCAGGCTCTTTATTCTTCCTTGTTCTTTTTTTACTTTTTCTCTTGTCTTTCTCATTATCATCACAAGCTTCTTCATCTTCCCCTGTTTCTTCATCGGCGTCACTATCTGTAGTCTCTACCATTGAGTTCAAACAGTCGCCTTCGACAAACGATAGGCCATTTAGGCTATTTTTATATAAATCTTTCTCATTTTTATATTCCGATGATTCCTCTAGTTTCTCGATCAATAAACGAATCTTTTCCTTTTTGGAATTCAAAAGTTTGATTGAAATATCTTCTATATTACTTATTTTTTCCATATAGGATTTTCGAAGAGTTTCAATCTTCCTCTTTAAAAAACTAATCTCTTCATTTTGGGACTCCGTTCGCGTTCTCAAAAGTTGTATTTGCAAATTCTTATTCTTATTCAAGTCGCAACTCAAATATAAATAGTCTTCAGTATTTAAATCAGGATATTTCGTACTTAGATCATCAGAAATACTTTCTAGTATTGTGAACTCGCAAAGCCGCTTACTCAAATTAGAGAGAGAACCATTATGATTTTCCGCAGAGACCAAAGAATCGGCTGTAACTATTTTCTCATTGAGAAAAACCTTGTAATAATACAAACCAGAATCCTCAATAACCAACTGGGTCTCTAATTCATATCTATTTACCGATATGCTATCATCAAAGACATCATCATTGTTAGTAAGAGCAGCGACATCTAATAGCTTGTACCTTAATATGTACCGCAATTCCTTCAACGTAAATTCATTATGATCTGACTTGCAAGCATCCAAAATTCTTTGTAAATTTATCTCATTCAAATTATACGTGAACACATACATTCCGTTGGGAGCGAGCTTCAAAATTATGTTAACGTTGCTTTCGGAATCATCTGATTCAGGTCTACTATACAAAATCGCTTTTCTTTCCTCAATTGAGTCAACATCCAATTCTGGTTCTTTATTTTTCAAAATATTCAAGTCCCCTAAAATAGAGAATGAGGTTACTTGAACATTTGACATCATGGCATTCAATCAAAATACAATATGATGATACCCTGATGAGTATCCTGATGAAGTGCCTAGGCTGAATATTATGCAGTTGCTGCTTTTGAGTATACCTTTTTTTTTGACACTTCTTGAGTAAAGAAGACCTCTGAGGATGAACAATACAAGAATTCTATTTCATGCACGCACACATGCTTTTTAATATGCGTATTTTCTCTACTAAGAGACTGTATTTAAAAAAAAAAATAAAAAAAATAACAAAAAACTGAAAAAAATCATTATTCTACTATTAGATAGCTTAGAATCTAATAAATCAAAGAGCACGGTTATTTGAACTGATAAGTACAAATTTCTTCTTTTTGTTTCTCTTTTTGCCTCCAAAAGAATCATTTTTATTTTCCTGTAATTGTTTCATGAGTGATGTAGCATCAATATCAAATCCCCCGTCTGAATCATTCTCATAAAGATTATCATTTTTGGCAACCTTCGTTCCCCAAACAGTAGTTACGAACTTCGTATTAGCTTGCTCAGGCTGTCCATCAGAGATTGCTTCCAGAAAAGAAGGAAATTGCTCCTCAAGATCTAATGATTCTTCGTGCATTTTGCTGGAGACATTAAAAGATTGCTGGTTTTCTCTTTCGTAAAACTTCAAAGTTTCTCTTTCAAGATCTCTCTGCGCTTTTACTTTGTTATATTCCTCCGTTATTTCACGCTTTTTGTTGACCCTTGTTCTTTCAGTGATTTCTTTCTTAAAAGTCGAATAAACATTACCGGGTAAGCTTAAATTGTCTTTATTTTTGTAGCTTTTCAGCCAATCTATCTCCAAAAACGCCAATTGAGTTCCAAAAGGACAATTGGATAAATACTTGAACTTGCTTAAATTATTTTCAGTTAAAATTTCACCAAATGAGATATGTTGAATTGGAACTACTAATGTGGATGGAAATCGTGAATATTCCTGAAATGTTGTTCTCAAAATCTTAATATCCAAAGACGAAAGTAAATACTTCAAATTAGAATTAAAGCAGGTTTGATAATAATAAAAATAGTCACTTTCATCCAAATCCAAATTTTCAATAGACAAATTATGATCATTATTAACAATCTTATTGGTATCGTTATAGTCAGATTTCTCGAAACTCGGAGCTTTAAAACTTTCTTTTAGTTCAACGATATCCTTTTGAATTCTTGCAATTGCAGATTCTGCATATTTGTTTGATTCTGCAGAGTATAAAATTTCACTATTTGTTGAATCTAGTTTTATCTGTTCGATTTCGTTCTCAAAAAGATTCATCAAAAACTTAAAACTTCCTCTAGTAATTCTCGCATATGGAAAAATATTATTATCGATTTGGTCTGACATGGAATCGCCACAACACCATGGAATGGAGTCAAACTTTCTTAAATTTACATCGGTCAGATTCGGTACTGCAAATGCTGAATTTTTCGGCTTCGCCATCAATTTAAGTACTGCATCTTCGCCCTCTCTAATTTTTTCATACTTGGCCATTTCGCTAGCATTTTCGTCAAAAAATACGGGCAATGTTTGTCGACTTTCTATCAATTCTGCGCATAATGGACATTCACGCAATGATTTGGATTTTATGACCGTACTGTTGGCTAGTCGCTTGTTATCTTGATCTCTCTGAGGATCCAAATATGCTAACAAGCATGTAAAGCAGAAGCAGTGACCACAATTTACCATTCTTGGGGCAATCATCAAGCAGCCCTCTTCCAAGCAGATAGGGCAAGAATTAGAGTCACGTATCACTACTCTTGATATGAACAAATTATCAATAGGAATATTTGGATCAGCCATTTGAATATCGTAGTGACCATTATGATCAACAATGAAGCGGTAATTTGCATTAATAAACTCTTTATTTGTAAGATGTAAGGAATTTTGAGCACTATACTTATTCTGCTTCTGTTTGCTTTTATAATTCAGCGTCTTATTGTTGTTCTTTTCCTCTCTTTCGGGCAATGAAAATGCTAATAAATGATTTATAGAAACTTGGCCTTTTTTAGTTTTCAAATCATTTTGAGCGACTATGATCTCATCCTGATGATTTTCTGTAAAATATTCGGTGCTATTTTTTTTGTTATTATAAAAATTATGATTTGTGTAGTTCTCAACTTTGTTGAATTTTTTGTTGTTAACATTTCTGTTTGTGGCTTTATGTTCGGAAAGTGATGGCAGTTTGTTACTACCTCCACGATATCTATGTTTCAGCTTTTTATCATCTTTGTTTGCATCACTGTTTTTTTTATTGGTTGACATAGAGGGAGGTTCAAGAAAGATTCAAACAGAATAAATGTTTCGTATTCAGGTAACAATATTGAATTCACACAAAAAAGATACAGACTGTAATAAAGCTTTAACACTGTAAATATGTTGGAATTATCAAAGACTCGAGGTTTTGTTTCTATTGACAAGATATAGCTAAATATATAAGGAGCAACCCAAAATTAAAGGAGATAATATCAAAATGTACAGGTAAACTATTCTTGAATCTCTTCGGATTTGCTTAGATGAAAAAACTTATTTCTTGAGCCCAGTTAGTATTCCAGCAGGATGTTCTTAATGACTTTCAGACGTAAACTAATTTCGCGTAATCGCTGGAAAAATCTAGCGTTTTTTATTCCAATAGAAATTTGTGATATCTAAACCTATACTGCGTTTTAAGTTCGGGTGAATATAGTATATTACTGGATATGAGTAAGAGAAAAAGAAAATGGAATGAAAACCGGAAATAGGAACAAAGTAGTGTGAAGATATATTTAAATCATATAATATAAATATCTTCTATCCTATTTTCTCCCTAATGTATGATAAATCAGCATATACACTTATATCCTATATTATCATAGCAGAATCATATAGTACTGTCCTTCAGAAAATAAAAGGAAAATAACGCGAACAATAAAAACTTTTTTTTGTCTTCACGTGTGAATTGAATCTCTAAGCTATTACGTGCACGTCTCAAAATAGTGAGATTTTGACTTCAAACTGCGAGTTGTTATAGTACAAACCATAGAATAATCGATTAAACTATAGCATATTACACGAAAATACATAACTGTTGTGATTCCTGGATGGTTTGTGAATATTTAACACTTCTGATGAAGTATGTAAAAATCAATCCTATGGTTGAGCAAATTCAGGATCATATATATGGAATTACAGAATCAGGTTTTTTGTCCAAGTTCTTCACTTCAGTGCAGTTATCACGTGACTAGTACGACTGCACTTTTCTGAGTCTCATCCTATATGAGTTCAATTCCACAGGAATAGTAAGATGTACAGTTGCATTTTCTGGTGCAAACTTGAATATATGTATAAATCTTTAAAGTAGAGATCCAAATTACAGGTGAGAAGCTGCAAACCAATAAATCATTTGGGAACTTAACATTATGGTTATGGCTACTTTAATGAGTTTTTCTGAAAATTGGAAAGGTGAGGATGTGTTAGAAGCTTATAATAAAACATTGTGGTTTTAATTCAATATATCGTGAATTTCAGCTTCACAAAAATTAATCATCACAAATATCTTTTTTAGGAAAAAAGAGAATAAATTTTATCGCTGCTACTCTAGCTCAGAAAAATTAATTCTGTGATTAAAAGTAAAATGCAAATTTTACAATTGTTTTTAAAAACATTATTTGTAGACAAAATTTTGGTTAGCCTAATCTGCGAGTTTAAGTCTGTCTGCATTCTTTGAGATCGATAAATAACTCATATTTATGTTTGTAAAAAAAATTTCCAAGAATCCACCAAGTCATTTAACAGATTAGTTGAGCAGTATCAGCTTATTGGCCAGGCTTTGACGTCGAGTAAGAATTCGGTTAACGAGCTGAAGAAGGCAGATTACTCTGATCTACAAAAGATGAACTTGGCGTTAGCTTGGTTTGCAGCGGTATGTTTTTGAATTTTATACAGAAGAATTTCTAAAAATCCAATAAGACTCTTACTGTAGTTTATTATATCATTATTTGGGATGATAAGGACCGAAAAGATGCAAAAACTCACCTTAAAAATGTCCTTGTTATAGATTTTTGATTAGAATTGTTTTTTTACAACATTTTGACAGAGTTACTAGTAATAATATTGTTTGTTTTAGAACAAAGATAGTAGAATTCTTCGCTCAATCTATACTAGTTGTAAACTATTTTCGATTCTCCAACCCTAAATAGCTTTCTGTTTGTTTCGATGTGTACCTGTATGGGCTAAAAATAACCAGAAGAAGCAATATATGTTGAAATTTTTTTTCTGGCTAGGGTTTTTTTTCTTTCTTTGCTGCACGATGTTCTCCAAAAAAGCAAAAAAATGCCACTTTCAACTGATAAGCATCGTAGAGCTATTGCCATAGATTTGTTGCGCGATAGGTGTGTTCCTTTGCTTTCGTAGCTGTTTGACTCACAGATAAGCAAGGGAAAATCGTCTGAATTCATTGAAAAGGACACAGGGTACACGAATCTACAAATCTGCTCTTTATTTGCAGAGTTAGTTGATTTTTCAGGTAGCGTTCGCGGATTTAGAATTTAAAGTAGCGTTCGTGGGCTAGTACAAAAATAGACAGTAGTTTCCCCTCTGCATACTCATTTCTAATTTTTATACCTCTTTTTCTTTCCCAAAAAATCATCGCTTCCTTTCTCATAGTCAATTATACACAAATATTTACAATAAATATTCCAAGAAGTTCATTTCAGGCGGGTCCTAGAAGTGATTTTTTCAATTTATCCAGATCATGGATATTCTCCGCTGCATGCAAATAGCGTTCTCAGCATAAGACTCTTTTATACCCAATACTTTTTCTGAGCCCTTTGCTACTCTAATTATTTCCACTGCGACCAAGAGTATGTATATGTTTTGCGATATTTCATTACCATTGATTTGATTCAGATAGCAGCGAGGCCTTACATGTTTGCTCGCTCTATTGCGAGGTTGAAAGTGAAAGTAATATCTAACCTTAGTAGAGAACACAACACCAAAATTCGATGCAACAATTTTTTTTTTTTACTCTCAATAGTTTTCATGCTATCTAGAATACTAATCGCATATCTTGAAGATTTCAATTCCTAATACTAACAGAAGATAATAGCATTCTCGTCACTGTTGCACTTCCGTTTTCTTGAAATTTGAGTAATTATATAGCACATCGTAACTAGGCTGAACCGTTATACAGAACAAATAAAGAACCCCAGACTTCCGTCCTTGATAGCTGATATTGATTTCTCAAAAACTGGAAAACATCATTTTGTCCACCTTCCAGGCTTTCAAAAATACACTTTGGACCACCAAATCACAACTGGTATTGTTTGGTATCTGCGTACATGAATCATTTTTCTTGTTTTGAAAACCCACTCTAATTGAATTCCAAACGGCACAATACGCCAACGGCGGAAGGTCAAGAAACCACCCCCAGATTTTCCAAACATTTCTATAACTCCACAATGTCCGCCCAATTCCGACCTCAGGCAGCCGCCAACTCGTTCGGCCAACCCCCACCCCAAAATTTTGGAGGAAACTATCAACCTCAATACCATTTCAACAACAATAACAGCAGCAGTAATAGCTCTGAAGACATCTTAGAATCCTTCAACGAAAAATTCAAGTCCTATAGTTCCAAAGTTGAAGATCTTGTTGATGCATACTCTGGCCCAATCAAGCCTTACCTTCCTGCTATTAGTAGATTCTTGATGGTTGCTGCTTTCTACGAGGATGCAACCAGAATTATCACCCAATGGTCTGACCAGATCTTCTACTTGAACACATACAGATACATTCCTCACATCATCGTGGTTCTATTCTTGCTCTTGAACTTTATTGTCATGATCGCTTTTACAATGTTGATCGGAAGGAAAAGACCAGATGTTTCAACTTGTGTATTGATTGCCGTTGTTATCTCTCAATGTTTATTCTACGTTGTTGTTTTCTTTGTTAAGATACTTGGATTAGTAAAATATTTTTTGCTTTTCTCTTCGCTTGCGGATAAGTTGGAAGATCTTTTTGACTACACAGTACGCGGCATGGCAAGACAGTGAGAATAATGAAAAGGCAAATATAAAAAATAAGTTTTTACTGCTTATTGTGGAGGGTAATATATTCTTGTTGCTTCGATAAATCTTTTCAAGATAGATCAAGAGCTTTTTGTGTCTTTCTAGAAACGATCGCGAGCGGGTCTGGAGTGCACTATCATGGTGGGTGCGTTGTATTATCTTGCTTTGCAGATTTGTTCGAAAGCTGAAAATTTGTTCTCTGACCTTATCAAACCTGGGAAGAGGAGGGAAAAAATAATTATAGGAACAATAATGATTATGAGGACAGCAAGGTTTCCGGAAATTTCAAGCCAAACAAAACTTTTTGTATATATTTATGTTCTTATATTGTGAGTTCTAAGGTTTTGTAGCGATGTTTCTCTGTTTTGGATATCAATACATACAAGTTTGGTCAAATATCTATATAAATACTTGCTTTGATATTTATAGTGTCCTGTGTATTCAAGTGCACTAGGCCTGTCACATTAAAGGTGACTCTAGGGCGTCCCTTTCAAATAAGCTGATTGGGTTCTTGTATTGTTCGGAATCAAACACGTACGGCGGAACCGGATTGATTTATACATACTGTAATTGTCCATAATATTGGCTGTCAATGGCTTCTTCAGCCCATATCCGACTATAACAACCCTGGATGGATACCTGTTAGTGATCTCCTTGAAACGGCAAATAGAGTACAATAGATTCTTGAAAGAATCCTTGGCATATTCCTCTAGGTAGATCCAACCCAATAGCTTGGATTTCTCATCTTCACAACTGGCAGAATCCAGTAATTGTATAAAGGTTTTTTTGCTTTACAACACTAAATTCAAATAGCTCAACGATTCATAGACATTCCCTGCAACTTTTTTGGTCTTTCCTCCGCTTATGATGACAATACTTTCATTTTTATCATCTTTGCCAATAAATTGACACATTTTTGAATCTGTTTGATCCAGGATAAATGGTTGTCTCCCCTCTTTTTGGAAAGATTTCATGAACCAGTCGCTCGAGTCTCTGTCCGATCCATGTCCCTGTAGATTGCATGGCAAGGCAACATAATCATTGTGGTGGCTTCTCTGTAATACAAAGTCTTGAGATCAGCCATTCTTTTGTCTGTTGTTATTGAAAAAATTAGCTAGTGTGCAACCTTTCGATTTAACCTTTCATTGGCTCGTGAGCCATGTCTAGCAATTTTTCTAATAAATCATTTAGTTCGAAACTTCAATCTCCTCATTGATTTTTTTTTTTTCTGAATCTACAAAACATCTCCAATATTCATTTATACAATATTAGAATCTGTGCAGATAAAACTATTAGTGCTCATAGTTTCTTTTCATACGCTTTAAGCTCCCAACGCGTCTCTGAGACAACACACGAATCTAGTTCGATACCAATTGAAACATGATTGTTTGAAGCACAAAATTACAAACAAAATCGGAAAAAGAGTTCACTAATTCTGTATTGTATTTCATATTGATTGAGGAATTACAAGTTTGATGCTTTTATAAGCCTTCAGAATGTTTTTCTAAATAGAAAAAAAAATTCAACTCAGACAGTAAATATTATGGTTACATCACACATTCTCGTTCTAAGAATACAGATCTTTTACGTGTGTTAATTATCAAACTGAATGAATCTTCTAATTGGAATTAAAACAACAGTTTAGAGTGTACATTTACATCTCCGATATCTAACTCTTGATCTGATAAAATCGTAAAATTAAGCGCCGAAATAAAACCTTTTGTTTTCCTTCGCATTTTCGATATTCCATGTTTGTTTTATTTTGAGACTGAAAAGATAAAAACCTAGAAAACTAAAATATATCTCTTTTAAGGAAACTATTTGAATTTAGAAATTGGGAAAACAAATATTACAAACATATAGCTCTGTAGAATCCAGGGTGAGTCCGGATTCAATTTTTTTTCTGAGAATCCATGGATTCAAGAGTCCATTAACAATGTAAAAGTCACGTTATTTGCCTGGATTCGGAGATTCCAATATTCAAGGCATAATTTTCAATGCTCGTCCGGCAATACGTTAATCTGAAATTTGCAAGGTGGTACTCCGGATGCATTATCTATCATGCATACATACAAAGTATAATCCTTTATCACTTAGACAAGGTTACAGACGAAGAGATGAATAATTTGAAAAGTTTGGCTTCTTAGTTTGGGAAAGATTGATAGTTTGAAAACTTGTGTCTCTTTTAGTCTATAACTTGACGTATGGAGATCTCCATTGGATAATAGAAGCTATCTTGACGTAATTGTTGTGAATATCGTTCCTGATACTTATAAAAAAAGAAACTTATTGTCTTGCTTTAAAAGAAGTGACAAAGGCTCATACGGGAAATGAATTAGCACAGATCGTATATGAAATCATAAAATCAAGCTAATGCCTAAATAAACTCAATTATATTACATGTGGTTCTGCTTCTAACAATTCCACATGTCTGCTGCTTGCTGAAAAGTTACAAAATTGTTCTACAAACGAAATTTCCTTCTGCCCTGAGAACGGAATAAACTGCTTAGCTCATGTTCTCAATCGTATTCTTGAATGTTTATTTAGTAACATAAATATGGATCCCGCACATGGTATATTGGAAGAACTTCGAGAAGAAGTGTATGAAGATGAATATGTGCTTGAACAGGGTGGAGAAGCTGATGTTATCAGCTCATTGGAACTTACCATGTTCTTAAAGGATGCAATTAGTAAAATATCAGAATTTTTTAAATTAGTTCATAACAGTACTAAATGCAATAACTGTTGGTATTCAAAAAAAAGGCAAACAAGCTGTATTACCTCCCTTGCCTATAGAAATTAGATGGAACTCTGTTTTTATCATGATCTGCTATTTTATGAAAAATTTAGATATCATCAAAGCTGTCGAAGACGATTTAAATATAAAAATTCTCGATTCTGAGGAGATTTATGTCGTTTCTTTTTTCTCATCTATTTTGGAATTGTCTCATAAATTGACGCTACAGTTATCCCTGAGTTTCGCATTAATATAAACTGTAATTCAAGTTATGTATTTTATGGATGATATCTTAACAGAGTTAATTCATATAGCCATCAACCTTCGAGATGACATTCCTATAGATTGCAAGAAAAATTCTATAAATTTTAATATTCCACAAGACAAAATACAGAAGAAAATTCTCAAAGAAAAATTATTCACAACAAGTTTCTTGAATGCCTTTCAGAAAAGCAGAGCACTTCTCAGTAAATATTGGACGCGGTTAAATAATATAGACGTTTTATATATTAGTGTGTTATTAGACCCTCGTTTCAAGCATCAAAGTTTGAAAAAAAATGTCAAACAAGAGGAATTTAAAACAATAGTTGAAGAAAAGCGCGATATATTAAAAAGATCTATCTTAAACAATTAAAAAATGATTCTTATATTAGAGATGCATTGCTACGCTCCGATAATACGCCTATAAACTCTTCAGATATACTCTTCGTACAAGCAGAAGTACAAATCCAAAATGAACAACATCCAGATAATTTAGAACTGGTCTTGAACGAAGAATTGGGTAGATGGTTTTTTCTGTACCAAATTACGTATGTTGATGATGTTCTAAATTATTGGAAAATTGATCAGCATAATTACCCAATTCTTAGCAAGTACGTACTTTATATTTTTGACATACCATGTTCAAGTGTTGCTGTTGAACGACTTTTTTTAAATTAGTCGTAATGTCTATAGAATAAGAAGAAGTCTAAATGCAAAATCAGCAGAATCTTTGATTTTTTTAACTTTTAATTTGAAAGATTAATTTTTAAATAAATATAAAAAATTTCAAACATATTGAAAGTAAATGTAAATTTATTTAATAATTATATATATTTTTAATTATTATGTAAAAATTTTATAGGTTAGATATGGCTATATAGTTAAAATCGCTGAAGTTCTTCATCATAAAAAATTGGAACAATTTCAAATTGAATTAAAGGTGCGAAATTCCTTAGTATTAAAATTTCTACAAGAATATTCTAACAATGACAATAGCACAGTTTTAAAATATTAAGACTTTTGTATATTCTTTTGAATTAATTACTCAAAAATAGATATTCCAGCTAAATATTAGGATTTACGCGTTTATTTTTGAGATAACAATTCAGCCAATTAAACGCGTGAAAAATTGAGATAAGAAACAACTCAATGTAAGTCACATGAATCACGTGATAGTAGTTACAAAATCAGAAAGTTTTGACATCATACGTACTAGTGTGTATTCAGTCACTGTGTTCTCGAGAAGTTGAAACTTGAGAATATTAAACTATGTTTTAACGATTTTGGATTTTCGAGAAAAGGGATTCACAATACTGAGCCTAATCACTATCACTCATGATAATCTATAACTCGAGGGAAATAAGGTCTACTTACACTGAGTTTGTATACTTGAGCCGATAAATAGTATGTAAGAAAAACGGTTATTACTGATTTAGCCATACGCTTGTTGAGCAGAATGAAAGATCGAGAATTCAATAAAAGAATAGCATAGCAAAATAAGAACACTTGAGAAACGTTGGTACATTGAATTGTAGCAGATCTAGAGATATATGAAACGATAAGGGACAATTGTCACCAACATCAACATTAAGGGGCATGCGTTTTTTTTTTTTTTTTATGCAAGACTGGCTTTCAGGATTGCTTCATAAATCATGTTGGTAACTCGGAATTGCAACCACCTAAGGAATCATCACAGGATTACCAAACGTAAATTTCCACATTTATTGGTCTCTATAGTAGTTAAAATTACATTGGCCCGCATAAGTTACACTTAGGTTCCCTTAATAAAACTAGTCTAGTATAATACGTTAAACTCTATTTCAGCGCTCCTACTGAGAATAATAACGGATGTCTCACTAGCGATTGACAATTATCTGTAATGTGGATTTGAAATACAAATATTGTAACCAACAATTTTTGGGAGAAGTATGTTTTACATATTTGTTATGCTCATTATAGCTCTGCAAGACCCTAAAATTTGTGGGTTCGTGCTCTAGAGTTTCGGGCATGGATTCAAAAATTCAGTAAGATATCAATATTGGAAAAGAATACCTTTTGGTGTTTGCCAGAAAGTATCTCAGAAACATAGACCCCTGATGTTGGATTCTTTGAATCCAATTGGAACTTGTGACTATTTTACGACTGATGAAATAAAATTGTTTACAGATTCTTTCAATCTGCGCTTACTTAGTCTGGGCTCAAGCTGAGATATAATGCTCCATGGAATGTTTTGCTGGAATAGCGGAGATGCAACGAATCTGTAGGATTGACTGTGGTAATACCTGAAACTGACATAAACATTCTGGTACACTAACACTTGATTTAACAATGTACCGTATTTACAGAAATTTTTTTTTTTGAAATGAGCGTGCTACTCATCCATGGAATTTGAGTAGAAAAGAGGTCTGACTACGACTGATCCAACATATTTTAGCTGCATTGCGGTATTAGTCAAGGACTTCCTTGGGAACATTTATTGCATCAGCTTAAAGATCCACCTCATGCATGCATTTCGCTGACCTGAACCCTATGTGGTGTCTGTTTTGTGCACAACAGGTAGGTTGGTACCTTTTTTCATGTTGTTTAGAATTTTAACCTGCAGCATGGATTGCATGAAGGACTAGAGCGGACTAGTGATTTATTAGTTTTGGAAAATTCAACATGCATGAAAACCGAAAATCCAACTTTTAGTTACAAAATTATCAAGCTGATATATGAGGTTGTATTATTTCATAAAATCAATGCAAAATGGATATAAATTGAAAGATGTTTCTTGGTTTTAACCTTCAAATATTCTGGAGTTTAATAGGGAACACAGAATAACAAATCAACAAATCTCAAAGTAAAAACATTATTCTTTTAGATTTTAACTTGAAAATCCTACGACATGAAAGTACTTGCTTTTATTTATTTAATCCTTTTGGCCCTCGTGTCATATGTCTCTGCTGCTCCAGTTATTGTAACTAAAGTTGTTACAGCACCTACTGTTATCGTTACTGTTAATGCTCAAAACAAAGCCGCAGCCCCAGTAGTCACAGTTACAGCAGGAGCCGCAGCTCCAGCAGCCACAACAGCAGCTCCAGCAACAACTGCCGCTGCCGCAACAACCGCAGCTGCTGCTAGCTCTGACTCCCTGGGAAAGGCTAACTCTGACTTTTCCAAGTTAGGATCAAGTAGTGGTATTGCCTTTTCCCAATACAAGAACGCCGGTGGTTGTAAATCGGAATCTGAATTAGCTGCTTCTATCCAAGCTTTATCCAAATACAGTGTTATCAGATTATATGACATCGATTGCGATATTGTTAATCTTGCATTGAAGTACAAAAAGGGTGAACAAAAATTATTGGTTGGTATCTATAACTTGAACAAAATTGACGATGATGTTAACACTGTTATTCAAGCTGTTAAAAACAACAAGAACTGGTGGGAAGGAATTTACGCTGTCACTATCGGAAATGAAGATGTAAACTTTGGTAAAGCTGATGCCGCCACTGTTAACGCTGCTGTTGCCTCTGCCCAAAAAGCTTTAAGTCAATATGGTGTTAAGGTTTCCCACGTCGATGTTTATGCTACTATTGAAAAAGACTCTGCTTTATGTAATGGTGACTTTGTTGCTGCAAATGCTCATCCTTATTTTGACCAAAGTGTTGATCCAAGCAACTGTGGTAAATGGATGGAAGACACAGTCTCTAAATTGAAGCTGTTCTGTAACAAAGAAGTTGTCATCACCGAAACTGGCTGGCCAACCGCTGGTGATAGTGGAAGAGCTAGTAAAGACAATCAAAGCAAATGTCTTGCCTCTATCGCTTCCTCTTCTGTTGCTGACAAAGTTATCTTGTTTTCTGGTTGGAACGAAAAGTGGAAGACCAGTGATCTTGAAAGAAGTTGGGGTATTATGGGTGATGATCCAAATGCCAGTTAGTTAATACGGAACTAGTATTAACTTTTACAGGATGCAAACAGAAATGCAACTGATTATGTTAAACGAACAACTTTTTTTTAGAAAAAAATGAAACTGATATGTTAAAGATAGATTATTACTTTTATAGACAAATTTTTATAGATTATAGACTTTTAGAAAACAATAAATACAAAACTAACGAAAAACACTTTTCTGTAGCTTTTATAAAACGATATGAAATCAATTTGTTTACTCCTCATAGATCTCAATTTTTGATTGTAATATTTATTTTGAGGAAATCTTGGTAAGTTATTTTGTATGCTATGTCTCTCTTTTTCACATTTACGCGACCTTCGATTTGCAAGATATCCCATAGATTCATGCACATGAAAAACTTATTTTTATTAGTATTCGATATTCAATTATAAAATTTCTATCAGCTCGTTTCTGAGAATGATTTCCCTGCTTTTTAGTAGTTGATCTACGTTGTATAAGATATAGAATTAATATTTGATGAAACTTTGATATCTGATACTTGAATCAAAAATAAAAAACAAAAACGAAAAACCAGTATCCAAAATTAAAGTTATGAAAAACAAAAAAGGTTTGAGGAATAGACAATGAAAGCCCACAGAAGTAGTCTATTTAATTAATCATATAGATATCTATAATTTGATTGAGAGAGGTCAATACTTAATCATAATAATTGGTAAATGCTGTCAATTCATGAATTTATCAAGATCTCAAGAGAACCAAAATCAGTTTCAGTACATATTAAATTATCCAGCGAGAATACAGAATGCTTTATATGATTTTTTCATTTAGCTATTTTATCCTTTGACAAAGTACAATGTTCTATGCCTTAGTTCTACTGGTAAATTTAGAAGGTTTTAAAAGATCGAAAATTCATAGAATGTTGATACATATATAGTGAACCAACCCTCCAATGCAAAAAAAAAAAAAAAATATTAGAAGAATTAGGAGCAAGAATTCTTTTTTCTTTACAAAATGATAAGTGAAACCTGCAGATATTGACTGTTTCACTTATACTCATTATGATTATAATTATTTAATTAATCATTCAGCACACATCTTTAATTCTGACAATGTCAGATTATATCAAGAGATACGGTGTTTTCAAGCTAGTATTCTTAGGTGAATCCGCAGTTGGGAAATCCTCAATTATTCAAAGGTTCACAAGAAATATATTTGATGAGTACCAGAATGCAACCATTGGGGCAGCATTCATAAGCAGAGTATTTGTATTCATGGATGATGAGAATAAGACTATAAATAAGATAAAATATGAAATCTGGGATACAGCAGGCCAAGAAAGATACAAATCGTTAACACCAATGTACTATAGAAACGCGAACATAGCGGTCATAGTGTTTGATTTAACAGAAAAGCAAAGTTTTGAGAAAGCAAAAGATTGGGTGAAGGAGCTACAGCTATATTGTCAAAATGCAGACTCATCGCAGGAGCAACCAAATAAACTATTAATGATTTTGGTAGGCAACAAGCTAGATTTGGTGGAGAAAGATGAGTGCAAGAGGGCCGTGCTGAAAGAAGAGATTGATAAATTTGTGGGATCAAGCAATTTTGTATACATAGAAACAAGTGCTAAGACAGGTACTAACGTTAAAAATCTTTTCGAAAAAAGTATTGCAACAAAGTTGCCTAGCGAAATGTTTAAGGTTGAAGGTGCTAGCAAGCCTAATGCTAATGAAGGATTTACAGTTGATTTGAATGAAGGATTAACTCGCGGTATGGAAAGTAAAAAAAACTGTTGTTGATAGCTTTCTCACTGCATTTATTTATTTTTGTTGTTTTCAAAAGCGAAAAATATTCCTTACCGCGTGTATTCTATTGTTATTAGGCTTATACAGAATAAATAATTGTAATGACTCATGTGAACTTATTATTTTAAAAAATAAGCAAGTATTATGGTTTCTATAGCGATCTTTAAGCAACCGGTTTTGAGCATATTTGAACGTAACTTCTTCAGCCACAATATTGTTGGAAAGCTCCCAATTATTGTCAGCTGGGTTAACAATTTTTTCGTGGGAAGGTGGTTTCAGTGAAAAATGTATTTTGGCTCAATATCATGTGATAGTTTCCTCAGAATATTTACAAATAAATGTACACCTGATCTAGCTAATTGCCACTTTTATCCTTGAAAAGACACTCCCAAAGCAGAGAGAGAATCTAGAAAAAAAATGAAAACAAATTATTCATTCTTGATCTTGTCTCCATTTATCTCTGTTAAGCGGCTACCATATGATTTATTCTCCGAGGTTTTCATTTCTCCTGCGTCATTTATCTTTAACACTCTTTCTCTAGATTTAAATGTACCATTTGCTTTATGATATATTGCATTTTCAGTTATTTTCAAAGAGGAACTGCTGTTATTACTTTGGAAATATTCAAACTGCAAGTCAGTTGGCTCTATGGTGATATTAAGAAAAATTTTGTTGGATGGATTGATTAATTTTAAACTGCTTAACAAAGATGTCAATTCATTTTTGTATATTCTATTGAAAATAGGGTTGTTAGGACTCTCCGAATCTTGAACCGGTAGTAAAACCCTATTGATTTTTTGAATACTGGCTTCAAAAACTTGCTCTATTTCTCCAGCATTAGCCGATAACTCACCACTGTCCTTTATTAATGTCATGATTTTTTGTTCATTGGAAGAAAGCAACTCAAAAAGCTTTTTGCAAGAATGCATTTTTGTATTGAAAGATTCAGATTCAGATTTATAGTGCTGTCTTAAATCCCTAGAATTTTTACAATGTGCATTTATTTGTTGCAAGACCAAATTCAAATTTCTTGAATTTATTTGTCTCTTGTCAATTATGAAAGAATCAAATGCCATTCTTTTGAATGCATTTTTAATGTTATCCACAACATTTGTTTGTGACAAGGAATTTTTGAGATCGAGTGTTACAATCTCTTCCTCAATTAATCTATCAATCGCTTTATTTTCAACGCTTTCAATAGCATTATACGATGCTTCAGACTCCGATTTTTTAATGTCTACACTGTTTTTGGTAAATTCCAATTCCTGTTTTATGATACTTTTTCTTTCTTTCAATTTTTGTAATTTTACCTCAATATCAGCTATTTCTGTATTTAATAGATGCATTTCAATATTCAAAGTTTTCAACTTTTCAGTAAATTCAGTATTTCTTTCTATTTGTCGACTTTTTTCGAGGCATTTTGACTTTTCTTTCTCCCACTGTTTGAACTTGTTTTGAACTCTGTTCATCAATTTAAAATCATTCTTATAGTATATGCTCAAATTCTGTAAGGTTATATATAATTGTTGAATGCTATCATTCAACAGATTTCTTATGCTAGACGGATTTTTGCCAGAGTTTAAAATTTCGCGATGTGTATCGATACTTTCAAGCAATTGATTTATATCAAAATTCTCTTTATTTTGTAAAAATGCTAAAAATTCTCTCCTAGAAAGATCATTCTCTCTATATTGATTTAAGTAGTTGAAAACTTGTGAATCCTTGTCATTTAAATCTTCATTTTCTAAGGCGCTTCTTATACTTGAAACCATATGATTATAATCAGATGAAGAGGTATCTTTGTATGCTATCTTGGTATTAGTTAGCTCATCATAGTCAATTTCTGAATCGTCACTATTTTCATAAAAGTCACTTTGCCGTATCATCAGTGTGTTTTGATTTCTTCTTTTCAAATTTGGATTATGCATTTCACTTTGCTGATTCTCAGCGGAAGAATCGTTCTCATCGTCTGCTTTGTTGTTTTGGTTAACAGGGGAGTTGATATCAATTGTATCATATGGTAAATCGTCCTCAGTCTCTGAGGATAGCACAGACGATTCATCGGAATCACTTTTGATCGTTCCGAGATGTGTATTCGACATTAGAGGAATATAAATGGTATTAAATAATGTTTTGCAAATTAATCAATGTGTAAACCAACGTGAGAGACTCTTCCCTCCAATTAATTAAATAGTAAAGACAGTGTTATCAATTTGATTTGATTCAATCAAACCTACTATCTAATGTGTGCATATGAGCCCAAAATATTGAGTTTTGATAGGCAGCCAAGGTTATATCAATTGCAGACAGAGTTGCGCTGAATAAAAAAAAACACCAGAAGAAAAAACGAGTAGCTGAAAAAACCAATGCAAAACAACAAATTCGTAAACAGATCAAATTGAAGAAAATGAATGAATTTATTGAAATATAAATCAGTATTTGAAGTTCCAGTCTATACATGAATATACATGAACGAAGAATTGATTTGAGTATTTTATTAAGAGTTGAAAAATCAGAGAATTTTAGAATGGATTATAACTTGACAGAATATAAAGCTTTTTTGGCGTTATGTATGAAAATCTCAACTGCAAAGTTAGATGAGACTCGACTCATTATTAGCGGTACCCCTATTGAAGAAGAATATGTCTATTTCACTGAAAAAAATATTTTAAAGCTTTTACTTGTGATAACACCTAATACAGTAGATCCTAATGAGTTGAAATTTGTAAAGGGTATCATAGATGGCAATTTCAAGAAGCTGCAACAACAAAAAGTGGAGGATATCGTATGCAAAACTGATATTTATAAGATAGAAGATCGCGACCATTTGGAAAGCCATTGCTCATCGATACTAAAGTTTATTAACAGAGCATCAATAAAGTATAAATTCAATAGTGAGCATGATGCATTCTTCAATTTTGTTAAATCAAGAACTTTGAAAGTATCCGAATTTCATAGCGAAAATCTTTTTTTTAATCAACCCTTATTTGAATTGTTGCCAGCAGATGATTATCAAAGGTTCAAAGATTGGTCTAATGGTTTGCTTAAGCCTTTAACCTTTACAATTCGCTATTATAAGCAAAGAGGAGCCACACAGGTTCCGTCACTCCTATCGTTTGAGAATAATGCTGAGGAGAAAAACTATTTTGAATATATGGTTAAATTCATGGACCCAGATAATATTAATGAGTTTCTAATCAATTCAGTAATACCATACGTCAAGTTTAATGGGTTGTGGGATCTTTTGAATGACTGGTTTCTTGATTTAAATTTTAATGAAATGAAGACATACGTGCTAATTTTGAGGCTTCTCGAATTTTTTTTCAATAATTACTTGGTGACTCAAGATCAGAATAACACTGTTCTTTCTTTTTTGAATCAATTCATTAATAACTATTTGTTTAAGCTATACTCTATTCCTTTTTCATTCGAGGATTGCTTGTCCATAATAAGTGAAAGTATTCAGTATTGTATTATGAATCGTGAGTATTTTTCGAAGTTTGATCATCTTGAGATCCAACCAGATTTTACCAATGATTTTGATGAATCTGTCATCGATGATAATTACATAAGGACTCACTTTTGCCAAAACAATGTCTCACATTTGAAAAATGCTTCTCAATTGGTTGATTCAGTGAATAGTTTGATAAAAATTACAAACAACAATGAATCCATGTTGACAATCACACAGATTTTGTTAATTTCGATATCGTCATCGGAGACGCAAATGAATTTTGCAAAATTATTGATCCATAATTTCAAAGTAAATGATACAGGAAATAATAAGGCAACTAGTTTTAATAACTGGGAAACTTTCTTGACCAACTTTCACTGGCTACTAAATAACTCAACAGTGTTTCATAAGATTCAAAATGAATTATATATTGAGGAACTAAATGAGATTTTATTTGATGCTCTAATGGATTTGGACTTCATCACATTAACTAAAAAATATTTGATCATTAACTTCAATAAAAATAGAAAATTACAAGTGATCTTATTGAAGAATTGTTGGAAGCACTTTCTCAAGGCTACTAATTTTAATTTAGAAAAAGGTGAAATGCTTGCTATTGTTGAATTACTTAAAAACTTTGATTTGCAATTTGAAAAAGAGATTCATAATGCCAATAATTTTTTTGTCGAAAATAGAAAGATAAATATTTTTGAATCAAAAAATGATATAAAGTACTTAGATTTCGATTCTGCATTAGTTGAAGGCAAACGACTTAGAGATTTCGCTGGTGGAAAAGAATCGGTAATGGAACCAGAAGTATACAATAAAGATTTTAGCAGATGTGACAATTTGAATTTTGAGATATTGAAGTTCAGAAAATTGATTATCTCATTGAATCAATTGATAGTCAATTACAGGTTTTATTTATCATATAATACACCTGTGAAACCAATTGATATTTATGTCCT
The DNA here is from genome assembly GCA_002564245.1 of Saccharomycopsis fermentans. NCBI lineage: Eukaryota > Fungi > Ascomycota > Saccharomycetes > Ascoideales > Saccharomycopsidaceae > Saccharomycopsis > Saccharomycopsis fermentans. The sequence goes on from JNFW01000001.1 coordinate 331,401, forward strand.
CGATAGTCCGTTAGTTATTCTAGATAAAATTTTGGAATTGAATTCAAAAAGTTATCATGATATGAGTAAAATTTACAAGATACTCGTGGATTTTTGCATTGCTTTAGATAATATTGAATTGATATTTGACGTGAGTAAATTTGATGACTCAGAAGTTTACGAAAAATCGACTCGTTTTAATTTAAAAGACAAGCTTATAACAAGTTGCATCAATGCTGCTTTAATAGACTTAAACTTTGATTTTGCTTACGAAAATTCTATGAGATTGTTGAGAAACGAAACTGGAACCTCTGTTGAATCATTGGACCATATCTGGTTGACAATATTTCAAGTCTGCAAGTTTGTTAACCCAGTATGGATGTCTAGTATTGAAGATTTTACAACTGAAGAAGACGATGGAGTACAGGTTCCGTTAGACACAATGAAAAAGCAAATCGAGTTAATTTCTACGTTGTTGGAAGTTATTCCGAAGTCTTTTTCCTTAAATGCAACAGAGAACAAAATTATTCTTAAACAGGCAAATTACTTAACAAACAAGTATAACTGCAGGATAAATAAGGAAGTTATAGATGACTTCAACAATTACCAATACAAAAGAGACAATTCTCTTTTCAGCACTTTCAATGCTTCAACAAGTACCTTACTCAATCAATTTACCAAAAACGATGCTAGTAAGAGATTTCAGGATACAAAGGCAAATAGTCTTTCAGAATCGCCCATTTCCATGATGAATTCCCCACGTAATTCTCAACAAGATTCTATGATGCACACACCAATCAGCATGGGAAGAAGATCCTCTGGCGGTGGTGGTGTCAGCGGTGGGAGACTCTTCAAAGCTATTGCATCATCTGCTGCAGAGTTCGTAAAAACCGATGGTTCACAAGAAAATTTGCATCAAGAGGGCCAAACTCAGGAGGGAGGAAGTGAAATGGCAAAGAATTTACTTGTGAGTACGCTTGGATGGGCTATTGGTGCAACTTCTGGAGATGTAAACCATAAATGATAGCCTCAAAAACCATTTTTTTCAATTTTCCAAAATTTTCACTAGAGCAAAAGAAACTTGACAATGACGCGTTCGACAGATAAAATACGTTTTCATTTCCTCAAATGAAAAAGTAAAAATATGCTAAAACGTGACAGATAAATTGTCAGTCAAAACGTGTATAAAAGAAAATGAAAAAAAAAAAAACAAAAAAACTATTCATTCTATGTAGTCAAATGATCTACAATGACTCAGGCTGTATTTTCAATATTCTTCTTTTTTGTATTTTTTTATTGATAAAAATCAATATAGAGCAAAACTCTGATCAAAACTTGGAGATAATTGTTTCCAATATAACATCAGTTTGCAAAATGAGTTCAAAGAGTGCGCTCTCTCCTGCGATCGTAACGAATCATTTTGACACGCTCTTGACAAACTTTCTCAACATGGAAACTTTGAGTAAAATATGGAAATCAGCACTGAGAATTTTCAGTGGGAAGATTGAAATTTCAATCACTTTCCGATCTGTCTTCACTTTTGTTCTATTAACAGGCATTATAACATATATTGTTATCCGTTACAAGTATTTGACGTCATATAGAAAGTTGACAGAAGTGGAGACTAATGATTCGATCGGAAAACCTCCTATCTACTTACAATCTCAGGAAGAAGAATCTAAGACAGGATTTTCTTCATATTTAGAGGAGTTTTTATCTGCAATCAAGGTGTTTGGTTATTTAGACAAGCCTGTCTTTCATGAGTTAACAAGGTCCATGAGAACACAAAGGTTGGATGCGGGCGAAGTTTTTTCGTTAGATAGCTCCCTTGGATTTTCAATAGTTGTAGAAGGCTCAGTAAACGTTTACACCAAAGTTTCTGGTGATGCATCAGTGAATCTCGATAAGCTTTCCAATAGTGAGAACACTTATGTCTTAGATGGTGAAAAATATCAATTGATTAACTTTGTGAAAACCGGAAATCCATTATCATCATTAGCCAGTATTCTAAGTTTGTTCACAGAGGACGAAGACAAGAATACTCAATCCAATTTTTTGTTTTCAAACTTTGATCAAGACAGTCCAATCTCAAGAATCCCTAATAATCTTCTGACAAGCATTTTAGAGTTTGACAATCGTTCTGGAATTGACGAATTTACTTCAAGAAGCCCTTCTAATGAAAGCAATTTAAATGGTAGTCGAGTGGAGGCTGATTCCCTACCAGAGTTGATTGCAAAAGCAAAAACAGATTGTACTATTGCGATAATCCCAGAACAAGCGTTCAAGCGTCTTATAAATAAATGGCCACGAGCTGCTTCTCATATCGTTCAGGTTGTGTTAACTAGATTATATAGAATTACATTTCAAGCAGCCCATAAGTATTTTGGTTTGACTGATGAAATTTTCAAAACCGAAATCAAGTTAAATCAAGAAACCAATTGCCATTTACCACAATATTTACTGGATAGCTTAATTTTGAAATTAAAAAAACTAAATAAGCCCAAATTAGAGAATCAAGAATCCTTTCTTCAGCCAGGATTGAACTCTACAAAAAGTTCTTTGAGCATAACTACGTTTAATTCGAGCAACCAAAGTTCTAAAAAAGCTGACAATAAAGATAAGTATTCCAGACATGTTGTCTTGAGTGCAGATAGTATTCATCACCCGGGTGATTTATTGTCAACTGTTCCTATTTCTAGATCTGCTCTCAGTAGTTCTAATTCTACCGCAATATCCATAAATACCAGTGGAAAGAATCAAGAGAAGATGAATAAATTCAGTGCTAAAGAAGAAACTTTAGACGGCTCATTGAGAATTGCTGTAGCTGAAAATTTGTTTCAGTTTTTGGGAATAAATGAAAGAAGCATCAATAGTCCATATTTAAGATCAAGAAGTACTAGTTCTGTCAAATGCAATCGCATGGATGATAGTATTATAAATAATTTTCAGAGCAAATCGACGATACAAAATAATTTGAGTCTTTCGTTCAATAACTTGAACAAAAATCATTTGAGCAGTGACAGTAGCTTGTCTAGTAATTCAACAAACAATTTATATGCTGACGAGCATCTACCTAGATTTGATTTTTATGAAGCCCAAAGGGAATTTGCAGATGGGCTCCAGTTCATCGATTATCAAGCTGGAGAACTAGTAATTGAACAAAACACCGAGAATTTGGGTCTCTTCTACGTTATATCTGGTGCTCTAGATATCAGTTACACGGAAACATCAATTTATAATAATAATAAGGCTAACAAAGATAGCAAAGCAGAAAATCCAAATCAACAAGCCGCGAAAGAAATCTATTTGTATACAGCTAATAATGGTTGCATAGCTGGCTACTTAGCGTCTTTAGTAGGCCATAAATCTTTGGTAAATGTAAGAGCGGCAAGTCACTCATATGTAGCATTTTTGCCGCAGCAAACTATCACTAGACTATGCGAAAAGTACTTTACAATTCATTTGTCAATTGCTAAAAAAATGGTGAAAACTTTAAGTAAAGATGTTTTAGATATGGATTTCGCTGTTGAATGGGTTCAAGCCAGACCTGGACAAGCAATATACAAACAGGATATGGAGGCCACTGGTATTTACTTAATATTAAGTGGAAGATTTAGGGAATTAATAAAAAAGAATGATGCTAGCGACTATGAAGTTTTAGGAGAGTATGGGCAAGGCTCTAGTTTGGGTGAGGTTGAAGTTTTGACAGCCAATAAAAGAAAATCAACGTTGGTAGCAGTGAGAGAATCAGAAGCTGCAAGAATTCCGAGATATTTGTTTGAGTTTTTGGCTTTTAAAAATCCAGCGATTATGATTAATATATCAAGATTGGTTGCTTCAAAAGTAAGTGACACAAATGACATGAATATGATACCTTTAAATATAAATCCAATTGCTAAGGATTTCAAAAATTACAAAACAATTACAATTTTACCATCAAGCTACGGATTGCCTGTTTCAGAGTTCGCTGACAAGTTAATTTCGCAATTTAAGAAAATGGGCACTTCTGTAATGGCACTTGATCAGGCATCAATTTTGAATCATCTTGGAAAGCAGGTTTTTGACAAGCTCTCAAACCTTAGGCAGTCAGGTTACTTTTCGGATTTAGAAGAAAAATATGACTTGGTAGTTTACGTAACCGATACACCACCTAGTTCCAATTGGACCCACACTTGCATTTCTCAAGGTGACTGTGTGTTGATTTTAGCTGACGCGGAATCAGATCCTGCAGTTGGCGAATACGAGTCTTTGTTATTGAAAAACAAATCTACTGCAAGAGCAGAATTGGTACTTTTACATCCAGAAAAATATGTCAAGCCTGGATCTACACACAAATGGTTTGCAAAAAGAACATGGCTTAGTAATCATCATCACGTTCAATTAAATATAAGTAGAGTAACTGTGGATGTTGGTTCAAATAAGAAATTCGGCTCCTTGTTCTTAACCACCTTGAAAACAACAGTTGATAATTTTACCCAAGATATTGTGGATAAATACGTTAGTTTGAGAAAACATAGAACTAGTAATCAAATATATAGTAAAAAGAATGATTTTGCTAGATTGGCAAGAATATTATCAGGAAAAGCTGTTGGTCTTGTTCTAGGCGGTGGTGGAGCAAGAGGTTTAGCACATATTGGTGTTATCCAAACATTAGAAGATATGGGTATTCCTGTTGACTTGGTAGGAGGCACCTCTATTGGAGCTTTTGTGGGTGGTTTATATGCAAAAGATTATGATGTTGTATCTATTTATGGTAGAGCGAAGAAATTTGCTGGAAGAGCTGCAAGTTTATGGAGAACTATATTTGACCTAACATACCCACTTGTTGCATATACAACCGGTCATGAGTTCAATAGAGGTGTGTGGAAGTCATTTGGTGATATAAGAATCGAAGACTTTTGGGTTGGTTTTTTTTGCAATTCTACAAATATTACTAATTCAGTTATGGAGTATCACGTTTCTGGATACGCATGGCGATACATTAGAGCTTCAATGTCGCTTTGTGGATTAGTACCACCAATTATAGACAACAAGGGGAATATGCTTCTTGACGGTGGTTATGTAGATAATCTACCTGTTACGGAAATGTTGAGACAAGGTGCAAGCCTTGTGTTAGCTGTTGATGTTGGTTCTGTAGATGACAGAACTCCAATGAATTATGGAGATACCTTAAGTGGTGTCTTAGCACTAATAAACAGATACAATCCGTTTAGTAAAAATCCAATTGTTCCAAGTATGACTGATATGCAGTTAAGGTTGGCTTATGTTGGCTCAGTCAGTGCTTTGGAAAGAGCTAAGGTAACTCCAGGGGTGGTATATTTACGTCCCCCAATTGAAAAATTTGGCACATTAGCCTTTGGCTGCTTCGATGAAGTCTACGAGGTAGGTAAGAAGTATGCTGAGGAAGTGTTGCCTATACTCATTGAGAATGATAAAATCCCAAAGAGTTTGATTGGGGAGCCAAAGAGCGACGTGAAAACGAAGATTCCGCGACAAAGAAGATACTCAGTTTAATTCTTGTATAAATTATTCATATAGAGCTGTAAATGAGGTTTTTTTTTCTAATATACATATATTGCGCCATTTGATATTACTGGCAAGGTTTAGTGTAATATAAACTGGTAGTTCCAACAGATGGTTATACGTTAATCAAGCGATGACAAAGAGACAACCCAAAAAAACAAAAAAGGCAACAGCAACAAGCCTTTCAACAGAGCAGCATCGTTCAGTTAATCCGCAAATCATAACAGCAGTGTCGATTATATCTATTATTAGGTTTTCTTTTGATAATTTTTTTTTATTGAAAGAAAGATGAAGCCCTCAACGACTTACGCTAAATTTTGGAGCATAAGGAATCGATCCAACTTTCTGCTCCTCAAACCAATTAATTGTCTTCGTCTTCGTCATCAGCCTCGAGCTCTGGGCTGGTGATCAATATCACATTGTCACCTCTAACATATATCATTTCTGAAGTTTTTGTTTGTGACTATAAAGGCTCAGAGTTAGTAAAAAATAAAAAAGACGAACACAGTAGTGAATGCCGCGAGATTCACAGAAATGGTCAATCTGACACCAACTGAGGTTGTTGACCATGGAAAAAATGATTACATACCGTGATTTCTTTTGTTTCCTCATTAGTATCGTAAATAGTTTCGACAGCATCGCCCAACACCAAGTTACAATGGCTGTCATATGCGTGTAACTTCCCAGTTATTTCTCTACAATTACGGAGCTTCAATGTCACTGGCTCATCTAAAAGTGCCTGGAGCATATCGAGCGGCTCTGCGTTGCTAACAATATCAAGCATCTTAGACATCTTTTCTTCGTTTGTTCTGCTCAGCAAGATTCTTTTTCAAACTGGTATTCTCTTTAATTCTCTGTATGATCTGACCCAAGTCCCCTTTATCCTCATGGACCATCTTTTAACTTAAGTGTTCTCTTTGTGTTTCTGGTTTCGCTTTTCTGCTGGATATTTTGCAATTCGATTGATTCATTCAGGGTAATTTTATTATGAGCACTGCCCCACATTTTATTTTAATTTTATTTTTTTTTTCAATGAAAAATTTTTATTTTTTTCTATTTTTCGAGGTTTTGAAAAATTTTTGATAATATACTACTGTAGCGTATGATATATATCTAACATCGCGACCACTGAATGATGACAGTTTGCTGATTTATTGGTCAGGACTAAGTGAAATTCACCGTGAATACAAGATTAACAACAATAGAAATGGCCTCACTTGGTAGAATAACAACAAACCGTGGGTTTCACAGCTTGAGCTCAGTGAACGGGAGAATTAGACCACAGATCAAACTAAGAGCCCCAATCGAACCAACGGTGAAAAATATTGAAGTGGACAACGACCATCCATTATGGCAGTTTTTTGCAGATAAGAAATTCTTGAGAAGTACAGAGGATTTGAAAGAAACAGAGTTGCGTGCCTGGACAATACCAGAATTAAGACGTAAAAGTTTCAATGACTTACACAGTTTATGGTACAATTGTTTGAAAGAGAGAAATGTCATTGCCCGTGAATCATATTTGTCAGCATCTATGAAAAACTACGACTCCAAGGAAAACTCGGAACCAAACGATGATATGTACGAGAAACTATCAAACAAGATAAGAGACACTATGTGGAGAATAAGACATGTATTGAGTGAAAGACAGTATGCTCACGAGAATGCACAAGTATTTTTCCCAGAAGTCAAACAGCAACTCTTGGACAGTTTTAAGCAAAGATATATAGAGGGAGATAAAGAAGAGTTGAATGATTTGGAGGAGCAGTTGAAGAGATTAAACTGGGCAGTTTTCGGAACCGATATCAATTCTGAAGATGTCGAAATCAACGAAAATTTCAGTGATTGTGTGGTATTTAATGGTAATCTCAGATTGGAAAAGTTCGGAACTGATGCAGAAAAAGAAAAATATTACCCATTCACAAATTCATATGATGCCTTCCCATTATTTGCACCAAATAAGGACGGTTTAGATAAAATATCATCTTTGCTAGAGGTTGTAGAGATTAATAGAAGCAAACCAGGCTATTCTGAAATTTTGAAGATGGTTCCTGCCAAGCAAGCCGAGAGAGCTATAGAAGATTTTGAGGGTGATGAAACTAATTAGAGAAGGAAATAAACACAGCAAAATGTATTATTTGAATACACCATATGTACGGTTCAATTAAACTGAATATCTCATTTTAATTATGTCAAGAATCATTTTCTCATTTATTGCATTTGGATATTTATTGATACATTACTACATGTAAATAATAACAATAATAAAAATACAAATCTATTTAGATTGCTTTTCGCTTTTTGTATTACTCAGATTTATTTCCAAGTAAGATGTCCAACTTTCTTTTACCTCTCAAAGGTCTCCCTGAAGGACCATAAATTACTGTATCTTGATCAAATTTGTTCTCGAATTTTACTTCTGTTTTAACTGAAATAGACTGCGTGATACTACTTTGTTCTTCGGATTTGGCTTTTATGGTCTTCACTACCTTCTTTTTTTTGGTTGTTGTTCCTCCGCTCAGACTAATGTTAACACCATTATTTAAGTCGCTCAAATCAGCTGCGAAGAGAACAGAATGAGCCCAACCAGCATATTCACCCCAAATGTCTCTAAAGAAATCACCGATTTCAATATATGTTTTATTATTTAAGCTATTTGTGCTATTACTGCCCGATTTTTTAAATTTTTTATAATCACGTTGCACTATATTTAATACATGTGTATCTATTGGAACAACATCATTTTTATCTAGACTCATTAAGCAAACGCAATCTGCGACTTTTGGTCCGACACCTGTGAACTTTAATAATTCAAGATGAGCCTCTCTATAAGGCTTTTTTCTGAGTTCATAAAGTTCTTGAAGTGCATTCAGTGAAGATGATGATAAAGACATCATGATTTTGGCAGTATTATTTATATATTTTGCACGATATCCGAAACCTAGTTCTCTCAATCGCTGTTCAACACCGTTACCTGAAAGAGCCTGAGGTGTAGGAAAATCATAATACTTCATTCCATTGTAAGAGTTGATATATTGACCAAAATGTAGACAAAGATTCTCACACATTTGAGAAATTCGTTTCACATTATTATTACTTGAACAAATGAAGGAAATCAAATTTTCCCAGGGTTCTTGTCTCAAGATTCTGATCCCTTTGAAGTTTCCACTTTGTTTCGCAAAAATCGGATCACACAGAGACCAGTGCTTATATAATCCTGATAAGTTGATTTTCAAATTAAAGTAATCTGTAATAATATTCAAGGTATCGTCAGAATTCGAAAGAATTTCACCATCTTTCATAGCCTTTGTCCTATTAGTTCGGAAAATCTGTCTGCTATTTTCAGGAAATAATGAACTGTAATAAATGAAGTTATCATCTTGCTTTAAAAAAATTACGCGACCTTTGAAGCCACAAGACCACACATTTTCAACCTGCTTCCATCTAAATGTTTGTCCGCATCTTAGGACTTTATTTAATGAGATTTCCTATATTATTAATATCAAAATTAGTAAAATTATCACCTTTGCATATATATATATATATACACGTTGATCAACAGATGCTATAAAGTGTATATGCAATGAAAAATTTGATCAAACTCACATCCCGAGATATTTTAATAGATTTCCATAATAGATCAACAGTCATATTATCATTTAGAACTGACTACCTGTTTCAACTTATCAAATAGTACCTTTTCTTTAAAGAAAGCATATATCAAATAATCTAATAAAGAGTCAGATCAACCAGTAGTACACTTATTTTTCAAAAAAAAATTTTTTACGCGTTTGAAATGATATCTTGATTTTACGCGTCAGATCTATAAAGATACTTCATAAATCTTTTGTCATCATTAAAGGCATAATGACTTAATTGATCAACTAACACTATATAATATTAACTACAGCAAATAAACATCAACATATAGTAAACAAGTCTTTATTACTTATTGTGAAACAAACTAGAATAGGAATTTGAATTATGAATAGATGAATATTGATTACAATAAATTACAAAAAGCTTAAAAAAACAAACAAAATGAGAGGACAAACCTATATCTAACTGGAAGCATCTCTACCAAACATAAATGTTCTGGTCCAATCTAAGCAGACCAAGACTCTATTTCTAACACTGAAGAACATAGAAAGATAAGCAGTTCTCCAGAAGATGTAGGTGAACAAACCACCAGATTTGACTGCATTCCAATCTTTCCAAGTTAAGTCAGCAATTGCCTTTTCACTACCAATGTAAGCTAAAGCACCCATGTGAATATATTTGAAAGGTTCGAAGCTTTTCTCCAATCTGTTATATTTATTAATCAATTTTGCAGATTGTTCTTCAGTGATTGCTTCGCTATTGATTTGGAATTTGAGATCATCCAATTTAGCAAGATGGTTGAAGAAAGCGGCTAAATAGACACCTTCCTGGTGTGCAACTTGGGCAGTAGGAGCATATTTTGTAAATGTACAATCACCAAGAGCGTAAATAGAGTCAGTACCTTTGACTTGCAAAAATTCATCGACAATTAAACCACGTCTGGCGGATTTTTGTTCTGGGATCTTTTGGAATAAGCCGGAAATCAAAGGTCTTGTAGCATTACCAGTAGCCCAAACAAGTACACCGTAAGGAATTTCCACTAATTCAGGGGTTGGATTACCAGCAGTTTTAACAGATGCATAAACTTTTTCAGAATCGACTCTTTTGACCATAGTGTTAGTTTGCAAATCGATTTTGGAGTCTTCCATAATTTTAGAGGCATAAGTGACCAATTTTTTATCAAACATGGTCAAGATGTTAGGCAAAGCTTCTAGCAACGTGATTTTGATTTGAGGTGCAATATCAGGCATCCATTTTTTCAAATCTTGGTCGACATAATCTTGTAATTCACCAGCAAATTCAACACCAGTTGGACCACCACCAACAACAACGGTGGTTAACAATCTTTTTCTTTCAGGATCATCGATAGGTAACAAATTGGCTTGTTCTATACAGTTACCAAATTTCTTACGGATCTTGTCAGAGTCATGACCTTCTTTAAGGAACAAACCATTTTCTTCGACACCAGGAGTACCAAAAGTACCAACCTTAGCGCCAACACCGACGATCAAGTAATCGTAGTCGATGGAGCCAGATTGTTCTTCACTTGTGGAATCACCTTGATGTTGGTTGTGCTTGAAGGCGATTTTTTTGTTTTGAGGGTCAATATCGGTAGCTTCTGCTTCAATGTAAATGACTTCACCGGAAGATTTTCTGGTGATAGTTCTCAAAGGTTCAACGATGGATTTCAAATCAACTGTACCGGTTGGAACAGAGGGTAAAAGCGGGGTGAAGAGAAAGTAGTTTCTAGGAGAGATGATGGTGACGTTATAAAGAGAGGTATCCAAATGCTTCAAAATGGAGATGGAACCCCAACCAGAGCCAAGAATGACCAAGTTTTTCTTTTTGTTACCAAGAGAGTTGAACTCGCTGTGCTTGATTTGATGGTTGTTAGGCATGGATTCATCGTAGATAGAGTAGGACAAGTAGGCAACAGCAGCAAGAGAGGAGATCCAGGTAAATTTCCAAAGACCAGACAAAGAGCGGGCAAAAAGGCTTTTTTGGGGTTGGGGAGCTGAGTCTGTGGAGTAGAAGAGTCTTTTGCGGGCAATTGCTGGAAACACAGGACGGAAGGACGACTTAGGATAAGCAGCAATGGATTTTGAGCCGAGAGCAAGCGCGGCTTTTGGGACGATGCCCGCGCTTGACTTGGCAGCCAGTTGGGCAGCAAAAAACATTATCCAGGGATGGGTGGGGGTTACTTCCTGAAAAGAAAAGAATATGGGAAAATATTGGGCAACAGAAAAGAGATATATCTGGAAATGGGACACTATAAAGTGTATCAGAAAAACAGCATCGATGAGAAAAATCCGAATATATTTATATGATAGCGAATGAATATGGAAAGATCAATTGAAACGCTAAATCGAAGTATTAAGAATGATGACTATTTTGCTAAAAAGCTGTTGTAGGTTTGAACAAAGTAGCATGCAGAGGGAAAAAAGAAACAAAAAAAAAAAAAAAAGAAACTTTAAAATAGCATGAGGGGATGAGCAGTGTGACATTTTAGAAAAACAATAGTACAGAACGTTAAACAACGTTAGAAACAGTGTATGGTAAAGTGAAAAAAAAAATCGATCGAAGGGCGCTAATTAGAGAAGAAAAAATAATTAATATATTTTTTAGTGAAATCATCTTTGCGCACGTTTTTTTTCCATCTTTTTTTCTTTGCTATACAGTATTTCCCTCAAAATTACTCATAACCGTTCCTGCCCCCACGCAGAATTGGCGAAACGGAACCAAATTAGATGATTTTCCAGCCTGGTCAATGAACCTGAGACACGGAAATGGAGGGTGGTAATTTGCGTATTGGCTACAGATTATAAATAAAAGATAAAGTGGTAATTATTAATTAGAGACAGAGTGTTGATTAATAGCTGAGATGTGTGTGTTAATTACGGGAGATAATGTGGATTATTTGGAATTTGTTGATTGACAGACTTAATCAATGACATACAATTTGTCAACTGAATTGAAATACAATTGCTGATTGATCGAACGAAACACAGATATTAATTACTTGAATTACAATTTGCCAATAAACCAAGCAACAGTATTAATTATTTGAAATACCAAGTGTTTATTTTTTGGAACAAAGGTGCTAATTACTGGGTGCTAGCACACGCTGCTGCGCTCTTGCGAGCAAGCCACAAAGATGGTGGTGGTCATAGTAAACGTCAGCCCGTCATACCATAATTAGACGCTAGTTCATCCGCACACTGCACTACAAACCGCACCCAAGGAAAAACCTTATATGCGCAACTCTGGTGCGAAAATCAATAACAATAAAAAAAAAGAGAACCCCTCCAGATCCATTTTTGATCTCGGAAAATTGTCATTTTTGGTGTGGTTTTCGATGCAAGTTCCTTAGCCTGCATGCAAAATAAACCAGGACGCCCCTCCTCGGACTTTTATTTCTCCGCGACACCATCCCTTGTCCAGAGTGATGCTTCTGGCGCAACAGTCTGAAGGGCAGAAGACAGATTAACATCAGCAGTACATGTGGATAATATCCACCCCAATTGGTGTGCAACCACATGGCAGCTTCACTCTTTTCTTTTTTTTTTTTTTTTACCTCAAGCGAACTACATGCAGACCCTATGGCTTACAAAACCGTTGGTTTGATCTTAAACGTACTTTCTTTTTGTCTAACCACATCTATGTCACGCTGTTAAAAGGCTGTTTTTGCACTTTAAAAGGTGTTTTTGCATGTTGAAGGGTGAGACATCCAAAGGAAGCTTCCAGCCTGAGAATTTCAAGTCACGCTGCATCAATAATTTTTCCGGAGTTGCAACCGCCTAAGGAAAAACTCGTCAAGTACGGCCCGCTCAGTGAGCAAAAAAAAAATACCCACAAAACCGACTCGAAATATATATGACGGCGCGGCATTCCGGTGATCACCCATCTCAGCTGTCCTTCACAATGCAGCCATAGTCCTCTAAGTATCGTAAGTAATTGCCAAACGCTTTGCACTCCTTATCTTCTGGTTCACACTGGTCTATATGATGCAACGCATCAGTGTCACCGAGGATTATCAACCCTTTCTCGCACCGAGTCACCACACTGTCCAACAACTCATTCATGTCATGCATTGCCCCCAATCCATCTCGTAATTCTGCCACAGCGTTTCTCATCATGGCCTTATTTCCACTACCTACCACTGTACTTACAATAATGTATTTCTTTTCCATATTAGCAAATGACTTAAAAGTTCCTATCTGAAGCTTTTGCTTCAAAATGTACTCATTGCAGTACATCTCATTTTCGTTCAAATCGTGGTTCTCAAACAAAAACTCGTTCTTTGTGGAATTCAATTTATTAAAATTGACCTGCCTTTTCCCATTATTTTTATTATTGTTGTTTCCCAATTCTTTATTCAAAATCTGCGCAAGAGCAACTCTTTGGCCAGCAAAAAGTGTAACAACTCCGATATCTTCCAAATCAATGCCTGATCCATTACCATGCGTACCTAGATCTGGATTAGTTAATTGTTTGATAATCTCAGCAATTTTGTAGCATTCTTCCAAATTATAATATGTCTTTTTGTTGACGAAAAAATTTTCAATATTGTTCATTTTCTTATGATATTTTATCTCTTCAGTGTTATACCTGACATCATTTTTCATTTCAAAAAAAACAACTTCCAAATTTCTATTAGGAAATATCCCTTCACCCACTTGATAGTTCGGATTATTGTCATTAGTAAACCCTTCAACTAGTGTATCGGTGCAACTAGTTATAACTGAAGATCTAAATGAAGAAGGCGATCTGATATTTCTCAACGATGGCGAACTAATAGGTGAAAAGGACTCATTGCCAGCCATTTTTGGTGTTCTCATGGAAGGCGATCTTTTCAATCCCCCATTTCCATTTTTATTATTAGCCATTTTTTGAAGTCTTTGCAGATTCAGAAATGAGTTGGAACGACTCATTTGACTTTTTTCAATCATTTTTTTTTTCTGCATGTTGGAATTCTCAAATTTCCTGGTAGTAACACCTTGAACAAGTTCATTATTATAATAAACTTTATTTGGATATTCATCTAAATTACCACCACTATTATTGTTACCAATAATTGCACCTCCTTCTAAAATCATAGGTGAATTTCCTCTGCTGGCAGTTTTTGCAGTGCAGGGATTATATTTCGTGATTCTATATTGTTCGGTGAAAACTATAGGATTCACCAACTTGTTGAATAAAATACGTTGGAGAAGCGATTGTTTTAAAAATGAGATATTTAAATCGTTTTGTCCAGCAGCATAAACAAAAGGTGATCCTTGTTTTTCGTCTCCCAATAAAATCAATCTTTCACAATTTCTGCTCAACGGAAGCAATGAAATTAAATTCATTTCAGAATGGCAGTTTTCAATAATAATAGTTTTAAATCTCACACCATTTAACCTATCATCGACAGAAGTGTAACTAGTGCTAAATATAACATCTTGCTGCTGAAAGTAATCTTTATAAAATTTAGCTAATCTTGCTTTATTCACTAAGCTTAGCTGATTCATTTTCTTCTTTATATTAAGACTGATAAGTTCCTCCGGTGCATTAAATAATAGAAAATTATGAAAGCATAAATCAGCGATTTTATGATTGATATTGTATTGATCTTCTTTTAATGGAGCCACAATTCTTGAGATTAAATAATCCTTTTCCTTTTTTTGACTAAGCCTATGAAACTTTTCACAAAAATTATCAACAACTAAATTATTGCTTGAGCAAACCAAAATTGGTGTCATCTTTTTACTTATTAACTTCTCAATCATCTCAAAAGCAACAGTTGTTTTACCTGTACCAAATCCGCCTTTCACAACAGTAACCTTATTAGTATCTATATTTTCTAATGCTCTGTTCTGTTGAAGATTCAAATTGATTCCCGGAATGAAGTCTAATCCTGTATTAGAATTATTTTTTCTTTGATTGAAATTGAATTCGAAATTTTCAAACTTTTTCCCTAGCATCAAATTCATTAAAAAATTGTCTAACCTATTCTCTTTCAAAACAATTTTGAACATTGTCGTAATTACTGTACTTAATAAATAATCAAACGGAAGAATCTTGAATTGAGAATAATTAGTGATTTCAAAACTATCAAGAAACTTTTTTGTATTTTTTTTTTCATTTGAACTTAAATGTTTGGAACATTCACTGGTAAAATATCTTTCACAAAACTCTTCTAACTGATCTTCAGTATTATCAGTATTTTTGATTTCGCTGAAGGGTAACATTTTTAATTTAATTTCAGGATTAAAAGCATTTCCAGGAACCTGTTTCACAACAGCGAATCCCAATATGGGTTCTCCAATCTCTCTATTTTTATCGTCTTTTCCCAGAAAATTGCAGTATTCTAACCCTAATATCTGACCGATTTTCAATTTGGGTAGGTTATAATTTGTATTTAATCGAATTACAACATCTATTTCCGAATTTGTGAAAATTGAGTTCTTTATGGACTTAGAATATTCGTTTTCTTCTAATTGAATATCAGCAATATCTCTAGCTATTTCTTCACTTATACTATTCGCGAAAAATCCAATTTTCTTGTAAGGAACAAAGATCATATTATTTGCAAGCTGTGTAGATGGTGAGGAAGTCAAGGCAAGCATATCATACTGTTCTTTGTAGAGTAGTTTTCCACTAAAAATCAAAAACTCTTTGAAGTCTGAAAAAATAAAATTTCTTGAACTTTCATACATTCTTTTCAAAAATTTAGTTTTATCAGTGAATAATTGTTTTTCAACATCTAGTAGAGGTGATTTCAAAAGCTGTTGATCAATTCCAGCATCCCCTTTATGGCCCAATACTTCGTCTTCTGAAGATTCAGTCTCCTCGAAAATAGTTAAGTCGTCAATCAACAAGCCATGATTATTCTCAATTTCGTAGTCTGTCATTATATTGTAAGCATCATTCTTTTTCAAATATTTGACTTTTAGCATATGCAATCGTTGTTTTTCAATCATCAAAATATCACTGAAGTTACATTCTTTCGATCTCTTATTGCTGTTGAATTGTAGCTTTGTTTTTACCAAGAAAGTGTCAATCGAGTGATCCTTATCTATAACTCTTTTATAATACTCATCTTCTAATTCTAGGCCTTCAAATATAGAGGATTTGCAGTCTTCAAAACATGTTTCCTTGCAATTTGGATCGCATACAAAGATGATTTTTTTTTCTACGTTTGGCATCCTAGATATTTTGTCAGATTCCTCAGGATTCCGTAAGTCTAGTAATTCTTTATCCGATCTGTTGATAAATATATAAACTAAATCATGAATCCTATTGTCCTTACATATTGTGCATTTAATTGGCGTTCTCTTAAATCTTCCCCCGTTATATGGCTCGAAACAATTCAGATCTTTCTGCGTGTCAGCATGTTTTTGTAAGTCTTCTTTATTGAACTCAAAATTCAATAACGAAAATTTTTGATGCTTGGAAAATCTCATATGCTCATAGAAATGACTTTTGGTTCCCGAATTACAAAAATGACTCTTGCAGACATCACATCTTACTAAATAGTTTAAATTGTTTTCGTGGCAATAATTGCAGGTTACATTTCTTTCTTCTTCACAAAGTTCATCTCTGTTCACCGGGAAAGGAGTTCCTGTGGTTTCAAAAGATGCTACTTCATCATTATTTGAACCATTACGATTACCAAAAACCGTTTGAGGGTACACTAAAGGGGTAACATTTCTCAGTAATCTTTTGGAAAAACTTTTCGGCTTAAAATTTATACTTGGTGGATTCTCCATATTTATGTAGTTATATCCTGATCATAAATACCAAACACAATTTATATCTATCGAAGCAATTTTTATTTTGATACATTAAGATAAGCTAAGTCGATTAATGCTATAAGATTAGTTTTCATGTAAGCTTGAATTTTTGGGGATTGATTTTATTGGTTTGATTACTGATGAAAAAAAAAAATATTATTCATTAATTTTTTTTTATGTATGCAACAAGAAATTACCAATTTCAGCTAGTTATCAGATGGAACTGAAATTTTCATATCTTCGTAATCACTGAAATTCAGCGATTATTGTTGAAAGGTTGAAACCCATATAACTATAAAAAGTGATCTATCTCAACCAGTATTTTTTAATGAATGTGAATTAACGTAAACTAAATTTTGCTTATTTTAATAGTATAATAATCCTTTCTTCGATAGTACATAACTATTTTTTCTCAAAGATGTTAAATGATCACGTTTAACTGATTGAGTGTCACTATTATTTTCCTACGCATTTGACAGTTCTTAATCAAATGACAATTTTAAATTGTTTTTGTTGATAAATGTTGTAGAACCTTTTAGTATCGATAAAAACTCTTTGGTTAATAAAATTCAAAAAATTATTGTAGAATATTTTGCAAATTTAGAATCGGCGAATAGAAGAAATAATCTTTTCAAAAGATTGTCAGAAATGAAAATAAAACGAGAATTCAAAAATGTTGTCAAAACAATAAAATGGAAATAAAAAATGAAAAAAAGTCGACTCAATTAGAAAAAAGAAAGAATTTGGTATTTTTAAAAGCTGCCCCAGTCAACCCAACTTATTTGGTATATGTTTTCCTTTTTGCATCTTCCACTCACATGAATGGTCCATGTGGAGGAGGTGGTGGAGGTGGTCCTTGATGTGGTCCAAGTGGTGATCTTTTTTCAACACTAGCAGCAGAAGTTGTATTGTTTTTGGCCTCCAAAACATATGGGTGTGGACCTGGTAAGCCTGGTTGACCTGGTTGTGGACCTGGTGGTGGTGGTGGTGGTTGATGTAAAATACCTCCAATGATATCGCCTAA